>JBAMJR010000051.1:5767500-6092500 GCA_038501785.1 Myoxocephalus aenaeus | reverse complement strand
TTAGATACATCATTTGGCGCCGGTTACAAAAGTGTTCTATTGCATAATTTCCTTTTTATTGTCTGATGACGTGCTGTAAATGTGAGGAATGACTGAGTTTGTGGAATTATGCTGATGAAGATATTTGTTTTACCTGCGCTTGTACTTCTGCAGGTCTGTGTCAATGATGTCAGCCAAAGGCAAGCCAAAAAGACTGAAGGCTGCTTGGATTATGACCCTGCATAAAAGATAAGAGCGACGGTATAACTCAATCAAAGTGCACTGATAATAAACTGTAATTATAAGAAAAAGTGAAAGTGTGTTAGACTAATAGTTGTATCACCTCTTACATGTTAACGGTGAGAAAGAAAGCCATAAAATAGTAATTCTGAGGACCGAGTGCAAGCATGACAGCTGCCATTCCAGCTTCTATGTAGAAGGTGAAGAGGATTATCCGGTAGTAGCCAAGATCCAGGATCAGTCTCTGACAGCTCAATACTAACAACTGGGATGGAGAAAAGGGTCAGGAACTGCACATTCATATAAAGTAGCAGTTTATAAAGTAGGATGACACACATGTTCTTGCTGTTGCATTCAGGTGATTGTACAGAGCTCTGAGAGTGGGCTATGTTGTAAGTAACAGTCAGTATGGTCCTTTGAGGTAATGGGAGGACAAAAGAAGACGAAAAGCCAGTGAGGGACAATACCTGTGGACAGATGAATCCCGCTCCGTACATGATGCTCTTGGCCAGTGATGGAAGCACATTTGGAGGAATCAGGTGCTCAGTAAATATCATGGTAAAATTATTGAAGAAAGCCAACAGGAAAACCTGGAAGAAGTTCATGCACACAAAATGCAGAAAGTCCCTGTTACTCAGAATTTGCCACGTCAAAGTTGTTAACATGGAGAAGGAAAAGCCTGATTGGTGGGAAGTCTGGTCAGGATACTTCTGCTTCTCTAATTCAGATCCTTTGTTGTTATCAAAGTGGCTCTCACTGTAGAGGCCCGTGTAGAGCATGCAGAGACAGCTCAGGATAGCGATCAGCACTGTGAAGGCTTGGAAGGACGCAAAGTCCTCCATGTTACTGGAATACACACCACAGAAGAGGACACTGGAGGAGCCAAGGAGAGACGCCACCTGGGAAATACAAGGTGCGGGATATGAGAGGGATTAATTACCCTGTTGGCTGAGAGGCATTCAGAGGAAAGAAAGTGGAAGCGTTTGGTATACAAAGTACTCACCTGGCTGTAGTTTACAAGTCTTAGTCGGCTCTGATGGTGGCTGGACATCTCTGCAAACAACGCACATTGTGCCAGCAGCACAAAAGTCAACATGGCGTCAAAAGCACACAGCGCCACCATCAAGTGTACGCCGCTCAACCAGTCACCGGGGGCGTAGGTCTGCCATGGGAACCAGGCTAGAAGAAAAGCCAGTGAGTAGAGGGGAGCACCGTACAGGATGGAGAGACGTCTCTGAGAGCAGCAGGGCACTCTGGCATTATCTTGCAGGTAGCCAAAAAGAGGGTCGTTGATTGCATTCCACACCATGAACACCACCTGTGGAGATATTGATTCAAAATGTTTTAAGTAGTGCTCTATTCACTGATAAGTCAAGCAACAGAGAGTTGTTATTGAAGCTCATTCCAGCTTCTCAAATGTGAGGATTTGGCAGGTTTTCTGCAATTTGCATGATTGTAAACTGACTATCTTTGAGTTTTGGACAGTTGGCCGGATGAAATATGCAACTCTGGGAAATTGTAATGAGTATTTTTCCACTTATCTCATAATTTTGATTTAGTATATCATTATTATGAGATACTATCAACAACAGCTTAATCGATAACAAGATAACATACTCACTTGTGATTGGTGGAACGCTGCCTCTGATATCTTGTATTTATTGACAAAGAGTTTGACATAGTAGAAGCTGAATAAGCTGTTTATCATGCCAGCTCCCAGTGTTGTCATAGAATAAGCCACAGCTGCAGCATTGAGCCCAAAGTAGTTCGCACGTCGGAAAGCATCCATTCTGCCGGAGCCGGGTGTCTTCTTCGCGGTCGCGACTGCTCAGGTAACAACGAAGTTACCTGTTGTTTAGCATTGCTACAAATGATTGATAATAGCAAAAAGGCGTTCAGTGCTGAGATTGTTCTTGTTCCAGCCGTCTCATTTACATGATGTCACGATGTTGTTTTCCCCCCGTTGAGGACACTACTTCTGTTGCGGAAACTGTTTTAACTTGTATCATGTCAAACGCGATTCCTGCTACGTCACAAACAAAACAAACATCTGATTGGTCAGAAGAGTTCTCTGGTTCAATTTGCTGCTATGTGATTGGTAAACAAGAATGGCTGTCAACGGAAGCAGGAAATTAGTTCAACGGGACCTTTTCCCCCTCCCAACATATTCAACTGTTAAGCTTTTCTTTAGAACTTGACTTTGAATCGTATTAAAAGATGATTTCAATATTCGGTTACAATAAAGAGGTTTTAAAAATACTGCTCTTTTATCTCAGTTATATCTGCCACCGGCCGGATGCTGGAGTGTATTTGCCACGTTGCTGTACAACAGTCTCAACTTAACGCCTCACACACACGCGCGCGCACACACACACACGCACACACCGGCAGGATGTAGTTCACATTCCTCCACACACGGTGGTGGACGGCAGACAACTTCTGACTGCTCCTCTCAGCACACACACCTGTGTGTCAGGTTTGTCTCAGGTGAAGCTGCAGGCAGACTAACACAAAAAAAATGTTAACCGACGTGATTTTGGAGGAAGATTTTGACAAGAATGGAGAGGCGTGGTACGACCCGCGGGATCTTGAACGCGGTAAGAGACGCTCGGCTTTGAGGTCGCACCCTAAACTCTGATCGGGGTGGACTGATGTGTTATTATTTGCTAATAAATATACACTTGGAGTAGGCTATTGTGGTTGCTTGTGAAGTTGGTGATTATGTGTTTTCTCTGCATTGATGACATGACACAAGCTCCATTTGGCTCAGAGATGAAATTAGATGGAAGTCTGGCTCTACACTTGAGATACATAGTCACACCAGTCATGAGTTGAAGGCTGTGGCCAGAGGTCCTGTGTTGTTTGCTTTCTGAAACACTTCTCATGTGTGTCTACGAACGTGGGTTTGAGATAAAGAGACTTGTAGGTGGAGTACTTTATTAATGCATAAGACACATTGCAATTACAGCAGGCAAGTAACACTAAACATGTACGAATTAAAAAGGGAGGAAATAAATATGGCCATGAATACTAAGAAATAACTAGGAGGAAACTAGAACCTGGCTCGCTAATATGGGCTGTATCTCAAACTCTGGGATTACGCTTGCATACATTGTAGGATTATTTGTAAATGTAATATACATTGTGTATATACTCACAGGTATATGAGTATACCTGTGAGTATGTTACAATACAGATATATTGATAACTAATATCTAAATATAGACAGATTGTTGGAATGTTGGAAAAGTGCAAGAGAGCAGCGGAGAGTATTGGAAAGATTAATCAGAAACATTATAGAACTACATTTATTAGTCGATTTAAAAAAAAAAATAATAACCATCATCTATTTGTCAAGAAAAAAAAAAGCCAAACATTTGCTATTGCTAGCTTCTTAAGTGTGAGGATTTGATAATTGTGTTTGGCATATATGGAAATACATTGAATGTTTGGGTTTTGGCCTGTGGGGCGAATAACAAAAGACATTTGAATACACGATCCTGGCAGCTGGTTAATGTAGCTAGCCATTTCTTACTATGTTTCAGCATTTAGGAAACGATAAATTAGTCAAGAAAATAATTGGGAGATGAATACATTAGTTGCAGCCCTAATTAACTACTATCATAAACACATTGACGCAGACTGTCCAAGTTGTAGGGGGATACAGAGGTGGCTCGTTCTACAGAGTGATGGCAGCACGAAGGAGAGGCTTCCTGGAACAATTTACAGAGGAGCTTAATAAAACTGTTTGGAGAATCCGATGAACAGTTTGTGCAGCATCCTCCGGTAACAACTCTAAGGAATTCAGAGTAGGGCTCAAGGTTGGTATTTGTTTGCCACGTGACATGATTGATGAAATAAAACCCCCGGGCATACACTGCTTATTGCGTGAAACCTGTTTGGTTTCATTGCATTGTTATTAAAGCGGCCCCACATTAGGCACGCTTCACTTCGGCTCAGAGGGCGATTCAACAATGTTGCTGGACAATATCCAGATTCTTAAGAGAATTTAGTGGGAAAAGTGTTCACAAGGAGATCCCAAAGCATGCCGTAGCTTCCTCTGTGCATGAAACAAAGAGATGTGCGCACCCTTTACGCGTCTGGTTCTACCCGTTGCCTGTGTTTGGGCATTGAAACAGTATGCACCACCCGCCAAGACAAATTCCTTGTATGTGTAATATACCTGGCAAATAAATGGTTCTGCTTCTGATTCTGTCGTGTGTTTACATGTTTTCCTTCTATCTGTCTTCTGTCGTGTGTTTACATGTTTTCCTGTGTTTTGACAGATCTCCACTTGGCAGCGGAGCTTGGGAAAACCCTCCTGGACAGGAACCATGAGCTGGAGCAGGCCCTGCAGCAAATGTACTCCACTAACCAGGAGCAGCTGCAGGAGATAGAGGTGATGAATGTTAGGAGGGAACTAATCAAGAGTTTTTGAGGCTCCAGCTGCGCTGAACTAGCTCTGGAGGGAACAGTGTGTGAGCAAGGCATATCCATTTCACCATGCAAAACATGTGTGTCTACAGTTTATCCTCCAATGGGAGATTCATTGAGAAAAGTCCACGTTGAGAAATCTGAAAAACTTCCCTTCCAGTGAAAGTGTCATTGTGAATGTGTCGCCACTTCAAACAGGCTTGCGCAAAAGATAATCCTGACCAGTCTGACCTACAGTCCTGGCAGGATGTTCGCCGACCTAATTATAGGAAAACCTTCACCAGCTTATTTCACCTTCTACTTAGATCTTAAGGTTTTGCTACAACATGTTTATTTTGTATTAATATACAATCCCTAAATCAATACAAGATTAAACTCTCTGGAAGTTATGTTTGTCTAACTTAATACAGCGCAGCATGGATTTTTCTTTCCCTGGGAGTTTTCAGGTAAAGCTTATAAATAAACACAATTAGGTCTTTTGTTTCAGTGCTCAGACATTTCATTTTGGTGCACACAGACAGTGCTGAATTATCTATTTGAGTTTGAGCACATGGCATTAAGCAGGCCAACAAAGATAAGAGCCTTAATTTGTTTACGGTAGTTAGAGGGCCTGTGGCTTGAGGATTTATTGAGGTTGATATGGTAATCCTCATACGTCTCGGTGACCCTCATCCTCATGCAGTGTCCGCCACTGGTCCTGCACTGCACTAATGACAGCCTCAAGGATACAGGGGCTGTGCTGCTGCACTATATAAATGGTTGCATTGATCTCTACCAGAGAAAAGTAATTTAGTCGAAAGAAGAGACGGGGCTATTGCAGAAACATCTTTCTCGATAATGGCTATTCTTGTCCACCACGCAATATAGCTCACAGACTCATGTTTTATTTCTCTGCAACTATATTAGGAGTCCTTTTTAAAGGCCCTTAGTTGGCAGCGCTTTGCTTCTAAGGAAACATTTGTTTGTTTGGTAATCCAATATATTGGCCTGGGATATAAAACCATATGTGAATGTGTGTTAAAACGTACTACCAAAAAAATAATAAGTCCAGGACAATTTCAAAGTCTCAAGGTCTTCAAATACCTTTTTTTTTATTATTCGTCCAACTCGGAACAATAAAAATATTCAGTCTGCAACTATATAAAACAGCGAAAACATGCACATTAGTTTTACCTGACCATTGCAGACTACTTGATTTATACATATGTAATGTATTAACGAACCTCAAAATCACAAATGAAGTTAATTCTTTGTCCTTTCCCTCCCTGATTCACCAGCACCTGAACAAGCAGGTGAACCTGCTGCGTCAGATGAACGACCAGCACGCCAAAGTGTATGAGCAGCTAGACGTGGCCGCCAGGGATCTGGAGCAAGGCAACCTGAGACTGGTGCAGGACAGCCGCCTGGCCCAGCAGAAGATCCACAGGTCCGTCTACCAGTTCTGACTGAATTTGTCTTTTAAATGATATATTACATAATTATATATTCATTATTTGAATGAGTGTAGAACCTCAGAACCACATTATTCTTTCAGTCTCACAGAGACTATTGAAGGCCTTCAGACCTACATGGAGGACCTGCAGACCCAGGTGGAGGAGCTAAAGACTGCCCAGGCAGAGCGAAACAAACGAGAGCTGGCGGAGCAGCGACGCAACCTCGGAGCCCAGAGTGTGTCCTGCCTCAAAGAGCTGTATGACTTACAACATGACAGGTATTTCATGTGTGTGTGAGTCATTGCACATATTCCAGTGGACAGTGCTAATATCAGAACTACAGGATGAGACAGAGGGACTTTTTCCAGGGAGGGAACATGTTGTGAGATAAAGTCACAGTAGTTTACCAACAACATATTCAGGTGTATCTGTCTGTTCTACTCATAAATCCCCCTTCATCTCTTAACCTCACTGCTGTCTCAGCCTCTTGTATGCTGACTGGACACCTACAGGTGACCCAGAGCCCGACCAGACGTCCCCCTTTAGTCATAATCCAGAGGAGGAGGAAGTTAATCCTCGAATATTGTCAGCCGCGTACTAACATACACACAACTGTTATTGTGACTTGATACGTGTAATGCCATTTGTTTGATGTGCTTTGGAGAGAGCAGAGGTGTAATTTATTGTTTGTAGGTCAACAAAACAATGGTTACTACACTACATTTTGTAGTGCGCCTCTTGTGTTTCTATATACATGTACACAGACAATTTGTCATGGCAATAGTAGAAAGAATAAAGCAAGAGGTCTAGTAAATAGCATATTATGATTATAGTATATTCAGTTATTACTATAACCAAAATGCTGCTTAAATTGCTGCATAATAAATGCTTTAACCCTTTAATCACAATTAGTTCCCTTGATAGAGATCTGACACTTCATGATAAATACATTTACTCCATTAAAAGCATTAATTAAATGTGTTTTTGTTTACCCCAAAAGAATAGCATGTGGGGAGGTGAATTAGGTTTTCCAGCCCCAAGTGGTCTCCCTCTGAGGTTGCCAATTCCCCGACAACCTACGGCAAAGTCGGAGTAGAAAGACAAAACCCAGGGGGTAAACCCCTACAAATCACTCGATATTAGACATTAAGAATTTAGGTTTTAGTTAGTGAATTAAACTGAAACTGTAAAAGTCGGTCAAATAAAAAAATGATACCCTTGGCTACACCTCTGTGTACAACGATTCATGTTTTGTGATCTCCGTGTTTGTTTTAAAGTGCTATTTTCACACATTTGTTGACATTTCCCCCATCCTGGCTCAGGCATCTAGACCACGATGGTCTGCGTGTGGATGGACTCTGGTCCCCGCGGAGCTCTTTCTATGACAGAGACAGATGCCAAGACCCGGAGGAGGAGAATGCGGCTCTCCAGCGCTCCGTCCAGACCATTAAGAGCCAGATAGCTGTGGAGCGGAGCCGCAGGGAGGCCGCAGAGCGCGAGAGGGAGTTGACATTAAGGGAGAACATAGGGCTGGAGGAGCGGCTGGCCTCGCTGGCCGGCTGCCCGGCCAGGCAGAAGGAGCTGGAGGCCCAGGTGGAGCAGCTGCGGCTCCTGTGGCGCGCCGACTGCACCAACAGGTAGGCCTGACTTATATACAAACTAGATTCAAATTGTCATTATTTTGGCTCTCATTTATGACGATACAACATTTGACATACAGCACAAGGACAGACCTATAATAGGTGTAATTACTTCTCAAAATACTTGACTTGTGCCTCGTTGTCCCCTCCACTCTCCCCAGTATCAGAAGACCGGAGCAGCTGCTGTTGCCCGATAAAGTGTTCTTCGCCTCAGAGGACAGACCGAGCTCAGGGCAGGACGAGATCGAGGAGACGGTAGAAAAGGACGAGGAGCAGAGACAATACGTCCGGCAGAGGTGTAACAGTGACAGCGTTTTGAGAACGGCGAGCACAGACGAGATTCGCCGCGGTCACGAGCAGCTGTGTATAAGGCGGACAGAGGCGGTGAAACAGAGGGGCATCTCTCTGCTCAACGAGGTGGATGCACAGTACAGCGCACTGCAGGTGGCGTATTCATAGCATGTCCGGTACAATTCGTGCATGATAAATATTCAGAATGAAGTAAGCAGTGAGTAGTAAAATATTTTTTATTGTTTAGGTGAAATACGACGAGCTGCTGCGGCGGTGCCAGCAGGCAGACGGGCCGAGCCATCTAGCCGTGCAGACGCCCAACGGGCCCTTTGCGAGCAGCCGGACCCGCCGCCGCCGGTCCTCTGCTGCTCCGTCTTATCCGGCAGTGGTTCTGGACGGCCAGCAGCCCGAGTACAAGGCTCTCTTCAAGGAGATTTTCACCTGCATCCAAAAGACCAAAGACGACCTCGGCATCAACAGAAGTCCATTCGAGGCCAGTGGCTCTGCCTGAACATTGTATTATTCATAAACCAGGGACTTGCACTAGTTTGTCTGTCAACGTTTTTTGACAAAGTAGAAACTTGGTTGCTTTGCTATAAAAAAAAAATATCCAGAGGGTGTGGATGGATCTTCTGTCATTTTGATACGTCTAGGCTTTTGTTAGTCAGCACTGTTCCTTTTATACCGTCCTTATCAAACAAATGAAGTGTTATAAAATGTGTTGCACAAAGCAGCTGTGTGAATATTGACATTCAACAACAAATTTGAAAAAAATGAAAACCATAGATGAAAGTGTTATTGTATGGGGAGATATTTATAGTGAGAATAATATATACTATCAGATCCTCAGCTAAAAGAAACTACAGTATTCTTTTATGTAATGTTAAGCCTGTGACCACTTGATTATTTGGTGCTTGGGAGAGAAATGAACACATGGAACGTTGTTTGTGTGATGATGTAAGTTGGAGATATAGCTGTTATGTATGACAGGAATGTTGTAATAAGATGGAAAAACTGGAGCTTTGTAATAACTAAAGACCCAGGAGTTTATGGTAATTAGCTTAACAGCTAACGTGGTTTTATAAGTTGGCAATAGTTGGTTCACCAGTTGAGGGTCATTGGCGTGTCACCAGACAAATATCAGTGGACACTGAAATACTGTCTTTATTTCAGGAAGACACAGAACAGCTCTGCACTTTTTATGACTGAATCACAATTCCCCTTTATAATTTATTTATTTTAAAGAAGTTTAGTAAAGATTAAAATATATTTATTTTCTTTGTTGTTAAATATGCAGAGCAGATTGGTCAGCGGAGTCAGTAATACACTGAGGTGCTTATTTTTGTGGATGTTCATATTTTGTCTGGCGCAGGTTATGGAAAAACAATAGAGGCAAATGGAGACAAAATAAAATATTCCCTTGTTTATTAAAATCATTTCTGGTTCTGACTTGAACATTTCCTGCTCTTAATGTAGAACTGAAATTGTGTTGATCAGGTTACCACGACCGAACTTTCCATGTGACGTGACGCTCATGTGAAAGAAGATGCTTAATTGACAACACTGATGCACTAAAATACAGTTGAGTATAGTACATGCGGATTTGAAGCTGTGAAACATTTCTTCTATTAAAAACATTAACGCAAGAGCCTGTTGAGTTTTCACTGTGTCTAACGTCTAAAACACCAACTCTGGCATGATCAGGGCATCTGAACGCTGGATTGTGGGCGCTGTAGAGAAAGCATCACTACATTGTGTGTGTGTGTGTGTGTGTGTGTGTGTGTGTGTGTGTGTGTGTGTGTGTGTGTGTGTGTGTGTGTGTGTGTGTGTGTGTGTCAGAGAAGCATTTTCTCTCCTACAGAACCTGCAAAGGAATCCTCATTCTTCAAAGTCCTCCATCCCCCAGCAAACCCTGAGGTCCAGCAAACAATTAAAGGGACTTTGTCCCTTTTCATAATTAGGTTTTGCATAACTGAGATTTCCCCACCATGCTTTCAAATCCAATAAACCTCCATACAAGGGGATTGCAGACCAGCACGCCGAAATGGGACAGGTCTCAGCAAGACCGTAATCACACAAGCAGACATCTTATAAAAGGCATCTGCATAGCAATCAGAGGTCTGGGACACATATATTATAAAAACAAAGCTGCACAGTAGCAAGGAAAACGGGATTCACTGGATTTTTAGATTAAAGAACATGGGCATGCACGTGGCGGTGAACAGCGCGTGATTAGTGTGTACGTATTGGCATATGGATCTTAAAGGGTAACACTAACCGCACACTTAAATGTGTTTTTTAAACTATAGAATACATGTTATGACTATTCTGTGATGAAACACCTCAAAGGTAATATTGACATTTCTTACTACATTTTATTTTTTAGTCAGAATGTCATGGGTGAAAATGGCTCAAAACGCCATCTACCATGCTTTACCAACACAAGGCTGGGACCAAATCATGGGCAGATGCCACCACCTGAGAAAGTTGGTAGCATCTGTGCATCCAGTGGACAAGTTAGTCTGGAGCCCATTTGGCATAATTACATCCTCTAAAAATGTTTATGAGATTCCTCTCTTTACGGCATGCAGGAACACCACCAGCCTCCTGAGCTTCACGGCCTCACTGATTCATCCTCCTACACCTCCTTGATCCTCTTCTGCGTACCACAGGCTATACTTTAGCTCACATAGCTACGGGCAGTCATGTAAACACTAAGTTACTACAACCATATAGTCTACATACAAGAAGGCTCGAACTGGTGTGACCCCTTTGTTTCCACAGCTGTCTTCCGGGAACATGTCACCACGCGAGACTTGACACTGCGCGAGACTCTTTTCAGGCGCTTAAATAACAAGAAAAAGAGTAAACGCACAAATATAGTGTTTGAGTTTAACAACCAGCCTACTTTTGAGTACATGAAACAACATCACACAAAAGCTGCTCAGTGGTAGCGTGGCCGAGTGGTCTAAGGCGCTGGATTTAGGCTCCAGTCATTTCGATGGCGTGGGTTCGAATCCCACCGCTGCCAGATTTCTGTTATTTTTTTATATATAAAACCTGTGGATGCAACTGATCAGTTACGGGACACGTCACACAAAAACTCTAAATCTGATGTTGCAGCTACAGATTATTTGGTAGTCCATGATTAATACAACACTGGAAACATATTTGACAGTGCAAGGGCGCACTCTTGTGGTAGTCTACAATCTAAAAACAAATACCAGAGTCAATGGATTTTCAACTACAAATTATACTTTTCACTTAAGTAAAATAAATAGGGAATTCATTATAGGCATTCATTGTTACTGCTTTATTTCTAAGAGTGTACAAAATGACTAATTAAATACTAACTCTAATAACAAATTATTATCATAGAATCTGGAAACATGCTTTAAATACAATCAATGACATTTTAAAATTTGTTTTACAAATATAGTAACTTCAAACGGTAACCTAGAGAAATCAATAACATTGACACAACTCTAATACTTTTCAGCAGCCTGGTAGGGAGAAATTATTACATAACCTGATGTTCTGAAGACTTATATGTAGGGAATTTTTTATTTCATCTGCTGGATTTCATAAATAAATAGCATGTGGCGAGAACACATCATCCAACATTTAATTGCCAAACTATCTTGTTTATTGCCCTGCTTTCCATCAAGTACTTTTACAGTGAAAGGGTTTAGCTTGGAGAGACCACGCAGGCCAGCATCAGTAGCAGCAGGCTGAGGCCCAGCAGCAGCATGACGAGGAGGTGTCGGGGCAGCCGGGAGGTCCAGGAGATGCTGAAAAGAGCCGATCTGGAGCGAGGCTGTCTGGACTTCAGGTATTGCTCCACAGAGTCCACGAGGCTGTAGGACTTCGGACTGTAACCCAGCTCTCGACGGGCCTTGTCAATCTTGAAGGTGTGGCTCACAGCTATGCTCCTCACCTGCAGTGGAAGACATTGATGCTAGATGTACAAATGTGTCATCAGGACAGAAATCTCTAGAGACTCCAAACGCTGCTGCAGAGAAGTCCAGGTGAAAAGACCACGGTAAAGGTCGTACCGTCGGGCTAATGGTTCACGTTAACCTCAATTTGGCAAACTTAGTTTTACATTCTGATAGCGTGTGACTGATGGATGCCTCCGGTTACTGCATCTTCTTACCGCTCAGGGATAAGGTGTCTGCATGTGAAGTGACGGAAGAGTTCAAGCAGACATCAGTGAGACAAGAGTTCCTTAAAGCTATTTCCCAGTTTTCCATCCTCCCACAGAGTTCTTTTTTGCACATGACGTATAACTGCTTCAATCAGAAATACCTCTTTCAAAAGATCTCCTCTGTATGACTCATGCCAGTTTGTATTGATCTACCTGTGTATCAGCATTGTTGGACACACTGCAACCACAAACTGCTGAGTCCTGCTCATCCTGCCTGACCCTACAATCAACCTGACTTTAATTATCTCCCTCTGATAGATGTGACTTTTTTGTTGCTTAAATTTTCCCTAACTTGAGATGAATCAGCATTAAAAAGTAATTCACTGGCACAGGCATTACCTCAGGGAACTCAGGACAAAGTGTGTAATGATGCAAGGTGGTGCTCTCATTCAAGCCCTTTCATCAACATGAATCTTTAAAAACAGGTAACACATAGACAGATTGATTTTGGAAACGGGTCTGAATAATTTACTAAATCATCTGGGCACTGTAGTATTTAGCAAACATAACTTAAACAGGTTAAATAAGGCATTTGTTGGGGATTATTTTCAGCTGCGTATTAAGACGACAATGTGTGATCAACTCAAAATAAACTACAGTGGTCATGTTTATCCTTAAGGAACTTGTTGTTGTTTTTAGTTTAGACAACCATGAAGCCTTATGGCACAGGGGAACAAGATATATCAGACGTTGGCTACACAGACAATACTTGTTAGTCGAATCAATTAATTGTTGGTTTTGGTCTTTTTATTGAATTTGTTGATAATTGGTCAAATATAGACTATCCATTAAGCTTAATGACCAGTTGAGTACTGAACCTTGATGCAGTGTTTCAACTGGAGTTGATTTGACATTTGAACCGACATCTTTGAAGACCTGAAATTTATGGGAGAGGATAAAAAACACCTCTCGCTCATAACCTGAGAGTTGGCCGGATCATTTGACCCCGGTGAAGAGGCCGCCTGACGCCGCGCACCATAGCAACAGCACCTGTACTAAGGTCACTTCCTGCAGACTTTATCTTGAACTTCCTGTTCTGAGTCTCAGCAGTTTATGTTTTATTCACAGGACAATCATCGATCCCCGGGCCAGCAGCTGTCTGACAGACCGAGCTCCAGGTGCAGGCCCACGGGCTCAGCTTTGGTTTCTGCCTCATCACACATTCATGAGGACCTTACAGGCCGTGACGGAGGCTCCTCAAGATGCACCGTAAAGGTCTCCCCTGGCAGGATCACTGCAAACATCCCTCATCCTGATACGTGTCATTCTTTTGTTTTTAATAGCAGTACAGACCAGCAGATAGTACTAAAATGCTTCCAGCAACTATGAGAACATTGGGAAATGTTATTTGCCAATATTTTTAATTAATTCAAGGCTCTCTTTGGTTTTTCATCATTTATGCACGAGAGATAGCATCAGACAAGGGAGGGGGAGAGCAAGGGGGGCTTGATAGGAAAATACTCGCCCTAATGAAGTCTGTCGTCACTGTTGTGGGAGAGACTTAAACAAAAATCGACTCATGAGAGAGCAGGTAAACCCATCTCCAACCAGGCGGCAACATCTGAAAAGTGAAGCCAATTTGGAAGTGCCTTAAACCTGCATTCTATCTAATAGCCAGCAGGGGGCGACTCCTCTGGATGATCTATGAGAAAATGACCCTACTTCTTACTTGATGGATTAGCCCAGTAAACAGTATACACATGAGTTTATGGTCTCTTTGCTAGTTTCAAGTCATCTTCAATACAGCATGATGTTCATTCTTGTAAATGATGGTCCTTTTCAGAGTAAAATAGATGATAAAGCAGGGTATGCTTTAGGGTGCAGCTAGCTTGTGTTTACAGCTCCACAGAGTTTTCACTTTCACCACTCGAGACATGTCATTCTGATCCAAAATGCACCTCAATTAATTAATTTAGATCAGACATCAGAAAAAATACAAGTTTGAAAAGAGACAGAAGAGGCAGAAAGAAGTATAATTACCTCACTTCTGGTAAAGAGCAGGGGCACTCCTATCACAGGTCTCAGAACTACATGCAAATATTCCACCAGGATGGCTGAAAATAAAGTAAAAAACACAACAGGCAGTTAGTGTAACAACATTCCAAATAATGTGCCTCATGAAATATAAGGGATATTTAAAAGGTGGACTAATTTCAGAGAAAGGAAGATGCGCTACCTGCTGAATAGACGAGCGAAACAGGCAGGTTTATCAACGGTCTGCTGTAGCCAAGCTTTTCGAACTACAATGATGACATGAAACATGAGTTTGCGTTTTTGACAAAAAGCATTTTAATGTAAACTGTAAATATCCATAATAGTTTAAAAGGATTATGCAGGAGATAGTCTATTGTCTGTGTGTCAACAATTCCCATGAAGAGGCCAAGACTAACAACCTTCTAATGTTCCTACTCAGGCCCATTCATTGTGGATGTGAATCTTTAATTAAAAATGCATCACAAATAAAATATTTTACGTAGGCTCAGTAATTTTCTAAAACAGCGAGGCATTATAGTTTTTAGCAAACATTACTTCAAAGTTAATTGCATCAGCTGCAGTTTAAAACACATTTGGGGCCTGTGAGTGTTTAAAGCAGCAGGACGCCGTGGAATGTGTTCATTATTATAAGTAAATGCCAGAACATTGTGGCTCATTTATGGGTTTTTAATAGTTTTTAGACAAACAATTACAGCACACACATCTATCAAACTTTGGCTTCACAGACAATACTTATTAGTAGGATGAATTCATTGTTGGTTTTTGTATTTTAATGAGATTTGTTGACATAAACAAAAGCATAGAGTATCACCCACCTTATCATTTAACTCACCAAAGGTGTCAACCACTCAAACAGATTGACAGAAACTCCATCATTAATGAAATAGGCCTGTCCACTCTGCAAAAGAACCAAAAACAATGGGATAACTGTACATTATCTTTATTTAAACTGCATTCATTCATCCATTATCTGTAACAGCTTATCCTTTACAGCTGAAACCAGCTGGACTAATTATCTTTAAATATTACCAATAATCAGGTCGTCTGTCGGTCGGTCTGTCTGTCTGTCTGTCTGTCTGTCTGTCTGTCTGTCTATCCATCTATTGTCAGTTTGTCCTGACTCACAGCGACACAGCTCCTCCGCGGTGCGAGAGCCTCGGCTGCCAGGGTGTGGGCCAGCACCAGGTTATCTACATGCACCCAGTTCATCCTGGCCTGGGGGTCCCCAAACCTGAAACTGAACAACCGGCGCTCCACATTCACCTGAGTGACATAGAGAGAGAGAGAGTGACAGAGCGAGCGAGAGAGAGAGAGAGAGAGAGAGAGAGAGAGAGAGAGAGAGAGAGACATTGTTTAGTGGCTAGTGTAACATCATTCCCTTTCACTCATTTGTGTTTTCTGGCCACGTGTGTGTAACTTTTGCCAAAATGTTTTGAAAACCTCTGACATGCAAGAGTGAGAAATAAAACGCATGACTAAGAGACATTACCTTGGTGTGTTCAAGGCAGAGTTTGGCAACAGGCAAGGGTCAAGCAGAACATTTTGGGGAAAGAGGGCTGCCGTAATAGAGTGGTCCAGGGATGACATTCTAGTATAGGTAAAACCCCTGGTTCTAGGTGGAACCCTCTGAAATAGTTCCACCAGAAATACAAAATTATAAAAGTTTTCTACAATGGAACCAAAAAGGATTCTCCTATGAGAACCCAATAATGATCACCTTTATTTCTAAGAGCGCAGATTTAAAACTGTTTTCATATGATAAACTCGAACTTGTCAAGCATAACAAATTATAATTGACTAGTGGATAAGGTTGAAGGCAACCAACAAAATAAAAGGTATACAAAGTAAACTTGGCCACTCGGCCGACAGTAACCCAGAACATAAGCACCGTCCTGCCCTTCAGCGGGCTGTTCTGCCGCCTCTGTAACTGGACGCCTGGAGAGTTCCATCAATAATGTAAACTCTTCAGGCAGAAACACATTCTTCCTGGGAGGCTTCACACACTGCAAGATGTTTATTTTTTCCAGTGCCAACACACATTTTTGTAAATCTTTATCATATGACAACATGTTTTATAAATGCATTGGTCTCTCACCATGACTCTGTGGAGGTGTCTCCGCTCCTCTGGTCCGTAGATGCCACATGGCCGCAGGATGCAGGTCCGAAGCAGACCTCCACCTTCACATGAGAGGAATTAAACCTTCACCCAATAACTGCTATTTTGCACAGGGTTACAAGCTGAAACAATTGGAGAGCATTTGTTTACTCTTTACTGTTTAAGTCTTTATATAAAATATTTGTCTCAAAAGTAACTATCAACTATCAAATCAATATCACCTCAATCTCACCTCAAAATGGCATGTAAAGCTTGGGTAGGCAGTATATGTTTGGCATCATTGGGCAAAAAGTGTGTCTGTATGTAAAATATGGAATTATTAATGTCCAAAATAAAGTGCCTCCCCAGCACCTCACAGACATCATTTTTTTTTTTTAAATAAAGTAGTTAAGTAAATGTATTTTGTTATTTCCACCACTGCTGATGTGTCTTGTAGTAGTGGAAGTAATGTAAAAAATATATAAACTACATCTTCCTGAAGCAGATGCATGAACTTTGACCTGCAATGTGTAATGAGCTCGTAGCTCTGAGCTTAATTGAATGTATAAGGTGATGGACACTGATGCGGTGTCTGGTTACATTGAAGGAGGAAATGTGACTCGTCACACCTGTTAATGTAAAGAATCTAGACAAACTCGAAACCCATCAAAAAGTTATTAGAAAATTGTAAAACAGTCACGTGACTGCTGCACTACAAACTGGAACTATCCTGCGTGTGATTAAGCTGTCGACTCTGATTGATCGTCTCACACCTTTCAGGGAGCATCCGTTGGCCGAGAGGACCATCTGCTCTGCGATCGCTTTAGTCCTGGAGTAGTGGTCGATGTGCTGCAACAGACAGAAACATATTAACAATGTATTAGTGTTGGCAAATGTAAGGGACTTTCACACATTCTGGTCTGCAATAGTTAGTTTGAAACATTTTCTTTCTTTTTTTTAATCTTTTATTTACTCACTACGTCAGGGGGCACAAACGGCACAGAGGCCTCATCTTCCTCCTCAATTGGTTTCCCAGCAAACACCACATTGATTGTACTGGTGTACACCAGCCTGGGGATGCTCCTCTCCTTGCATACTGAAAGAGAGCAGTTCACAGCGTTACATCAAAGACTTCAGGGTGTTTCATGGGTGTTTGCAGATTAATAATACACTTTTTCTAAGGCCTTAGACTATCAAATTAAACTTGGCAGACACGAATGACATCAAAAATTACAAATATCTCTGCTCAAATGTTTACTTATTGTTTTAGCTAAGTGAGCTTTGAAAATCTTTATTATGTCTAAATCTTTATTATATTCAGAACTCGATGAATGTTTTCATCGCATTGTATGTGGCACTATGATTAATAAAATAATTTTTACATGAATCATTACCGTTTATGATGTTATTCGTCCCTCCAACATTGACTGACTCCACCTGCTCTTTCCTCAGCTGGCAGAAAGAGAGAATAATAATAATAACAATAATTTTCACCTCCTGTTTCATCATGACAGAACCTCTGTCAGCACACATTTAGTCTTACATCACTCGCTCTCTCATACACTCTCTCAAGGGATGTCACAGCGTCAGTTGGGGTGGATGAAGACTGCAAGTTTGAAGATGAAATACATCTGGGGTTATGGAGTAGGGAAGAAGTGAGAACTCTGCCGCATCTCCTCTCTGCTCATCGATGATCCATTAGCCACGACTAACATAACACACAGAGACGCATAAGAAGATATGAAGAGAAGTCACCTGTTCTGGTCCGGACATGCCGTAAGACGCTGTGTGGAATATACAGTCGACCCCTTCGCACACTTTATAGAGGGAAGAATAGTCCCGGATGTCACTCTGTAAGAAAGCAATTAATTAAGGCCAACTCTGAGGACACGTATCTTAATTAGTGCTACTGCTTTTCAACCCTTTTATATGCTATTAGCACATTTATTGTGTAAATTGGATTTTGATAAATGGACATTATATAAAAAGCACTTTACAATTTTAGCCTCTCCTTCACACATTCACACATTCACACATTCACTCTCTCACACACACACACACACACACACACACACACACACACACACCAATGGCAGCAGGCTATAATGAGACGTGTTGGACACTTCAACTCGTGGACGACCGGCTCTACCTCCTGAGCCCCATGTGTATTCTCAACATCAGCAGTTTGACAAGTTGAGAGCTTTGCAGTTTCAGAGTTAGAGAATGTGTGAGTCAATCTCCATCCCATGAAAGGCCAGTTCTAATTAAGGTAAGTGTGCCGTGAGGTCTGCAGGTGAAACCTGAATCACGTCTCCGCCCTCTCTGAACCAGTCAGCAGCTGACACTGAGGCGGATCACTCCCCTGTGTCTGTTTCCAGCCAGACTAACCACAAGACACACTGACACCGGCCCAAGAAAAGAAATACTAGAGTCGATTTTCAAGTGGGAGCAGTGGGGGTTGTAAGAAAAACAGATTCTGTATGTTTTATGGAACGTAAACCCAAACGAAAGCAAAGTAAAATATCCTAAAATATCCAAGTAGGAATGCACTATTATATACTGCAAGATGTCAGACCGACTTTGAATGAATTTATATTTGGGTTTTGTTTATTTGCACAGGTTGCATTACATGTGTATGTTATGGCGAAAAAAAGACAGATGTCATTTCAAAAAGAAATTTCAATTTTCTTATTAACTCTAAATATGTAGTTTTGGGTTTGCACATTGATAATATATTTACTTTTTTTGTGAAGGTGAAAGTATTTCATATTCCTGCCATATTGTGCATCATTCTGGTTAGTAGTTCACAAGAGGATTTTTAAAGCTTTAAGACTTTACTAATCCTTTCAAGTCTCGTATAAATCAAACCATTTGGCATGTTGGGCCTTTAATAGGAGGTCGTATTATTGACTGATCTTTGTACGCACAGGGCGTAATATGTCTATGCTACACATTTAAAAGAAAGAGTAGTGAAGGGACGTTGTTTTGGGGCAAAATGCCACAAAAATAGAAACTGAAAAACACGGCGTTGTCAGTGTTGTGTCCTGTACAATCACACTGTCCTAGTATTATCATTGGCTGGAACTAAATGGCTGTAGGGCAAAGTTATGAGTAAAATTGTATATACATCAGATAAATAGCAGGATTTTAACAAATAAACAGGTCCTTCTTCACTGTCCCATACCTGATAGAAGATGGCTCCATCAGGGATATCACAGGGAAGCTTGTTCATGTCTAGAAGGACCACTGACATCCCCTGACTGGCCAGTTCTCTGCCCAGCCTGAACCCAAAGTATCCCCCTCCTCCTGTCACCACCACCTTCCCTGTGGAGACGCCTCGGGGCAGTGCTGCCTCCTCTCCCAGTCTGGACACCGCACACTCCGGGTAGCCGCAGCCAGCCGCCATGGCTCCGCTGACCCTGTGGCGGACGGCCAATGTCGGGCTGGAGGCAACGGCCGGGGCCGGGTGGTTGACCCACGGTTGATGGGAGAGGTTGCGTATGTGGGGCCCGCTAGCCTGGAGGCGACAAAGCGGGGCACTGTGGCAGGCAAGCTGCTGCACCTGGCAGAGAGATCCTCCACTCTCACTCATGTTGGGACCGCACAGCTCCATGAATCTCCTGATGGGTGGAGATGGGAAAATATTTAGGATTCATTGTTTTAGTTGACCTGTTACAGCCTCTGGCCTCCATTTTAGGAATGCTGGAACCCCAGGAGAAATCTGTATTATGTGCTTAATCCAAATGATTCTGTATTCAACTACCTTGCAACATTAGTGTGTGTGTGTGTAGTTTCATGTTTTAATATGTTTTATAACAGCCTACCAGAAATCCACTTATATGTATATCAAACAATTGAATTACAGCATTTTATAAAATCTGACCTTTCATTTACATTTTCAGGGCTTTTGCCTATTTGTGGTTGTACAAACCCACAATTAACCCAATAAACGTTATGCTAATAACCTGATGGACACTTTGTTTACAACTTAAACTCATATGCCACGACACACTCACTACGAAATAAACACATGTACAATAATCATCAGTGTATCTATTACTCCATTGTACTCTAAGACAGTATACAGTCGACAAATCCTAGAACTTCTGAACTGCGCCTATATGTCATATTAACAAAACCTCTACTGTATGTTCCTCCAAAATGACTCAACTAATACAACATTTAGCATACAAAGTGATGAAAAAACGATACGTGGATCAGATTGCCATCATGTGTACATTTGAAACTACTCACAATAATGAACATACCTTAATAGTCCTTTCGACTTCTCAATTCATACCTGTGGCGGTTGACTCCTGAAACATCCCAGTCTAGACCTTCCCTTCCCTCTCGTGGTGCCTCCTGATGCGTCACGTCTCTCACCTCTCAATCACCTGCAGCTTTACCTCAAGACTCTCCTCCTGTAGTGTCTGGATGCAGCGCGCAGCCCAGCTGCAGTGAGGATCACATTTCCAAGAGCATCAAGTGGACAAGAAGCCACCTCTCCTGCCCTCTTTGCTTTTTTGAGTGAATTTAAAGCCCTGGTTCTTGGCAATAATAAATCGTAGCCTACTTTATTAACAGTTAGATTGTATATTCAGTGTAATAAATGTATGCCACATAAACAAATTAAAATATTCTGATATGAAACTATAGAAATTAATAATCTTTTTTGCAATTGCAAATACTCTACAACCATGGAGAGATAAGACAACAGGCCCCTGGACACAGTTCCCCACTGGTCCTCCGTGGGAGTAACACAGCCAGTCTTGTAGTGTAGTGGAAATAATTCTATGTCGTTCGGGAGGAAAGCTCAAAAAGGTTTCAATCAAAAATGGAAAAAAAATACAAGCAGAGATTCACTGGACAAGATGCCTCTGTCAGTTTATTGAATGCTTGCAAGCAGGAAGAAAGTTGAACAGCAATCAATCAACAATGTCTGCACAGGTTTCCACAAAGATTATTGCTAAAAACAGTCAGTATTATACAATTTCAGAGGACCATCCCCTCACGATCCATCTCATCCCTGATTGGTTCCCGTTAGAACGAACACGTGATGTACGTTGTACTGTGTGTCCCATGTCAGCATTTCCATCTGTTCCTCCTGCGTGGTTCGTGCCTTGATCATTATATAAAACAAGTCATTAGCCTCTCAGAGTTTTCATCAGCGTACTTTGAACGTTCTGTAAACAGGTTATTAGCCTTAAAACCAAGTCATTGGCCCCTTGGGGCTTTTATCAGCTGGCATGAACCTGGATACATTCACGAACTTAAGAAAAACATGTTTTTCAGTCGTTAATTATTGATCTAAGCACATCATATTGAAACATCAGTTACATTCAGAGATTTAACTTTAAAATACAGCATATAGATATTTTCCCATCACAGTAGTCGCTCTGTATGTCTTTGTAGTTGCTTTACACTACTTTGTGGTTGTTTTGTGTCGCTTTGCGGTCGTTATGCATCTCTTTATGGTCGTTATGCATCTCTTTGTGGTTGTTTGACTTTCCACCACTAAATAGTTACTGTCCCTTAACACGGAGGTTCTGATACTAAAAAGCTAACTTCCTTCCCACTCTGGCCAATCAGTGACTTCTTAAAAAAATAGTGGTGCTGTTAATTCTTATCCAAATAGGAATTATAGAACAGTAAGTCAGAAAGGAAAAGATACTGAGTATTGTTTAATTGAAAGGCTTAATTAGGCTGCAGTGTAAGTCTAAACATCTGGGTGGGACAATAAGAAAGACCGTTATTTGTCTTCTTGATGACAAGCCAAGCTGCTTATTCAAAGCATATCCAAATCACATGACTCCAATATCCTCAGAACACCACAGCATCTAATAGGAATGTCTCTTTTTAGACTAATCTGTTGTGGAAGAAAACACAAGGTCATTAATGAAAGCTCTCTATAACTAATGTATCTGCAACATGACAACGGGCCAGGTAAACAGCAGCAGTCACTTCCTGAGTGTCTGGTGAGCACAGAAATAGACGCTTCATGTTTTATTTAGCAGACAGACTACCAAACCTGAGCTGACAGTTAAAAGCACTGAATGAAATTAAAGAGGGGGGAAAAAATCTTGAGCAGCTGCCAAATGACTGGAGGTCCTGAGTATGGAAGCAATGTGGAGATTAACTGCAATAAAAAAAGGGCTTGTTTTGTTTATTTAACATGAAGTACCTGACGTGTTGATTTAATTCACTTAATCTCACTTACAGTTTTACTGATGATTGGTGTGCATTGTCCCTGCAAAATAAACAAATAAAATAAATGAATAAATTCCGATCACAGGTTGCATTTACCTTTATTTGGGATAAATGGCAGCTCTAGTACTGCTTTTGTGCGGCAGTAAAGGTTGTTTTGTAGAAGCCTCGGTTTTTGTATGCATCCTCCCCATGAATGTATCAGCAGAGGACAGGCAGCGCAGTGCAGAGCGGCGGCCGTGAGCTAGCCGGTGGGCACGCTCAGAATCAGAATCAGAATCAGAAACCGTTTATTTGCCAGGAATGTTTACACAAACGAGGAATTTTTCTAGGCGACAGGTGCATACTGCACATTGGATACACCTTCCTGTTAGTGCACTAACAGGCATGCACAGCCGGCCCATCCATAAAAACAAAGCACAGAGAAGTTAATCGCACAACACCCACAGAGTAGGAGTGCCTACCTGGACAGGTAGACATCACTCCACTATATCTTGACATCGCAAATATGTGTGTAATATGAGGTACATTAAAGAAATTAGACTCCTGGTAACACTGATAGGGTGAGCGATGCTGTGTCATCAGCAAACTTGATGTAACAGTGATTTAGGCCCCATGGTGGAGCCAGAAAAGGTTTCTTCACAAATGCAGTGCACCTTTTATGTATAATCTCGATTATTGTGTAATAAACATGGTTAATATCGAGCTCCCCTTTATTAAAGCGGTTGAATTCTGTTGCGTTTTATTCCTACATACCACATCAGACAGATGCTTCTCTCCTCCCAATCAATTCCATAACTCCAATCAGATTATTCAGACTGTGATTTTAGAGCAGCCGTTCAATCCAAGGGGTTACAAGATAAATGTCAGGGTTTCTGAAATGAAGAACAAACAGAATAGGGAAGCAGTAGGCTATAATATAGTTCTGACATTCATTTGTTTTCAGACTTTGCTAAAAAATGCCAATACCTATATTAAAATAAACCCGTCTTGGTTAATAATGTGCTTGTGATTGTAAGTGTGTGGATAGGCTTCACTATAAAACTAGAACACTGATCAAATCCATCCTAACCCACTGCCTTCTTTCCTCTGCTGCTCATTTGTTATTTCAGCACTCGTGTGATAAAAGGATTGAGTTACTCTCTCATTAAAAGCTGCAAAGAACACCCATGAATCACAGTCTGCAGGGAGCCATCACCTTGTCTGACCCGTCTGACCTGCAGCAGCGCGGAGGGGATGGAGCGCCCTCCCCCCGATGTGAACATGACTCTGTGGACTGGAAATAGGATGGATCACTGTGATTAGCCGGCAGTTCCCAGTGTGGCGTGGAGGCCACCACGAGCTACTGCAATGATCAAAGGAGGAGAATTGTGACAGATAATTAACTCATGAATATAAAACAAAAGTGAAAGAAGACATCTTAAGACTCTACAGCAACATCTCCCTCCTGAAACAATGTCTTGCTTACTCTGGGTAATCCACAGACCTCAATCGTTTTTATTGATCTATTCATGTACTGAAGAAAGAATCCCAATAAAAGCAGTTGACAGTATGTTGACAAATGGATTTTTTTCCTGCAATTCCCAATCCAAATGTTGTGACTGAAGATCACAATGAGGTGAACAACACTTCAGTGCCCTGCTGTTGTATAACTCTTTTTTAATTATATAGATGCATCAAATTCACAGATTTGATGCTTAAACAACTAACTTCTCGCCTGAAAACATCCTAAAATGTCATGTTGTGACTCAACAACTGTTGTATTCAGAGAACGTCAACTTTCAGTTGTGTGTACCAGCGCCATTGTTTGACTTATCACCTCCGCAAATTCCGTAACTGTACGCTGGCACCGCCCTCGTGGGTAGGGGAGGGGGGAGCTGCACTCATGTGATTGGTTGAAAATGAGGGCGACATCTGATTGGCTACGGATAGGTCCACGTAGAAAAAATGCATTTACGAATCCAAAGGACGGCAGGGAGTCTCATAAAAGCCACTCGTAAATGTGAAGCTTTTCACAAACAAATGCAGAAATATATTTGTGATTTTTTTTTTATACATTGATATAAATCATTGGAATGTATTTGTAAACCCTTCTGTGTGCATTTGTAAATCGAATATATTTGTGAATTGTTCTGTGTGCATTTGTGAATCTTTCTGTGCGCATTTGTGAACTGAATATATTTGTGAATTGTTCTGTGCGCATTTGTGAATCTTTCTGTGCGCATTTGCCATTAAAGAGACTGAAATAACCCCATAGTATTGAGATAAGGGTATACAATGAAACAACGGTCTGCAGCTGAAATCGAGCCTTGGACATTGCGGTAATGTGGTATGCACCTTAACCATTTGGCTACCGGGAGCCCTGACTCTATGTTATTTAAGTAGTCATCACCCCGAAGTTTTGAATCATTCTGTATCTCTCCACTATCTCTGGGTGCAGGTAGCTGTAACCCCACACAACTCTTCATTAGTATGTTACCATGCTAATGTATGTATATATATATACATATGTTTATCAAGCTTGTTTGAGTTGATTTAAATTTAAATTGAGCTGACTTGTGTGAAGCAGATTATGTTGAGAGAGAATTACTGCTTTTAATTTAGAATTTAGAACTATATGCCTTGATGGTAAGTACCGTATTTTCCTAAATCTACATTAAGGAAATGTTTTTCTGACTAAAACTCGGAGAGAAGCAGAACTGGCTGGCACAAAACCCCCAGCAGCTCCAGAGAGAAGAGACCCCCTCTGGACAACAAGGCTAACTGTCTGATGGTAAATAATGTGATCACCTTCAGCCTGAGGTTGTCAGAGGTTGTGCTTCATAATCATATCTCTCTGGAGAAAGACATGCTGGAGAGGCAGATGAAGGTAGAAGCCAAAAAAACTCATGTGGGTTGGTGTGAAGAGACACGTATAAAGCAGATGAAGGAGGCTCTGGAAATGGAAAAGCAAACACTGGCCAGAGAGAAAGAGGCCTTTCAAAGAGAGTGGGCTCAAATGAATGAGACGAGGAATGCCTTTCAGTTGGAGAAAGAGAACATGCAAAATGAAAGAAAAACTTTCAAGACATCTATGTGTCAGGAAAGGAAAGAGATGGTCATAGAGCGAGAGGCATACATTCAAGAAAAGTCAAACATCCAGAGGATGATACATGCTTTCCAGTTGGAGAAGGAGAACATAGAAAAAGAAAGAGAACCCTTCAATAAAGAGCTCAGGGTCCAACGTATGAAAAGGAACGCATTTGGTGCTGAAAATGATGCTATGACTGATGACAGGGAGTCCTTCAAGGAAGGGAAGGAAGAGATGGCAATGATGAGGAAGGCCTACATTCAAGAAAAGTCAAACATCCAGAGGATGATACATGCTTTCCAGTTGGAGAAGGAGAACATAGAAAAAGAAAGAAAAGCCTTCAATAAAGAACTTAAGGAAAAATATCTGAGAAGGAAGGAATTTAATGCAGAAAAAAACTGCTATGTGTGGGGAAAGGAGGGACTTCAACATAAAAAAGAAAGAGATGGCCATGGTGAGAGAGGCCTACATTAAAGAAAAGTCAGGCATCCAGAAGATGAGAGATGGTTTCCTTTTGGAGGAACAACTATTTTTGTAAGGATTTTTTAATTGATGCTATTTTTTTATATATCTTTTTTAAAATCTCACATACTCCCTGGAGTGCCTTCGCGTACCCTCAGGGGTGCATGTACACCCATTTGAGAACCACTGCTCTAGATCAAGAGAAACAAGAATAAGAAGCCCACAGATATGACCAGTGGGCAGCAGGGGGCACCAAACAACAGCATTTGAAACACTGCAGATTAGTTGGACGTCAAAGATGGTCTCTCTTATTCCATGTGAGCTGACCTAGAATCAGTGTAGCATGATTAGTTAAAATGTTATGCTGGATCAGTTGCTCCCAGCCGTCTTCAGTCCTCTGGTAGAACAGAGGTTTTTCATGCTGTGATTCAGGATGTTTCTAAACCAAGAGGAGAGAACAGAGGATCATGCTCCCATGGGCGTCTACGTTCTTTCATAAATCAAAGAAACAAAGGCTGATGATGACTTATTGAATTATACTATACACTCTTATAAACTCCACATTCATGAGAATGAAAGTTAGTGTACAAAGAAATAACAAAGACAGAATTACAAACTCCAAAATCCAGTGAAACCTTCAATAGACCTTCAATAGATATGTCTATATACTCATCTACCTTCATAGCAGATGAGTAAAACCCCAAAAAGAAAACACTTTGGATGCAGCAACCTCACATCGACATGGATGACAGAGCCTCAGTCCCAGGTGGGTGCAAGGTTTTTTGAGGTAAAGGAGCAATCCTTATCACACAGCATCATGCTGAAACTCAGCCTGTCAACGAAAAGGGAAAAGATACCAAAGACAAGCAAAAATGTGCAAATAAATGGCATAACCCTCAGTGTCACGCTGTCACAATGAATATGTGGCAATGTAAAATGCCACATAATTACGTTACCCATTAACGCCTTTAACTATAGTCAAGTTACAAATAGAGCAATTACCCAACATCCTTGCTTTTAATACCCATCAGTGAACGGCTTTGCAAAATTCTTTTGATGTTGGCAGGTATATATTTTTGTTGAAATGAGTAATTGAAGTGGATTAGTCATCTCATTTAATGCTCATTTTAAGAAGCGAGAGCTCTGAGGTCACACTCCTGAAAAAAAAGAAAGCCTGTCAAGCTAATGCACTGAGAGGATTTTAAGCTAAATCAATTAGTTTGACTTTATGTATAACATCCCCGACATCACTTGTGTGATAAAGTGGGACACAGAGAGAAAAGCAGCGGCACAGTGAGAGGAGGATGAGAGACGAGGCAGTGGAGGAATTTAATTCATCCCAGTAACTGAAACTAAAGTCTAAAGCCGTGCAAAAGACTGTGAAGCGGAACTTAAGTTAGCATGTTTAGAAGGTGTAATGTGTAGCGTGTTCACCATTTCAGTTTAGCATGTGAGCAACATTTAACATTTAATTAGCACTTAACACAAAGCACAACTGAGGCTGATGAAATGGCATTAGTTTTGCATATTATTGGTCATAAACCAAATATTGTCTTACTGTTCATCATGAGGACCGCATGACGTCACGATTCCGACAGGATTAGCTATCAGCTCCAGACTCTGAGAACCATTATGTCCGTACAAAATGTAATGACAATCCATCCATTGACATATTTTATACTCTTATTCCGTCTGTATATTTAATTGAAAATTGCTACTGTATTCTCTCTTACTGTTTTTACTACTGTTTTACTACTGTTTATGTTATTTTATGTATATTACTTGATTGTTTTTACTATGTGTCTCTATTGTGTGCAAGACTGCTGTAATCCTGCAATTTCCCCACTGCGGGACTAATAAAGGATTATCCTATTTTATCTTATCTTATTTTGGTCTGGACCAAAATGGTGGACTGACTGATAGACCGAGATCGCCATCCGTCACATCGCCATCCGTCACATCGCTATCATGGCTGAAAAAAAGCATCAAGAAAAGGCAGCATTACTCTTTTGCAATTGTCATTTAACACTAGAGGCGGATGTGGTGGAAACTCTCTGCTTCTTAACTGTTTACACAGACAGACACACACGTACTCAAGCACAGCACTAAAGACACACTCAAGATAAGTGTGAAAAGACGGTAGCTGAAGAGGGGCTTTGATTTGCAGTAAAAAATGTCAATAGTGGCTATAACTTTTCCAAAAGAGGAAGTAATTGAGGGGTTGCGGGGAAGTATTGATACAGGATCACTGATTTACTGATAAAGGTTAATTAAACCATTAAGTCCTTGGTGTTCCGCTCTCTTACCTGACCCACGAAATGTAATGAATATAAAAGAGCATACGGGCTTTCTACACTGCAAAAATGAGACGGGAGAAAAGAGAAGACAGAAAGGGAAGTGTTCCTCAGTGACCTTCAGTCAACCTTAAACACAGGAAAGGAAATTACTATCAGCCACCAGCCAAACACTTGACCGTGGGTGAAGGGCAGCCAGCCAGAAATGATGATACCTTTTTTTTTAATAAATACTCTGAAAGCATTGCCAGTACTCAACTAGTACACTGAAGTTGCATTAAATTAAAACCACTTCAGTTAATATATTACAAGTTGTATCTAAGTTGAAGTAAAAAACATTGGATTCTAATGTTTCCCATAATGCAACTCAACATGGTTTGATAGCGTGTGTCAATTTTTGGATGCCTGGAAGAACTCAGTTCAACAACTTCTCTCGTTCTCTAAATTTATTTACTAAATGATCACAAGCAAAGTAGTGAGCGCTGCAATTGCAAAAGCAGTGAGTGGTACAGCCAACACGCAGGTTGGGCAAAGAACAACTGCCCCACCACGGAAGTGGGGCCTTTCATACACAGTTTATCGTCACAGGTTCGTCTCGCCTCGTCCTAACATCTGATTCGCTTTATCCTGTCAAGAGGAGGAGAATCCCGTGTTCTCATCTTTTCTCACAAGACTGGAACGTGCAACGACCAGTCTGCTTCCAGAATGTCAATATACTGATAAACAGTTGTGGGTGTTGAAGTGCGCAGGCGTGTGACTAACTTCCCTTGAGAACTGGACATTTCATAGATACAACAGCTGCATAGCTGTGTTATACTGACCTCGCTAACCTGAACTTTAATAGACATGAAGAGTAATGCAATGAAGAATATCTACAGAATATACGGATTTATATTATCAGGTTCTTCATTACACTGGTCCTGCGTCTCTCGAATCCACCACCTCCAGTTTTGTAAGGTTGGCTTTCTGTTCAAAACTTTAAACAAAAGCTGAAATAACCCTGGTGACATCACTGTGACAATTGTCAGGTTGAGGGGGAAAAAACAAGTGATGAGCACACTGAATGTCATGGAACTGGTTGAATTTTTTCAACTGTTTGCTATGAAAGTCATGCACAGCAAAATAAGTTGCATGCCATTTCTAGAATATTTGTTTGAATGTGTCCTATCAAAACTAAGTAGAGCCTTAATAAAAAAGGGGGGGGGGGTTGTAAAACTCCTGCTTGTGTGGCATAGCCTGTTTTGTCTGACCGAAAGGAGTCGGACAAAACAGTAGCTTAGTAACAGAGAATATGATGGATATGTTGTGAGACAGCAACAAGGATCTCTTCATTTGTAAAGGCCTTAGTTCAGCTTCTTTCTGGCAGTCAGAGGGATGTTTGGTCAGAATACTTTGCTCTCTTAATCAACCTAAATCAATATTTTGCTAAAACCCAAGAGAAGACTGAGCAGCAGCACAGATAATATTGTTGCAGACTCAGACAAACAGCTTCTACCCTCAGTCCACTCATGTTAAAGTCAGAGGCTTATAACCAATCAATATTTGGCAGTTACCTTTCAATCCATCGCGCCAGAGCCAGAGCAGCCGCCCTGATGCACCTGATGGCTCGAAGCAAAGGACAGGAGAGGAGAGAGGGGGTTGCTACATTAACTCTGCATTTAGCTGCAGCTGAAAAACAAGATATGTAATAATTTAAGAAAAAAAGAATGCATGTGCACATGTTTTATAATTGCAGAGAAAGAGGAGGAGAGGACAAAACAATTACAGTCACCTCTTTTATTATCACAATGATTGCAACGCCCTCCAGTCGTCCCCGACAGAGGCCATCAGTCTGGCTCAGCTCTGATCTCCCTCCATAGAGATCAGAGCATGGGCATCTCTACTGTTATCTAACGCACACATATAAAACACAGCAAAGGTCTTAGTTGGAGTTGAGCAACTTTGCCCTCAGCGGTTATTGTTTGTGACACAGAGGTCTATTCATGATAGCTGCTGCAGTCCCAGCATGCACCGGTCCACAGTCGGCCTCAGTCAGTGTGTGGAGTGCTGCTGAGGGCTGAAGAGGAGAGCATAATTAAAGAGACGGTGACAGAAGTTGAAAAAGAGAGTGAGGAGGAGATTGTTTTGTGTTTTTACAGCTACTCAGTTTTTAGGCTAAGCTACGCTAATCAAGGTCTGGCTGCAGCTTTGTACTTAAAGGGATAGTTTGGGTGTTTTCAAGTGGGGTTGTAAAATGTTACTTATCCATAGTCAGTGCATCATCTACGGTGGACGGCAGTCAGTACGCCGCCAGTTTTGAGAAGCAGACAGGAGAACCAGCACAGGAGCAAAGTGAGGGCAGCATATTTCAGATACATAAAAGAAAGGTGAACATGAAGTTTAAGGGTAAGATATATTTGAATATTTTCTGATGTGGAAAGCTTGTGAGATGTATTTTATTCCATCATGTCAGCAAAGTGAACAGTGAACAGTGTAGCTTAATTACTCAGCTCCCAATTGGACGATCTATTTCTAGCCAGAATTGTCCTAACATTGTTGCATCTGGTGTTTGATGGTGAGATGTCACATTGAAAATCATGTTTAAAATGTCTAAAATAATTGCATAGTGTGTATATAATTTGTAGTCACATTTAGCCTTGTAGGAGCATTTCAGACAGGCCCATCTTTTTAATTTATGTATCTCGTGTTTTAATATGTTAAGTTGTCTAAAATGTTCTTGTTTGTAATTTTTGGTGATTAATTCAATTTATATATATATTCTATTGAACAGTAATTTAAAATAAAATGTATGTTGAATACTCTTTTTGTGATGAGTGATTGTTGATTGTGCCTGAAATTCTTCCCAAAAGCCCAGCTTTGTTTGCGTGACATCATCCCAAAGTAAAGTCTAGCTAAAGTAGACACTTCTTATAGTACATCCATTGTTTCTTAAGGATAAAAATGATTTGTCCTTCGCTGCCAAGATGCAACTGCGGAAAGCAGGAGAATATGTGGAAGTTCTGTGAGTTATTTCCAGTTATTTGAGTCTTCAGGGCTTTTCAAGAAGATGGCTGAGAATGATGCCAGCTACAGGCCTCTCTTTAGGGCCTAAAAGAGGTTACACAGTCCTCCCCCAGGGACTCCCCCATCGTACCCCTGCCTCCTCTGTTGGAGTCAGGGGGACAAACAGAAAATAGCTGGGCTACAGACAAACCTAGTGGCCGAGTTATTTCTGTCTAGCTAGACAATACAGAAAACAATGAACACTATTTTATTTGAACCAAACTATTATGTAATAATAAAAGCACAACAGAGACTTTCACATCGTCTTTTCTCCTCTTCTCTCAAAAGCATTGTTGACTATGGATAAAGAAACAAGCACCGCTGTTCAACAGGATACAGAAGCCACATATGAGTGTGTGTGTGTGTGTGTGTGTGTGTGTGTGTGTGTGTGTGTGTGTGTGTGTGTGTGTGTGTGTGTGTGTGTGTGTGTGTGTGTGTGTGTGTGTGTTCATTTAATCCTCTCGCCTGTCTCGCCCGTCTTCGCACAGGCACAGACTGTTCTCACATGTACCCACACATTCCCCAATGACTCATCTAAAATAACACAAGAGGCATATCAGAATAGACATTAATACCCTCATGAAAATAAACAGTGGGGCCCAGCAGAAATAAACACTGGTCAGCGAGCTTGGTCTGTGGGCCGTGAGACTGCAGAGCCTGCAGCCTCTCCTCCGTCTCCTGCTGTTACAACAACATACCAAACACATCCACGTCCTCGGGGAGCTCAAGCCCAAGTGACTGAGCAGCTCTTCGGGATACCACAAGGTTGTCTGATGAATAATGGGTGCTTTCACCGGGCCAAAACAATTGAGGGTTTATAAATCAGCAGTAACATCTGGTGCACGATGACTGACAGAGGTGATTTGTCTGATTGGACTCATAGGATTTAGTGGGCTATCTGGGTTTATCTTCCACGAAACAGAATATTGAAAGAGCACACTCACTGACAGATACTTGTTTGATTCTAGTCTTTTAAATTGTATCTAATTTATCAAATCTGACTCATGTCCAGCATCTAATTCCGTTAAAGCTACCATCACTCAAAGTCTGATATAACATCATGAGGTGTTGCTTGTGGTTCATTTTCAGGTCTTCCTGGCAGGGACACAAAACCCCAAAAAATGACATAACAGCTTGACAGATTCAGCATGCTAGACGGAGGAAATAAAACTTGCTACGTCGAAAAGCCTACTGATCAACTGGTAGCTTACAATTAGTGAAGTGTGTTGACAGGCTGACTTTATGTCCTTTGACATTACATTTAATGAGCATCTGGGTAATATGAATAACTGATAATTGACTTAATGAATGGGCAGAATATTTTTATTTTTTTTATTTTTTTTATTTGGAAATGTTGGTAGATACATAACATGGTAAACATGCATTTCAACTGACATTTCCCTCTTTTTCTTGACATATACAAACATACAACATACCCTCCCACCCATCCCTCCCACTGGTACACCCACCTAGAGTATAGGAAAATAAATACATAAAAATAAATAAAAAGGAAAAAAAAAAAAAAAGGAGGTCACCTCATTTCGCCGAGCCAGACGTCTGCACACATACATGCACCTAAACACACATATCTCTGGTACATCTGAACATAAACACACCTGCTTCACTCTGCACATCAAACAGTCATCACATCATGCAGTCATATCCACAAACTGGTTGACAGCAGTTCTGGCCAGTAGGCAGAAACCAGAGCGCCCAAATTATCACCGATCCAACAATCAGATTAAAACATGAAAAGAGAAGAAAATTAAAAAAATAAAAGAAAATAAAATAAAATAAAAAAGGGGTTATGTCTATTGTGTGCCTAATATTTAGGAATTATACCAAAAGATACTGCTAGAGGGAATCAGGCATAGTTTTGAGTTTACCCAAGTATGTCAGAACCGGGTCCCAGGTGGAAAAGAATTTGTTCCTTGACCCCCTCAGCGAGTATTTAATTTTCTCTAGATGGATGAATTGCATCAGGTCACCAAACCACACAGATGTCTTGGGTGGGTTTGTTGATTTCCAGTGCAACAATATTCTTCTACGTGCAAGAAGTGTCATAAACGCCATGATGTTTTTGTGTTTTTTTGTTATTGTGCAGTGTTGTCTGTCTGTGACACCAAATATAGCTGAAGCTGCGTTGGGTTGGAGATCAATAATAAGAGCCTCAGAAAGTGTTTTAAAGATCGTACACCAGTAAGATGTCAGAGCAGGGCATGACCAGAACATATGAGTTAAGTTGGCTGGGGTGTGGTGGCATCTGCTACAACTAGCATCCGAGTTGGGGTATATTTTAGCTAATCTTGCTTTTGAAAAATGAGCTCGATGCAGAACTTTGAATTGGATTATGCCGAGTTTTGCACAAGATGAACTGTCATTCACTCTTTGTAGAGCACAGTTCCACACGTCTTCTTCTATATCAACCCCCAGTTCACCTTCCCAGTCCGCCTTTATCTTCGCCAAGGTCACGTTTTTAAGAGATGATATACAGTCATGTATTCTTGAAATTAGCCGCTTTGTGTCGGATGGAAGTTCGAGCATATCATCCAAGCCTGCCACTGAAGAGATATTTGGAAAGTTGGGGTCTTGACACTTCAGGAAGTGGCGGACTTGGAAATATCGAAATAAACTTGACCGAGGAAGATTAAATGTGTGTGATAAATCCTCAAAGCTGGCAAATACCCTGTTTATGTACATATCCTTAAATCTGACGATGCCTTTTCTTCGCCAGAGAGAGAATGTAGCATCCAATCTAGCTGGGTGGAAGAGGTGGTTATTGCATATAGGGCTTATGTTAAGAAGATATTTAAAACCAAAGTTCCGTCTAAATTGAAACCATATGTTGAGGGTGTTGATGACGATTGGGTTATTTGTGAAATGTGATATAGAGACTGGAAGACTGGAGGTGACCAGAGCTGTAAGAGATGTTGAACTGCAGGACCTAGCCTCATAGTGACACCAGTTCATATCTGGGGCATGAAGCCAGTAGGTAATTTTTTGGACATTTGTTGCCCAATAGTAGTAGCAAAGATTAGGAAGAGCGAGCCCTCCCTGTAGTTTAGGCCTCTGGAGGAGCTCCATACGTATTCTAGGGTTCTTGCCATTCCATATAAATGAGGTGAAAGCTTTGTCAATACATTTAAAATAAGACTTAGGAAGGTAGAGTGGAAGGCATTGAAACAGGTAGAGAAATTTGGGGAGCACATTCATCTTTATGCAATTTACTTTCCCTGCTAAGGATAAGTGAATTGTTTTCCATTTTTTAAGATCCAATTTAACTTTCTCAAGTAGAGAAGAAAAGTTTTCTTTGTAAAGGTTCTGCATATCTCTTGTGATGTTAATGCCCAGGTATTTAAAACCATTTTTTGCCATTTTGAATGGCAATACGTTATCCTGAATTTGAAGCGCTAAGTTATTAACAGGGTAGCATTCACTTTTACTAAAATTCAGTTTATACCCAGAAAATTTACCAAATCTTAACAAAGTGTGGGTAATGTGAGGTACACTTAGAACAGGGTCTGATATGTACAGTAATAAATCATCAGCATATAAAGATAGTTTGTACTCCTCCTCTCCCCTAATAATTCCACTTATTGTCGTTAACGACTTGAGTGTGATAGATAAGGGCTCTATAGCCAAAGCAAATAGCAGTGGACTGATGGGACAACCCTGGCGGGTTGCTCTTGTCAGTGTGAAGTACTGTGATTTCTTACCATTTGTAACTACAGAGGCCTTGGGTGAGTTGTATAGTAGTTTAATCCATGAAATTAAATTAGGGCCATAGCCAAATTTCTCCAAACATGTAAATAAGTATTCCCATTCAACCCTGTCAAAAGCTTTCTCTGCATCCAGCGAGATAACCACTTCTGGTACCCTACTGGACATAGGGGAGTGTATAATGTTTAAAAGCTGACGGACATTGGTAAATGAGTGTCTCCCCAAAATGAAACCGGTTTGGTCATCCGAGATCACATCACTCATTGTGATTTCTAGGCGTAGGGCAAGAGCTTTGGCCAGGATCTTAACATCACTGTTTAGGAGAGAGAATAGGCAGAATATTTTACTGGACATTTCCTCTCCAGACGCTTTACTCACAGAGAAAATAATACTTTCCAAACACTGTATAATGAATTAAATAATGTGTAAATATAGACAGTGACTCTGTCTGTCCTGTTCCAGTTCAGTTAAACAGTCAGGATGTGATGTGACTGCAGCAAACACACCAGTCACAGGTGCACCCACAGAGCCGTGGCAGCAGCTCTGTGTGTGTGTGTGTGTGTGTGTGTGTGTGTGTGTGTGTGTGTGTGTGTGTGTGTGTGTGTGTGTGTGTGTGTGTGTGTGTGTGTGTGTGTGTGCATTCAGCTGCATCTGCAGGTACGCTTATATGATAGCTAATGTCCTTTGCATTTCAGTGTTGATGGTGTGGCGCTAACATGTGTTTGTGTTTATTGTGTGTGGACTTCAGGTATTGTCAGAAATACAGCAGGAAGTCCAGGTGTTTGACTGTTACTGTCACAGACATGACAGCAACATGGAGAGTGAAACGGAGTGGAGCAATGACACTGGGGCTGCTGCAGCTTTGACAATGGAGCTGTAGAGCAAGACTAGGAATTTGAAATTAAAGCAGCAGAACTAGATATTTTTTTTTTGTCAACTGGGTGGTGGTGGAAGAAGCTGTAAATCCGCAACTATATTCTCCAGCCTGTCGCTAACTTAGTGTGTTTGCTGTTTGGTGCTGGACAAGCTTCTTGAAAAAGAGTGCTGGAAGTATTGAGACTGAATCGATGCAGTAAAGGTGAGACAAGCAGAACCGAATCAATGAGCTAAAAGAAGCTAAAGCTGAGTTGGTGCTAATGGTCTGCTGGTTCATCACTACAAATGACCCCTTTCACATCACACGCTGTTATTTGATCGATTGTAAATAATACAAAATATGGATGTGTGCAGTTTTAAAACTAAGCTGAAAACAAGGTGATGAAACACTGTCATGAATTAAGAAAAATGTGGAGTAAAACTAAAAACTCTCACATGGCAGTAACATGAAATATATGTGTGTCTTTTTGTTTAAAAGCAGACGTAGAGTCTTAACTTCTATCATCATTCCGTTTCAGAAAATATCACCTTGACGAAAAATAATTAGATTAGTATTAGAAGATAATTACAAAAATGTTACTACGGAGGAAATATAAAAAGTCCATTAAATTTGATTAAAATAACTCAAAGTATGTCACCCTGACGTCTACACAAACACACACATTCAAAAAGCGTATGCTGACGAGCAGCAGACAGACATCCGTCTGGGAGGAAACATCGCTGCATCCTCAGCTGGCCTCTATCTCCTACTGACTCTTCGATACTGTGGCAGCTAAAGTTAGCAGCAACAAAGAATCTCACAGGCCTCAGACCAGCGAGTCCCACATCAGTGTCTTTGTCTGCTTGCATGGACATTGTTCACAGCAAATATTCAGGATATGTGACTGTAAACGCTGCATCCAATAAACTGGGTAATTAAAATGAATGCATTTGAAAGTATATATTATACTATTATGTATTCAATTGAATACATCATAAGCTGTGACCTAGTACAGTATCTCCACGATGCAAAATATGTTTATAAAAAAACTATGTTTGGACCAATAAAGAATATCTATTTTTTTTTATAACAGCAGCTTGGTGGAGAACTCTGAATCAATACGGTATTTTATAGTTTAATAATAAACATTCATTACTTATTAAGTGTATTTTGCTTATTGTCACATCACTGTGATGTTTGAACTTCAGTCTGCTGAAGAGGGGAACGTTTCTCTGTGCTCATCTTCCACCTGAGGTTAACATGCGGATATACAAGCAGGATTGTGTCACGTCACAACTAGTTTGGATGCCAATTTAGGTCCAGTATGTAACCTGAAACTGAAATGAAAGGCAGATTATTTGTATTATGAACCAAAACTGGAGGGCATCTTTAGTCAAAAAGTGTGGAAACGGTGCCTCGTAAATTAGTAGGACACCGACAGTTGTTCCTCAACATCGATCGATAGATAGATAGATCGATAGATCGATAGATAGATCGATCAGCAGGTCCTCAGGTGGAGCACAGAAAGCTGGAGCAGCCTTTCACTAGAACAGATGGTGGCCATATTTCCATCTAAATGCGCTTGGCAGTGTGTTGACACAATAATCTATTTTGGCGGGCGGGGCGCCACACTGTAAACCATGAACACTGTGTGCACACATTTGCTATATATAATATAGGAATATGTGCTTCTTCCACTTCCTCCACCCACTCAACTTATGTCATGCTACCTATCAGTGTGTGCAGCACCAAACAGGAGTGACTTACGATTAGATTAATATCGTCCATTTTAGATGTGATCTGAAACAGCAATCTGTTAAATAACATTAATAATGGTGCTGAGGTAAAAAAAAAAAGATACTTGGCTGGAATTGCCAAATTATGCACCAAACCAGTATTTGACTCAGAGTCAGTCCTCCAGAGCATCTCTTCTGCTTCTTCTCGAGTCCCTTTTATTGTCTCTGTGAATGTGAAAACAACATTACACTAACTGCAGAGTCCTTTGCTCCACATTACGGATCAGCAGATGGCAGACTTGTTAAATGACAGACGCTTCCACTTAATTAGAAAGGGATCATTGCTTGATGTTGTCTCATTAAACATGTTGTGCTCCCAGCAGTAAAGTGTAACATTTGCACAGGAAACATCAGCTAATGGAAGTTGTGTTGCAATAATTCATCATTATGCGCTGCAGTTTGTCTGATAACTTTCCTAATTAAACCCAATTTTGGTCTGCATAGTGAAGCACTTATTAACAGTCTTTTTTTATTTATAATAACATATGGATATTGTGGATGGTTTCATAGCTAATCACCTACTTCATCTTGAATGGTAAAGCAGAGTGCACATTCCTTCCTCAGCAAACAGACTGGTTAGATATAACCAAGGATTTTGGACCAGAGAAACATCTCACCTCCATCTGGTCTTAGAGAGAACTGTTCTGGGATCTGTCAGTGTTCATAATTTCTCCAATAACTCAGTCTTAAGCATCTGCTGCCCATCAGGGGGGGGGGCCGACAAAATCAAGTCTAGCAGTCTCATCTGTGAGTCCTCCTTCACGCAGCGACTTGTTCCCCGATGCATGTGCAGGGTGATGCTAGACGCACACACTGTGATGGAGGATAAAATATAAAATGGACTCGGGGGACGTTTGGATAAAAGCAAACAAAGACAACACTGCAGGAGCATCAAGTAGAACTAATACAACATAAAACATGTATTCTGCTTATGTGGTGGGTTCTGTTTGGATGAAGAAGTAGAGACTCTGATGAACAATTAATCAGACACCTCCATCTGCACTACTTACACTACTCTGACTGCTCTGTCGCCTTTAATGTCTTTTTTAAAATATTGATCTTGTTTATTGGATATAATATGTAGATACTGTATGTACGACGTGAGCAATGTGTAACCAGAGTCAAATTCCATGTACACACACATTCTGATGAGAAGCTTTTTGTCATTTGACATACAGGAAGACTGCTTGTACCTCTCAATACATCGATGCCTTAATGCCTCGTAAAAAGGCTGAAATTGCGTAGTGAAATGTCCTCTTTTTTCCAATTATTTAATCACTCTTATAGCTCTTTTCATTTATAAACACATTTTTTGTTGTAAATTTCTGTTTTATATTTAAGATTCTAAACGTGCACTACTCATTTAATTGCCTCGCCTCTTTCTATGTTTATTGTGACCAAAATATTAAAGGCAAACCTACTTGGCAGTAAATCAAATGATGATGCCTGAACAGGTAAAACGTCATATATATATATTCAATGAAAAAAGATGTACAAGGAGCTTTGTGTGACAGTTGAGATCAAATATTCAGAGGTGCCTTTTTCTGTCGTTCTGCTCGAGTCCCGCTGCCGTCCTCAGAGAGCGGAGCGGTTTGGACTGATGTGATCCGCTCAACCAAAATACTGTGACCTTCTGAAATCCTAAATGGAAACACTACTCATGCTCAACTCGACGCTGCAGGTCACTGAGAGGCTAATGGAGGTGAAGTCCTGAGAGGAGCTGAGCTGCCTCATCTTCAGCTGCACACCGACAGTGAGAAACTGACAAGTAAAGGAAAGTGACTCGTCCAGCTGAATGAGAGACAAACATGAATATAAACGGTACTTAGTGAAGACTTTCCTCAGATCTTTGTGCCCATTTGTGTAAAGTGTGAGATCTGTTCTGTTGAGGAATCCCACGTGTGAACTGTTGGGGTGCATTGTTAGTGAGGGAACCAATAAACTGAAGTGCTAGTGCTGCAGAAAAACAACAAAAAACCCAAACTTCAAAGATGTTTATGTTTTGTTCTCTTCAGCTGGAGGCTTAGTGCAGGTTTCATGAGCCTTAAAGGAACAGGTCGGCATTTTACTAACTGTGTCATTTGCCAGCTCTATCTCCACAAGGTCATGCTATTCCTTTAAGAAAAGAAAAATCCTTAAAAACTGTCCGTTTGAAGGTTGATTTGCAATCAAAAGTACTGCCAGAAGCTGTGACCAGTGAATTTCCTTCAGAAACAGTCAAAAATAATTCTGGCAATCTAGCAAGGTCAACATAAAAGGTTGCAACTACTGCACACCTCTGAAAATGTTGACAGCCTTCAAAGTCACAAACGCTTCTATGCATATAGTGTACAACCTCAAAACGATGATGCGTATTATTAGTTGTCTGAAAAACGAAGGTGCTATTGTGAAGGAAAATGTTAATTGTGCGAATTAAAAGCCTCAAGATGATTGACTTTAATACGACCACTCAGCCCAGACAATACTATTCTGAAAATAGATTTCAAGGCCACTGAAAAGCATTTAACAGATGCACTCTGGGAACACTGATAGCTCTTCCACTGATGCATCCTGGGTGGCTGCCCTTGAAGCAGATTTAATGAATTGGGAGTAGAATGACATGAGTCACATCGTGCCGAAGTAGCATGCTGATTATAAAAATATGTTAAGAATTCCTCTAATTGAATGATTTGCTTATCATCCAAAGTATTGATTGGATTCATACTTCACATCTCCTTAAGCACAATAAATCATAAAGACTGCATCAGTCACATAAACAAATGTTTTTCCTCTTTTTATTCAGTGATAAATAATTTCCTATGATCATAACCTTTATGTGAAGACATCCGATCAAGGCAAGAGACAAATTAGAGGGCACACGTTGCCACCATTAGAAAATAATAGCAGAAACAAAAACAATGAGGTAAGAAGTTCTCTTTTTTTATACATTTGTGGTGCTTCTATTTCTGTTACCTATACTGTTGAATGCACAGTGCTTCCTAATACAGCCTGCCTTGTGTGTGTGTGTGTGTGTGTCTGTACATTATTAAACAAAAACAGGTCATGGCACAATACTGAACCAACCAACACAGGGAGGGCACTGCAGAGTTAGCGGTCTTTAGACCGAGAGGAAGAAAAGCTGAGCAGGAAACAGAAATACAAAACTCTTGGGACTTGGCGACAGAGCTCCGTGATTGATTCCGCGCACACACGCACACACTCTTTAAATTGTTATGAATGTAAACATGTAAAGAACAAGCGTATGTGTTTTTGTACATATAGTATGTGGAGGAGCGATCAAAACAAAATTAATCTACAACTATATTAATGATGGATTGTAAATCTGTGAGTTATGAACTGGTTCTGTGACAATTGAGAGCAATTCAGTTGAGGGATGGCTGTGTTCAGGTCAACTGTAAAATGAATTAGTTTAGAAATAAATCTAGTTGTTTGAAGGAGATGTTATTACAAACATAAATAGATATTAATTATGACCTGTTTACACAAGATCTAAGCAGTTTATAATACATCATTAAAACTACTCGTGACCAGATTTGATTTAATCCATAAAAATACAATATTTTATTGTCCCATCATTTGAATTGTGTTTTTAATAGGAAGAAAACACTATAAATTACTATACCAAAGTAAAAGGATAACAATTATAATTTTTGGTGGCTTAAACCGACTTTAGAGCGGTTGAAAGGATTTTCTTGGACGGTGGCAAAAATAAATAGTCTGGGGCCTTGTAGACGAGCTGGATAATCAAACAAAGGGATCTCTCTGGATGGATCATCAATGATCATCAATTAGTATCGGTGACAAAAAAACACTGTGATCAGGGATCTCTAAAAGTTATATTTGCTCCCTTTTTGCCTTTAGTGGCGATCCAATCAGTGACTCTGATTCATGATACGACCTGAACATGAGTTTTATGATCTGTTGCACCTCAACTTAGAATCTGAAAACTACTCTGCACCTTCGTGTGTCTGTTTTCAAGTTAAAAGCTTAAAAATAAAAATAATCGTTGGTTGCAGCCCTAATATGTGAAACTACGCAGTACAGACAGTCGGTGGTAGCTGTGCGTGTGCGTGTGCGTGATTCACGGGCCTCAAGAGCAGCACACTGAGGCTCAGCCTCGTGCACGGACCTGACCTGCAGTCCCTCTGCCTCCACTGTTGCACTAAACAAAAAACAAACAACAAACAAAAAGCTCCTGGCTCGCTTCTTTCCTTTCCAACATTAAAGGAGAATGCCACCAATTTTCAGCATTCACATGTTATTTTCACACCTTAATGTAACTTCAGCTTCCATTTATAAAAAGTCAATACTGTCTGCTATAATTACTGATATAGCTTCATCTCAACCCCCGCGGAAATGTAACACCTTGGAACAGGCCACTGTGTTTATTACTACAAATACAAGGAGGTGTGTGTATGTTCGTGTGATTGTTCTCTAAAGTCACAGTCTTCTAGTTATTGGCAAAAGATGAGTATTACTGTTATGAGTTTAGCTTAGCAAAATAATACTGACAAGTACTCTGTTGCAATCCGTATAAAAACATAATGTGAGGTCTTACATTGAGTGGCATTCTCCTTTATGGTACTCAACCTACTGTTCTGCTGCCAAAGGAGGTCGCCCCTCGTTGCTACCTGCTCCTGAGCTGCAGCTGGTCGGACACTAAAAGGCGTCACACCGGCACCTTCCTCTCGTCCACAGCAGGCTGTGAGCTGGCCCAGACAACTGGGCTCGTAGCTACTCACCCGAGCCACACACACCTGGGGCCGCGTGAAGTGACGGGCCAGGATAAATCCTGCTTTACAGCAGAGGCAGAACAACAGCCAGTTCCCCTCAAGGATTCAGTTCAGTGAACCTCAATTACACTCAATCTACTTTAGTGAAAAGGTGGTGGGGGTAGGAAGGAAAAACAAAAAAGGAACACAAAATGTACAACAGAAAAAAAAGAAAACACACACACACACACACACACAACTGAAATAGCTAATAGAAGCCAAAAATAGCAACAGGAGCAGTCGTGACGGCGCCGATGTGTGCTGAGGGCGGTGCAGCGGGCGGCTGGGGGTCGAGGTGGAGAGAGGCTGCAGCGGTCCTCAAGAAATGTGCGCCAGCATTGTGGCCACAGTTGCCATGACAGCAGCACGTTAAGCACCCTTTTCCAGAACAACAGAGGCGGCCATATTTTTAAATCAACACTGGAAGGGTGCTGCGACAGCCTCGACGGCCCCCTCTCTCTCTCTCTCTCTCTCTCCACCCCTCTGTGCCCAAGTCCCCACTTTTAGTGTTTTGTTCGTTTTCTTATTTATTTTTTTATCGTCAGGTACTCCGTGGTGCTGCGGTCCCTTGACACATAATCAAAGACTTCCCTGTTTCAGGCTCCTGGCCAGAGTTTGTTGCTTTAGATTTTCAGTCATTGCGTGTTTTTGTCAATCCCATAAACATTTTCAGAGCCTCTTGTGTCAGTCCAGAGGCGGGCATAGTCGAGTCCTCATCCCGGGAGGCAAACTTTGCCTGCAAACAGAAGTCCCACTATGGTGAAGAAGATGGAGAGGACGAACAGCACATACGAGGAGCCGACCACCGTGTTGTTGGGCAGCTTGTACGGCTGGCCTCCCACCTCGTTGATGTAGAAGCCTATGGGGAAGATGAGCGCCGCCATACAGAACAGGATCACTGGAAGGAAGGAGCGAGAGAGAAAATGTTAGTTTAAATAGTACTTAATAGTACTGTTAGTACTTAAATATCTTATATGATTAAATTAGAAAACTTTATTAATCCCCAGGGGGAAACTCATTTGTCACAAAAATACATACAGACAAAGTTCACAGCTGACAAGAAACACATTACAAGGAACAAACAACACCAGAAAATGCCCTATGAAACATGACCGACATCAGAAAGATGCTAAATAAAAAACACCAGAACTAAAAGGTGTTCATTAAAAAAAAAATCTAACTGCTGCTGGATCAAAAGACTTTCTGAACAGCCAATCACTTTTAAATCAATAGTTTTTCTCACATGTAAACCAAACTAACTTGACTAAATGTACACTTAAGGTGTAACTTAAGAAAATTAAATAAAAAGGGTGAAACTCAATCATCATTGGAGCCTTTATTCTCCACACAAGGTGCGGAAAATAAAGCTTGTGCTCACTCAATTTAAGCAGAAAAAAAACAGGCTGCTCAAATTTAATTACATTTTGGCAAGTTACGTAGCGACGAACAACAGTGCCTTTCAAACGGCTTTGAAGGAGCAATTACACACGGCAGAGATCATAGAAAGTACCATGATCACTGTGACTCGGCCTCGTGTGTTTTATAAGAAGACGACAGAATCGGTCGAACACACCGGCACAAACCGTTTCAGTCGACTGTCATTTATGTAATTAATGTCTCAAAATGGTTTTCAAAGATTACAAGTCGTAGATTATCCATTATTCTGCCAAATTTGCAGCAACAGAATACCAGGCAACACATTTGAGTGCCAGTACATCTTTTTTTCTTCTTCTACCAGACTGAAGAAATGACAAGACGTATTGCTCATTTCACGACAATGTCTTCTTTAGAAGAGGATTGTGGATAACATTGAGTTTGTATGGGTGTCCAGTAATTGTCTCTTATGAAGCAAGACAACCTCATTTAAAATCCCAGACCTTTCTAACTACAACCTTTAAATGTTGCGTGGCTCTTCATATTTCGAGGCAGCATTTCTCCAGTCAAATGCGTTCCTGAGGACGCTTTGATTTCAGCTTTTAAGTTAGTAAAGTCAAGCTTTTGTGTGGCGTTAGGCAAATATTTGTGGGTAAAACCGGATCATAATCAAGTATTCTTGAATGCAGCCTTAGTCTCAGTAAATGTTTCCCCACGAACCATACATAAGATCTTTATAAACAGCCTCAGGCTGATTAACACTGTTTAAAGTATCTCTACATGCTTGAAGTTGCAAATCAGTGATCAGATTCCACGCTTTCTTAACAGCTACATCTAGTTTTGTTTCGCTGCAACTTAGTAAAATCCTGAAATAGAATTTGCTACATTTAAGAAAAGACAAAAATAAAGAGCGAGGAGGAAGACACAAGTATGCAGATGTTGTCGTGTCTTACATAAGAGCTTTAATTTACTGATAGAAAGTTATTACACATTACATTATTACAAATCTATTGTACATCAAGGTCGTTTTTGTTTGTCACGGGGTGAAACTGATTTAGTGAAAGTGAAGTAGAGCTTAAAAGGGAGCTCCACAAGCAAACAGCTTGCAAAACCATCCTTTTTTGTATAAAACACATTTCAGAGCCTTGTCGTCTCCACTGATACAGACACTACTGGAGTCAGTTCACAAGTTCCAGCTGAACATTTTCGGTGGAGTGGTACCAGAGATATCGTCCGTTTTATTCCATTAATTCATCTTCCTTAATAATAAAATATATATCATCCACAATGCAACACATTGGTCTGAGATTCAGGTGTTTATGCTAGCAGCTAATGCAGCCTAATTTACGAACTTGTAGTCTTCATCCCCAACTAATGCTGACTCAAGTGACATCACTTGAGGAAATGTACCCATCTTTAGGCAGCTCCCTCTGGAGCCACAAAAGTTTTTTCTTTTCTCTTTTTAACATAACATATGAAGTAGCAGGACCTGAAAACACACTTTGATGAGTAAAATCAATGGAGTCACCCTCTAACCAGATTTGTTTTAATTGGCTTATTAGAAGTACACGTGTGCATGATTTCACAGAGGAAAAGTACCCCTTTAAAAAACAACGAGCACATTGCGATGATGTGCACAGCGTGTGCCCAGCCAAGCATAGTGAAGCCATTACAGGGCCTTAAGTCGTGCTGTAAGGAAGTAGGCGTCTGTGATTGGGTAACAAAGTTGTTCCTAATGAGGATATCTGTCCTTTTTCCTTTGAATACGTTATTACTGACGCTTTAGGTCCAGCCCCGAGTTCACTTATGTAACGCGCAGTGACGTAAAAACAGCAAAGCCAACTGTGTGACACTTGTGAATCGCAGATCAATGGCTGTGCAGAATTTGTGGAACAACTTCATGCACTTAAAAATAACTCTTTAATGTTGCATTCAGAATGATGTTTTCTAAAAGCCTTTCTCACTGGACTGATTGTCTGCCTTTGGTCCCCTCAACAGTGTGTAATCCGTGTCGTGACAGCACACGCAGCCATTTTTAGCTTTCACCTTTTCACTCTCTGTTCAATTAGCAGAGCTGTTCAGTACCTGAGGGACGACTTTTTGACGGTCTCAAAGATCTCACTGATGTTAGAGTTTTGTAATGTCATGCAGCTAGAGGAATTTAGAGTAGTACTGGGATTTAAAAGACATTTTGTCAATATGCCAATCAACAGCTCCAATATACCCGAAAGGTTAAATATCTAATTAGGAATGGGCGATATGAATCAAATAAACGGACAGGGATACTGTCCAGCAATAAATACCTGACAAATCAAAGTGTTTTATTCAATGTTTAAATCATGATGATGGAAGTATAAAAATTAAATACTGCCATTAGTCCTACTCATGTATTTCTTACACTAACCACAATACTCTAGTAAGACCAGAGATACTTATGGGATGCCAATCGTGGTTTAAACAGTACGTCTCAGAATGAATTAATAATATAATATATATATATATATTTTTTTTTAAATCATCCACTTTACGATTGAATACGATTAACTGAGTGGTATATTCATGATTCAACTTGCTTCACTAATAAACTGGTTTATAGTGTTATGGTCAATAAAATCTCTGAGATGTAAACCATTAAATACTCAATAACATGTGTTGACAAATAATCCTTGAGCTAATCAAAATCACGTTGTGCGGTCAAACATCAGTCTGCCTACAAGCATAAATTAACAATATCTGGTAAAGCTGCATCACAAAGCACACAAACTAATATTTACGGCTGCCATTTCGCCTGCCGATGGGTTTACCTTTAAAAAGGAAGGGAGGGGGGCTAAAGTGGAACCAGAAATTCACAGCTCAGCATTATTCCTGCGAGCTTCACCAGAGAGTTAATTGAAGTGCACTTCACAGTCCGCTGCTTCTCTAAAGTGTTTGAACTGATGACACACGGCGCCTTGCTCACTGTCCTCAAGAGAGAGTATCATCTTAGCCGATATGACTAACAGTTACTAATGCATGGAAGAGATATGACCCGAAACAATTAATCTATTGATTAATTAGTTAGACAGAAAATTGACCTTCAATTATTTTTATACGGTTTTTCATGCAAACATATTAAAACCAGCTTCTCAATACTGAGGATTTGCTGGTTTTTTTCTTTGTGTTAGATGATAAAAAGGCATATTTTGCATTTTATGTTCAAGGAAGCCAAAAATATTTTGCCCTCACAGTAACTAATTAGATAGTGTAATAAAGTGACTGTGCAAAGCAGTTTACACACTTAAAGAAGGGGATTTAGTGTCAAGTCACTCTTTAAAATAAAGTTTATGGCCCCACCATACAGGTATTTGGGGCTGTAGAGGGTGAGGAAAATATTTTTATTTTGTAATTTCATCATTAATAACCACATTTTCTGAAGTTACTGTTGACTCATATTCATCATAGCCCCACTCTGAACCCACACACCTGGGGAAAAGACTGCTGGTGTGTGTGTGTGTGTTGTGTGGCGACACAGAGGTGGGTCTGTGCTGGTCATACAAAGCTGTCCATTCAGGTGCCGGAGGCCTGGAGCCAGTTACACCATAGCCTGCCCACCTTCTCTCAACCTTCACCTGGTTGACCCGACTGCGCCGCCCCCGGCTCCTTAATACAACCAGCTTCACTTTATTCTGCGTCTACTCCACGTCCATTTCTGTCTTTACGTTGGCTCTTGACCTGTGCAAACATGATTATTCACTCAACTCACCTTCTTTACTCAACTCTTCCTAAACCCCCAGCCATTTCACTCACTTAACCTCTCACCCTCTCCTCCGGCCGGCCGGCAGCAGAGCGGTGTGTGCGATCACAGCTACACGTTCAGCAACATCAAAGGGGAAAAGGCGCTTATTTATAACCCCAATTTTACCTTTTCGTCCCTCTCCTACACTTCAAACAGGCTCTTGAAATACAAGAAGAACCAAGGAAGACTACCAGTCCCTAAAGTGTCAGCCAATGGGAGTTCTAAAACAAAATTAAAAAAAGGGATGATTTACCATATTTTCTTTCTCTTTACCGACTCATCAACATATCAAGCTCCTGAAAGTGATCATCATCATACTTTAATCCCCTTAAAAACAACAACGTTATACCTCTCGTCTAACATGGCCAACGGACGCTTAACGAGGGGACAACAGTGACAATTGCTTTCCGTTTCCATGGCAGCCCCTTTACCCCGTCAAGTGTGATGGTTAAACAATGATTTAACGCCATCCAATTTAGCTTGTGACACAGATTTGTGCTTACCGGACAGACAGACCAGTCTCTGGAGCGAGCGGTGATTCATCGGGAAGTGATTAGGGAGCATTATAAAACCTAATTATGAATCTGCATTTAGCCTGGCAAAAAAAATAAAAAATTACAATGGGTGTTTGTTCAAATCTGCAGAACAAAAAGGCCAGTGTCCTGAAAAATGCACCCAGCTTTGAAACAATAATGCAGAGCATTGTCTTCACAGGCTACTGCTCCATCTGTACGAGTGCGCTTGAGGCGGTCCCTTCCATTAACGAACCGACCAATCACGCTCTGCCCTCACACACGGCCTTAAGAAACCAGCCTGGCCACGCTGCACGAGGTGGATGCCAGGTTATTGTTGAATCTTACAGCAAAAACACTTGAGAAACGCTGCGGCACATAAGCCACCTCCTCAGGTATCAAAAGGAGCTGCATTACTCAATAAATTAGCTTAAGGGGGCGAGCGGAGTCGTTAGGCATGCAAGAGAAACACTGCAAACGCAGCCAACCAAACACACACACACACACACAGCCACAAACAGATTCTCACGTCACTCCCCAAAATATAAAACACACAAAAGGTCCTGTGTAAAGTCTCGGGTGTTTTTGACACACTTATCTAAAAATCTAAATGAACAATGCTTAACGGGGCCAACATTTCACATTGATTAAACCTCATGACTCCTTTTATTATTTCCTGCCATAAAGAGACTATGTTCATGAAAATACTTTGCAAAGATGACTTCCTAAAAGGTTATGTCATGCAAGATGCAGGGAGACAGAGAAGGAGGTGAGAAAGCTTCGGGGAGGGGGGGGGGAAGTGGTTCACTTACTGCCAGTGAAGGCGATCCAGCGGGCGTATTTGGTGGCTTCTCGGCGCCAGTGCGATGCCACGAGTAGTCCACAGGTGACGGTGAGTGAGATAATGCCCATAATGATGAAGAAAAGAGTGGTCACCCACTCTGGGGGCAGCCGAGGTGGAATACAGGTCCGGTCTCGTCCGTGGATGGTCTGGCATTGCCGGACTAGACCGACTGTAAGGGCACCTGCCGAGAAAGAGGGGAGTTGACCATTTTAATTAATCCGTTAATTAATCTTTCGCGGCACACAAAAACATTGATTACTATAGTTTAAAAGAAAAAAATTTATTATCAGTAAATGCAAACACAAGAGAAGCAGCTCTGCCTACACTGTATCCTGTTATCTATGCTCCATGGGGCAAATGTCAAAATATGGAGCGGCGGTCAAGCAGCCCATGACATAGTGCTCCCACGCTTCTTACATGTAGGCCAACCTTTAAGCATGCGCTCATAGTCTCATAGACTAGCCTACCGTACATCTTTCAGGGTAACCTTATTAAAATATTTTTTTTTTTTAAAGGACAAAACCAGCGAGTGGAAAAAGATCAAATAGGAGAAGAAGAAAAAAAAAAGACTGACGGTCTCATGCTGAATAGTAAGGCCTTGATCAACCACAAGATTCAGGGAGGATGAGAAACGAGAGAAGCTCCTTTAATTTGTCACCAATTCCTCGCTGGCACCCTTCTCTCTCCACACCGGTGGGCCCAATTACGCCAACATTTGTTCTTGCACCTTCACACTCTACAAGAGAAAGGGAGGATTACATCAATCCTGCCAATTACTGAATCTATCCCACGCAGGTATGTGAAAAGGACACTTGACAGACACATCTGTAAGAAGCAATGATCACACAGACTTGCAGCAGCTTTCGAGACCCAGTACCCATAATCATCTCCTCTCTCCATCTCTCCATCTCTCGTCTTTGGCGAGGATATTATGCACATTGACGGCACATTGATGTACCCATCATTGATCAGACGGGGAGTCGTGGCCTCATGCCTTCCTCTGAGTCATGAGCAGAGCTCTGCTAAAGTTAGAGTGTGAAGGCCAGAAACATGCTCCAGTGGTGCAGCCACTCTGGAGGGACGTCATTCAATTAGAGCACGTCCTCGAGGGAAGCTTCTACCCGAGTAAGCAGAACAGCGTCCATCACTCAGGCCTCTGCTAATCACAGGCCTCAGCAAAAGAAAGGCGGACGATAATTTATACGCTGTGAAGCGTTCATTCGGAAACTTAGAGGGGTTTTAGTACACTTGGGTGATGTAGGGGTCTTCCTGGAAGGCAGAGGAGCTGCTATACCCTAATGCTTTGACACTTTGAGCATATGCTCACACATAACAGGACCCTGTGAGACTGTGTTCAGAGAGACAACAGCACTGCATGAAAAGTGCAGCACTTGAATTAATTTTCAATAAAGCCACTAGGTTGGTACACAAGGCTCCGGCAAAGAAAGCAGATTCCTGCCGCAAAATAAGATTTTGCAGTACCATAACGCATCGTCATTCACCAAAGCACCGCATACTTTTCCAGGAGATTACTTCAACGAGATAATTCTGAAGGTTACGTGCTTATTGTCTCACCAGATGTTAAAGACTTCGTCACCGTGGTATCTTTCCAGGAGTTGTCAAATCCAGTTTGTGTCCTTTGTAAGGTAACAGCAAAGGACACATACTTCAAAAACCTTTAAAATCACCGATGTTCTTATAAAAGTGACCTTCCTGGATCATAATTCCTTCTCATGCGAGTAGTTGGAGCTACTTTCCTCGACAAACACAGTTCCTTGCGTTTCTTTAACGCCGCGCGTTAGGCTCAGTCCTAAAATGGCTCTAGCTATAAATAACATGCAGTCATAAGTAAATTTAAAAAAACTCTAGAAAACAGAAACACATTTTCACCTTAAGGTGACATGTGGAGTTTTCTTGTGAACAAACAAAAGTTATGTATGCATTCAGTGTTACTCAGCCAAACTCATTGTGTGTATCCTTGACTTTAATCCCTCCACATATTTGGGGCATAATCTAATAAAAGCAAAAACAAATTGTGAGTGGTTAACACTTTCTACTGACCACAAAATTCACTGAAAATGCAATTCTTTGTGGGCAACATTATAAAGTTCAACAGTGGCTCAGCAGGTGGGTCGACGCGAGCATGAGACAAGCATGCAAGCTGGAATTTCAGAAGGTCAAGCGCGTTACTTGCTCCGCCTGGCACCCGAATCTCCATATTTCATAACTCGTCTACTATAACCCTTTCAGGATTTACACAATGAATATATGATGCTGCTGATAACCATATTGAGTCTAAAGCACTTGAATACAAACAGAAAGTGTGTGAGAACCAAGAATGCTCTTATTGTCCCCGGGGTGTGGTGGGTTCTGCAGCCGGTCCAGAGGAAATCCTGTCCCCTTTGTAACACCCGGGGAAAGAACTGCTTTTACAGTCACAACCAGTGGCGGTGCGTCAATAGAGGGCGCTAGGGCGCCGCCCCTCCTAAAATTGTGCGATGAAAAAAAAAAAAGAAGAAAAAAAAATATATAATATATACTGTCAAAAAACATTATATATCAAATAATTTAAATAAGAAATACACCGTGTTGACGCGCTAAATGTGTGTGGGAGACCGTAAGCCCCTGTCAACAACCACTTAAGTTAAATATAATATATCGCCATTCATCATTACTGAGAAAAGCCCCTCCCCTCTCGGGGCGCCGGCCAAATGTGTGTCTATGGAAAGCTAACAAACATTTCACCCTCGTGACGGCAAGGACAGCTTCTCATTGGCGGATGAAACGTGAATCTTCGGGCGCACGAATCTGCGCCCTAGCCAATGACATCGTTTCTTATTGCAACGTGGTTGGACTATTCGTCCAATCAGAGACCTTTATCATTCCCTCACACCCCATATAGCTCCCACGTAGCTACGCGAGCAACACAGCTAGCAGAGACTTTGATTATGTTAGTATGGCGACTGAAAACTCTGTGGTATCTCTATGCGAAACACCTTTCAATCCACGATCAGATGTTGACAAGAGGAGGCTGAAAGAGTTGGGACCCGAACGTCCGGATTTAAATATTCAGCAGCAAAGCAGTGAAGCTACACGCACCAAGCTACATGCTAACCGGAGCTGCTAGCTGGAGGCTCCGTGTGCAGTGGCTCTGAGCAGCCGAGGAAGCGCCGGGCTGTGAAGGAAGATGAGCTTGAAGGATTGCTGCAGAAGTGAGTGTCAAAATCAGCAGATGCCTGTGTTAGAGTTTAATGTTTTATCTTTCCCACAGCAGAACACATGTTGGACATTGCTAGATTTGGGTGGATATCATATCAGGCTATAACTTTATCTAAAATACCAATTCAACCCCCAACAAGTAAGTGTGTGTGTGTGTGTGTGTGTGTGTGTGTGTGTGTGTGTGTGTGTGTGTGTGTGTGTGTGTGTGTGTGTGGTGTGTCATAGCTACAGCCATCAAGGTGGCTCCTGGCCTTTTGTCTATGTTGCTGAGCCATCAAGACACACAAAACATAGTTTTTTGTCTGTAGTATGAAGCCTGTTTGTAGTAGATATTTCCCCACAACTTATCTTACTGTCTCTGTCTCTCTCTCTATATATTTATCTGTAGGTTTGTGACACCATACTTGGACACACCAGGGAAAGCTTTGCCTTCAAAGACCACCTCACCAGTGCCACCTTACTGCAGGGCCCCCAGTTTGAATGCTACGTCAATGTATTCCCTGAAGTTGCTCTGGCCACCACATTGAATGTTTCTTAAACCATTCTGCTCTGAACCTCTCATGCCCAAAGTTACAGTTTGTTGATAGTTTTTATTGGACAGTGTTGAGCACTGTGTTTTCTTGAAATAAAGCTTTGTTTTTTAGAATATTCTACTCCAAACCTCTTTTCTTCTCATTGTGGAGTGCTATTCAAACCTCGCCGCCCAACTGCGCCCCCCCAAAAAAAAATGTCACCAGCCGCCACTGGTCACAACCCACACAAACAATTCAAATGATTCAAAAGAAATGCCTTGGTAGTCTGTAGACATTAAAGTATGCTAAATAAGGAACTGCAGAACTGAAGGCTTTACGTCAACTGTTACAGGCATTAAAACCTACCTAAATCGTACACACAGACACACACTTCATCGCAGTCAAGGAAAAAATAAATAAGTATGTTCTCAGTCTTCAATTATTTCTATGGCAATCCAATTATCGCCGAGCAGAACACTTATGCAATAACAGTGAAGTGTGAAGGGAAAAATAGATGGAGGTCATGGCTTGTGACAAAAATGGCCCCTGGCTGTTGGGTAACGGCTGACTCAACAGCCTAGCCCTGAAGTCGGCACAGAGTAACCTCGAGCAAATGAGGTACAGGGGGTGAGCGAAGTAAAGAAAGCAGCGACTGGTGCTGGGAATAGGGTAACATTAAGTAAAAAGTTTAAAAGCTGCAGTTAATGGCTCTGGTTTATGGCCATTTCCCCTGGATCCTCTGGCCTCCTGCTGTTTCACTAGCTCTCTGTGGAATTCCTGCCTTACAAGAGGCAGGCACGCTATGCTACGACAGACACAGGTAAACAAGTCAACAGCCAGGCACGTACACAGAAAGTTCTGGTTAATGTCTGACTGATAGTCAAACAGCAACAGTCTGTTCATGATAAGTACTTCTCATTCATACGCGGGAGACTTCACTTCAGCTGACACGGAAATACAAATGTTTACTGTGCAAGAATATACATGAGGATAAATAGTTTGATATTTTAGTAAGTATGTTTATTTGACTAGAGATCATAGACAGTATATTTGTATACATATTCACTGTGACGTCAACCATTTGGTTACGGTTTTAAAGCCCTGAATTTTGGCATTTTGTCTGTCACCATCTTGGTTATTTTGCCACCAGGTTTTTAAATACGAGAGGGTGGAGCTAAGTACAATCAAATGCTGACTTATTATAAATAATTTTGAGGTGACCAAAATGTTACAATGAACATTCATAAACTGGTTAAAGTAGTAAGACGTAAACTGGGACAACTCACAGACCGAGAACACAGCGGTAGCGACTTGTCAATCACCCCAGGTAGCCACGCCATAAAGCATACACTGCTTCATCATCTGTTTTATGGGACCATACTTTACTAAATGAACATCAAACTGTGTTGAAAAAGACTTGAAACTAGCGATTGAGACCATAAACTCAAAATGTTACAATGTTTACCGAGTAAGGGATGCAGCAATAACATTTTTCCCAGGCTAAGAACAAGTGCAAGTGTTTACATTTGAGTATTTGTCGAGACTGAGTATTGATAAGAGTACTTGAAAATACCATTACAGTTCTAACAATGATTTCCAAATCTTTTATTTTTAATCAGATGATAGGGGAAGACTAAAGTGGTTGTATGAGTCCATGACAATGCAAGCACCATTGTGGCTGCTAACTCTACTGGACGGGTTAACTGGAGTCTGTTTTTATGGATTCAACCTGCTTATGCATCGGGTTATTGTTGCAGCGGGGCGACTTATGAGGCTCCGCTGGCGAGAAGTTAACTTCACGTTGCAGTACTGGTATTGGGTGAGGTTTTATTGGAGTAGTTTTACGAGTACATGAACACAGTATCGGACCGGATGCTGGTATCGGTACTGAGGCAACAATTAAGCAAGAAGTAGGTTCCTTCTCTCATAGACTTCTATACAATCAGATTTATTTTTGCAACCAGAGGAGCCGCCCCCCTGATGCACATTAAAGAGAATGGCCGTCACTTTTCAGACCCAGAGGTTGCCGCCTTGTGCCAACCAGGGGAAACAGCTAGCCTGGCTCTTCCTAAAAGGAACTAAATCCCCAACCAGGACCTCAAAAGCTCGTCAATTAAAACATTATATCTGGTTTGATTCATTTCAAAAATTACAATTCTCCATTTTGGGGGGCATTTGCCTGGCGAGATTATTTTTCCTAAATTGGCATGAACCACCCTACGCTGCCTCTGATTGGCTATTCTTACGCTGGCTAATCCCACGCCAACCCCAACCAAAGCCGACATATTAAGCAGGGAGATCATAGACAGTCTGTGAGAATGGAGTTGCAGGTAGCATCTCTACAAAAATGAGAAAAACACACTGAATAATATTTCTATTGGCAGATTGTTTAACATTGGTGGCAATGTGCACAAAGGTGAGATTTGACCTACAAGTTAACCAAAACAAGAAAAAAAGAAGAAGCTTGAACTCTTGAGGCGGCCAGTGTGACCATATGCTGAGCCTGCCAGAAATGGTCAATATGGATTCTCTTTAGTAAACAAACTAATCTGTTTTGGTTAGAAAATAATGGGCCAATTCTCCATTTTGGGGCCCTGCATATTTCCACACCCCACCGGTTAGCCTGCAGTGAGATTTGTGCTCACAATGATCAAAATGCTCTTCTCACCATGTCTCGGTCCAAATGAGAGGAAATGAGGTCCATGTCTGCACATCTTCAGCATGATGATGCTGCCATTAGTGGAGTATAGGGGGGGTGGTGGGTGCTGATGCTGTTTTAGAATCTCTGGAGGGATGAGTCAAACAGGCCTCTGAACTGTGGTGGGCGGCATACAGGCAAGCTAAAGCTGCCAAAACAGCTGCGTCTTCTGCTGCTGCTGCTGCTGCTGCTGCTGGAGGCTTTTACAGCGCCCACTTGCATTGCAGGGCCACTGGAGCACAGCTGATGTGTACGCTCCAAACTTACATTAAAAAAAAAACGCGGTAGACAAACCCACAAGAGTATTGTATTCTCTGAACCTCAGCGCTAAATGATGAATCTAGTCTAATCTACAACCCCCAACTATGTGAAAGCAAAATAAGTAATTCAGCAGCAGATGAAATACTTCCACCACAACAGGCAATGAAAGTAATATCCGCTTCAATTATTTTAACATGTGGGCCACTTGCAGGGAGTGAGTTTTAGGCTCACAATCAACACTCAAGTGCTCATTTCAAAATTACAATTTTCTAAACATCGTCATGTTTGCATCTGCAGTGCTGTTTTGTTTTTTTGTCCTTTCCCGTTCGTGGCACAGGCTGGACTGAACTGCAGGTCTGAACTGCTGACTCTGCATCTCTGCAACTAGACGATATTGGTTTGGCCTGGTTTCAGTTGCTTTGCGTCAATGACACCGTGTGTCCTTGTGCTTTGAAAAGGGATACCTAAGATAACACAATTTTATATTTTCCAACTTTATTCATTTTAGACGTCAGAAAAATCTACCTGTAACCAATATCCAACTACAACCAGCTTGACGAGTTTCTTTGACCACTACAAGCTTAAGTTTTTTTGAGCAAAATGAATACCGACTACAAAATGAATACTGACACCACCAGTAATGTAGCTCCCTAACACTCAGTGGAAAAATAAATGTCTGTTTATTATCACATAAGTGATACTGAACAGCATTCACTTCAGGGTAATGCACATCTTCTGCTGTAATGGGAAATCTCTTTGGTGTGGCGGTTATTCATAATCAATGATGAAAAATGGTAGAGATGCATTTTGTCATATTATTATAAAACGCTCTCTTGAAAAGGGAAACAGCGTGACATTTTTCTATCAAAATTATCAGCTTGTAATCTCCAGCAACAGCAGCCTTGTTTATTTCATTCAGCAGCTCACTGCATACAGTAAAACCTTTTGCAAAGTAAAATCAGGGTGATTATAAGTTGGAATAGTACTTGTTAGTAGTTCATATAAACGTTAACTGGCCAATGACCTAGAGGTTGTGTTTCTATGCACAAGTCTCACGGTTTGTTTACTTCTAAAAACAAAAAAAAGCTTTGCTCAAACCAGCAGAGTCAGCTTTTAGTGACGCTAACTGCCCAGGAGGACATGTCTGTTTCTCCACACTCTGAGCACAAAGACAACTCTTTGAGGTCCAAAGAGGGCAGGTTGTGAAGCACTGAGCCACTCGGACAAGACAACAACACAGCTGGGTCAGCTGATGGAGATAACAATGTGGGGAGTTACCAGGGGCTCCTACTTCATAACAACTACAAGCAATTCACTAGTCTGTGTAACGGTGTGGACCAAACAGTTCAACTCTGAAATAACACAATTGCAAACACTGCAAGAAATGTCTCTCTTAATCCCGTTTAGCGTCATGTCACCTGTAACAGAGGACTCACACAAAAGACTGTTTAACAGAGAGCAAAAGAGAAACTGTAAAATTATGTAATATGCCATCTTAAAAGACAAGACAGGTCAAAAAAGGAACCACGGTCGCAAGAAATGTGAGATAATTAGACAACATGCAGAGGGAATGAAAGCTAATTTTTTAGCTGACATTTTCAAACCTTTTTCTAAATATGTTTGTCGTTATGCCTACTTATGTACCCAAGGAACACACACACACTGTATTGGTGAGTGAATGTGTCATGGAAAGATCATTTAACCATGTATAAAGATACAAAATGGTACAATAGCATCAAAGCAAGAAGTATTGTTTTTAAGAATATATATATTTTCACTTAATTATTTCTGCTTACAACATATTTTAGCTTGTTATATTTTCTATTATCTTGTAATGACAAGATCAATTCTCTTTAAATGTGCTTTTAAAATTAATTTATTTTGCACGTAGTGTCAATGCTTTTGATGTTTTATGTGAGGTGCTTTGAACTACTTAACTGAAATATAAATAAACTTGCGTTGACTTACAACTTCATTATAATGAATCATAAATAATTAATTTACTATTCATTTGATGATTTGGTTAAAGAAAAGTGGTACCGCAATAACTTACCACAATTGTGTGTGAGGGCACAGTCAACCCATAAAGATATAACATCTTTAAACACTCAAAGCTCTGTCACAAATAACTATAACAGACATTTGCAATTATATAATAACAATCTGCATTTATTTGAACTTTGACTAGATAATCTAAATAAACTATTATAAAACAGATTTGCTACTCACGCCAAACCAAGATGGACTGACACTGTAACCGTCGGCCCAATGTGGAAATGTACACAAACTCTCCTTTACAAGCAAACTGCCTTTCTAGACCAAAGCACATGACATAATATTTACTGGATTAAAAACCTGTATTAGTGTACGATCATAATATAATCCAAAACAGCAACTGGTACATTCTCAAAATGATGAGTGACAGAGTTTGTAGTCCATCGCCTACGTCGCTCATAAAAATCATAAAAGAGAAGTTACATCACAATCATCAAAGAGGGCCATGAAAGAAAAGTACTCCCGCTGAGGGGAAGTGAGAACAGTGACAGTAAGGTGGAAGTCGGTCGCTGTTTGAAACCCCCTCTACAACACCCTCACTCAGCACAATGCAGTTTAAATGGAGCAAAGTATCAACTTTCTGTCTGCAGGTAGTGAGAAATTACCCGCAAACCTTTGGCTGTAGTACACAAACTTTACATGGGAACTCTCCAATACAAGCCAATAGAGATGGTGGCTTCAATTTTTTTGTACAGATGGCGTATTCTTTAGAGCTAATACAGCCTGGGTGTGCGTTGGTGGATGATGGACCCTCCCTGACCCAGTTATTAAGCTGTCACCCTGCCGAGGGAACAAAGAGGAGCAGCTGTCTATCAATAGCCCGAATGTGTTCTCGGGACTGACACAAATAATGCGAGGACTGGCAGCACGTGCTTCTGTCCAAAATCAGCAGCAACGCCACAAATGAGCACCTGCCTTGGATCCTCAAATGAGCGCTGATTGGATTGATCACATGGAGGTCACTTCAAATGTCAAGGCACCAGAGAAATACAGGAGCGGAATATCTTTTAGTGCTGAAATGATAAGCTGCTGAATCAATTAGTCTTGATAGGAGAAAAAAAAAGCTGGAACTAATGATTAATCTGTTGCTCCCTTTTTTTTCTTCTTTCATTAATCAACTATTAGTCTATGACATTTCCTGAGAATACGGTCAAATATTTTTTGGTTTTACCAGGGTTCAAAACTCAAAATAGTTTGACAAAAATAAAACCTAGAAAAGCAGCAAAGCATCCATCGAAGCAGCTATTACAAGCATGAGTTTGGCATTTTAGGCTTGATTCATTAATGAATTAGTCGATCAATCACTTATCTGCAGTGAATTTCCTGATACTTGATTAATCAAAATTTCAGCAACAGGTCAAACGTTCTCTGGTTTCAGCTGCTTTACCTTTTTAAAATATTACTGCAAATGAAATATGTTTTGTTTACGCTGGTGATGAGAAGACATCACCAAGAAACCCTGATGGTCCTTTTCACTACTTTCTAACCTTTTTATAGACTACAGAATACAAATAATAATTAGTTGCTGCTGCTGATCAACAAGGTATGACATTGTCATTATTGGTCTTATATTTCAAGTATGCACAGAACAAACTGCTGTGGCGGACAAAAGATGCTGCTGCAGATGAAACCCTCCCCACAATGGAGCACATCTTTGTTGTGGAGATTACCTGATGGCCCCCTGCGGTGTGATGAACACTGGGGCAAAAACAAAAATCACTCAACCCATTACAGTAGTTCTGAATCGTTTACCTGCTGATTCACCAGTGTTGATCCAGTCTGGGTTTGCAATGCTCGCTATTGCAAATATATCTGCAGCCAGAAACAGGCACCCTGAAATGATCGTTAGTTTATCCATCCCGCCGGCTGATGAAGCGGCGGGATGACGTGGGAAAATGTGGCGGTCGTCGTCCAAAGTGTGACCCCGAGTGTGGCAAAAGCCGCAGGGCGGGCTGGTCTCAGTCTCACCTCGCCCCCTTCAACAGGAGCCCGCTGTTGTGGTTCTGCTGTGCATTTTGCAGCGACGTTAGCTCCTTCGCGTCAAGCAAGCGAGAGCCTCCAGCTACAAACGACTCAAACACGAAGCGCAAAAGCATCACATCTCAAACGCTCCCCCCCACCCACCACCACCCCTCCCCACTCGTGGTCCCGGCAAGGTAAACCAACAGCTCACTCGGCTCCGGGGCCCCTGGACCGCTCGTGTCGTCTTTCGGATCCGTGTTTAGCAGCAGCAGCATCGGGCACAGCTGCGGCTAGCGGACAGGCTAGCTAGCTAGTTCCGAGATTCGAGCTCGGTGTGCCGAGCTGCGGCCCAGAGGCTGCTCGACGGCCGAGACCGCAACATGTCACAATGTCACACAATGCGGAGGAGGAGAAGGAAGCCGAGCCAGTTCCCCTCACTTCGTGGTATCCGTGTTTTCTAGGAGGAGGTCTAACGTTAGCCGTCGGGAGAACGAGAACCCATCACTGTTCTCCTTCTCCGCTGGAATAGCATCTGGTACTTTCTGTCCGTTAGCTTCACTTCTTCTTCGTCTGCTTCTTCTTCGGGCGAACGGTATTTAAATCCCACAGAGACGTCACAAGTCCCGAAGTGGACTCTAAAGCGATAACGTTATTGTTGTGCTTGCCACCCGTTAGCTCAGCCTCCCTTTCTGCCAAATGACATCAGGCGAACACCCCCACGCAGCGAGACACACACTTACTCGCACACGCACACACACACACTGAGCTCAGTATCTTCACGTTCAGGAGGGGGGCTCCCGTTCTCTTCTCGCGATACTATGCAGAAATCGGGGTTCGTGTTGTCCTGAGTCGCCCTATTTTCTTGGGGGTCGCTGATAACCGTAGACTGTGACAACATAATCAGTGCTACAGGAGAATTTGAGCCCACAATATGATGAACTATGGTAGGTCTGGTGTTGACGTCTAATTTAATTATTTTGTAATTTGTATTTCATTATTACATTAGGGTGCTCACATGAAGCATACTCCTGAATAAAGCTGCGTTTAATCAGCCAGAGCTGAAACGTTAGGGCATACACACAATTGTGATAACCAGTTCAACTTTCAAGACATTTATCAAGCAAACTATCGCCGATTCCAGCTTCACAAAATGTAAGTTTTGTATGTGAAAAAAAATAAGGATCTTGAAATCAAACGATTTAAAGACTTCACTTTGGGCTCTGAGAAATTGTGATTTGATAATTTTACACTTGATCTTGCATTTTATTGATAAACAATTAACCAAAAAAACATCTTTAATCTGTAATAATATTAATTTGTTTCAACCCTAAATACATTTACCATAAACTAACAAAATGGAAGTATTATTCCATCACAAGTACTTTGTGTCTTTGGGCAAAAAGGCAGCAAATTGTTTTGCTCCAGGTGCACCAAATATTAATTTGGCCATTAATTTAGGCTTTAAGGTTATTATTTTTAGGGTATCAATAACTGTGTGTAATTACAACTTACACACTGAGGTACTTTTTTCCCTTACATTTTATACTTGTTTAAGTAAAACACTTCTATTTTGATTGTTTGTATACATTTAGCTGATACTGCCTTTTTTACTTCAGTATACTCAATAGTTAATCCACAACTGTTCTGCAAAAGCAAAAACAGTAGAATGTTCAACATTGGCAACTTTGAATCCTGCGCGTTTGTTTTGGGTCCCCCTACTGGTCATTGAGTGAAACAACATCTCTTGATTGCTAAAAATAGCTGCTGCCTGAACAGCTCTTTAAACCACTAGATGACCCTCATACTCTTTGTGCAGCAATGAAAACCTTCAGTAGATCTGGATTCATGCCAAAATACAAATACAAGCAACAACCAGCAGTTATTACCATCTTTAATTTACATAGATATACAGTTAAATTGACAAAAACAAAAGAGAAATTACATTATGATCCCCTGGCTCTCCGTTGGTGCTTACAGGACAGACTACAAATGATTGGTGACGTCAAATGAATTGTTGCAGGAGACTGTGGCTTTAAGGTCCTCTTTCCTTTTTAAGCAGCCAGGCACAGCATGACCAAGTTATTCGACTTTATCTTCATACTTCATCCACAAACGGTGTATTCACCAGCTGTCCACTAGCTGCCATGGTCTTCTTGCCATCAACAAATGATTTTGCAGCCTGTAAAAAGAGGGTTTTAAAATATACTGCTTAGTTAGTTCCCATGTTGTGAATTATAACTCAAACAGTACACAACTCCATTCACCGTCATTAAAAATAGTACGTATATCTAAGTTTGAACACACAAAAACATCTGCATTCTTCAATTAATAAACTTAACATTTTTGGAACTACATGTTTCTCCATTTATCTCAAGTTATTTCTGGATTACACACACACACACCGTTATTTCAAGGCTTTTTGCCAGAAATCTCCTTGATTAGGTTTGAGAAACAATCACAGTTTGGGTTAAAATAAACATTTCTGGCAGAAAACCCTAAAGACAAAATTCTCCCATGTGCATTAAAGTCTGGTATGTAAATAACTTAAAGCTGAATTCATTGTTCTTTTTGCTGTCAGCACAATACTGACACATTATCTCAATATAAAGCTGTTATCATGAACCGGTTAGCAAACAGTTGCCCATTTACTCATTCAGCAGATATGAAGCAACATTCACATTCATGTGGACTCATGCTTCTGGCAATTTGATGATTATAAGTCCATTAACTTAATTTTTTAAGCTCCGTTTTTGGGCTCTTTAGCTGATTAATGCTCCGTTTTGTTTACCAGCTAGTCATTTAATGTGTGCGTCTGTGATTTTTTTCTCGGACAGGTAATACAGGGCGTGAAGAGAAACTGAACATGATGATTCAAGATCGGCAGGAGAAGAGACACTCACCGTGATCACATCGTCATGGGTGACGGCATCTACAGCCTGGAGAATAGCATCAGGGAGCTGGTACGCTGCGGTGGTCAGCGCCTGAGCTCCGATCTCCTCCAACAGACCGTCAGAGCTTTCTATTGACATCAGGTACTCTGATTTCACCTGGTTCCTAGGCAGATAAGCCACACACACCAGAGTCAACAACATGTTGTTATTATTATTATTGTGGTACACAGCTGCTTCACCTCTATGTCCAGCGTTACCGAGTGAACTCACTTTGCTCTGGTGACGTCCGCCTCCGATACATTTCCCTCCGCCACGCCTCTCACTTGAGCAAAAGCAGCTTTGATCACCTACACAGACGACGGCAACAAGCAACACATATTAGATGCAGTTCCATTTGTTTTATTTGTCTTTAAAAAAGGAGTGTATTTAGAAAATCACCTCTCCTGCTGAGTCAGCTTGTGCAATGGTGTAGACGCCGAACAAGCCGGAGTCAGAGTATGAGGCGTTGAAGGCTGTGGCCTGAAAGACATCTGACATTAGGAGACGAACTCTGCATTTATAACTAATGCGACACACCCTCCTACAATAAACAAACAATGCCTTACTACTTTTATTTGTTTTACTTACATCAAAGGGCTGTGTGGTAGCTTTGGCAATACCCTGGCTCAGTTTGCTGGTGATGTTTGAGCCCCTCTTTACATGTGGCCCAGCTCCCAAGATCCTTTGCAGCACACTGAAGGCATTAGCCTCCGCGCTGCCCGCCACACCGCCCTCACTGGTAATCAGCGCGTGCACCAGGTCATCATTGTTCTGCACCCGCAGCTCACCTACACGCAAACACAGACGCACAATAGCATCAGGACAATAACGATAGAGCTCAAAAGATGTGATGTCACGATTGAGGTTAAGAGTTTTACCTCCACGGTACACAGCCTGAGTCACAGGCGCTCCAGCCCCACTGCGGACACTCAGGAGCCCCTCACCCATCTGCCTCAGGACGGAGTGCTTCACACCTGGACGCACAGATCAGACAAAACCAACTTTAACATACAACTTTAAATGGAACACAGAGCACCTTCACGAACTGAAACACACCACACAAATCCCAAGGATAGAAACACCCATGATGTGCTGACACTTGTCTGCTTACAGGTAGAGTCGGCATTAGGACATGTTAGTATCACTATTGCTTTTTTGTGGACCTACTACCTCCATGTATTTGGACAGAGGCCTTATAATATTTCAGAGGGGGAGACAAACCAGCAGTTTACTTACATCAACGTGACCACTATGACTGCAGAATGCAGACTAAACATTTGTAAAAAAAATAAAAAATAGTGCAGTGATAACCTGACAAGTTTGGGAATCAGCAGTGACAAATCGATGCAGTCCGACTAGACACTCACCTAGTCCCACAAGAGCCATTCTGCCAGTGGTGAAGTTGTCCTCCACAAATGTCTGCAGCTACAGGAAGACGATAAGGAGAGGTGTGTATGAGCGGCGTACGCACTAACAAACAATGAAAGGTTTATTCACACGCCTTGCTAACAAAGATCTATACCTGTGTCGAGGAGACACGACCGACCATGTAGTCTGGGCAGTACAGAGAGTTGGACAGGGCGTTTTTGTACGCTGCTTCATGCAACTTCTCAATTACACCTGTGAAAGAAAATAGAAAAAGCCCCAAATTACACAAAGCAAGCCCTCGTAAAGTCACAGTGAAACAAAAGCTGGAGTGCCTTTAGTTTTAGTAATGAGACATTTCTCTTCACCTCTCCATGATAAGGGTTCAATTCATTAATTACACCTCCAAAATTATACTTAAATTATTTTTGACACATGTAACATGTGTCTTTAACATGATCATCAACAACCCACTATGCCCCAGTTCTGTTCCCACAGAAATTAAGAGGCCAATTGAGAAATTGCCAGTAAATAATGCACATGCGTTTGTCAGATCGGTCCAATCTTGCTCTAATTCAACTGGACAAAGGTGTGCTGACATGCTAGCAAGAAAAACCCAATACAACAATGTTTTGCTAAAGTTTGTTAGGAGCTAAACTGTTCCCGTTACTGACCTATCTGAGGACACTGCTGAGCCAGAGCCTTGTCGATCTTCACCCTGGAGGTCAGGTCGTCCACCTCCCATGGCCGGAAGTCCTGAGCTGCAGTCACGTTGACCAAAAACTCAAATAATGAATCTCTGCGCACACATACAGATAAAGTAACATTAACGCATACTGAGGCATCAACACAGCGGTAAAACCATATTACAGACTTGACAAAAGGACTCACAGGTGATCTCTCAGGCACTCTGCCGTGTAGACGGTGGTCTCCCTTGATGATGTCACACTGGAGATAAACGGATGACGACACAGTTGGTTCAATGTGGTGGGCAATGGTCACACTGGTATGTATTTATAGCTGGAAATGCAGGGACGTTCAGTGTGTGCATGAGTCACTGACCTCAGGCTGCCCCCCAGTGCTTCTACACCGCGACAGATCTTGAAGGCAGACGCACCCTTAGTGGTCTAAAAAACAACAAAAGGTTGTTGTAGAGCAAGATCTAAAAACAGGTTGTGTTTTACGATACACACTGCAAAAGGTAAATGGGAGCCAACTGTCCACCACAATAAGCCGCTAAGAGAAGACACGTTCTCAAAATTACCAGGTTTGCTGCCAGCCGCAGCACATGAGCGATGCCCTGATTTTCCACAGTCTCGTATCGACTCCCAGCTTTCACGAACACGCCGACACTGGACATGGGAGAGTTGTTCTCCAGCGATGCGATCACCAGACCGTTCGGGAGCTTGGACACCTGAAGAAGCAAAAGGGAACATGTTACTGAAAACTTGTAAATCAAACTGTTAAGATAAATACGTACATGTTCAGTTGGTGCAACAGCTGCATAGTTGAGAGCAGCACCTACCTGGACATTTTGGGGAGGGAGAGGTGCCGGTGATGCGCGGCCCGCGAGGGGTTCAGTCAGAGCTTCGCTCCTCCTAGCAGCGGCATAGCAACGTTTCTGTGGGAAGGGATGACACCAAATTCAAGACTAGTGGCGTCCAGTGACCTCGACTCAACAGCGTTTCTTGGAGAAAGTGGTGAAGCATCAAGTCGTGCAAAACATTTGGGTCCAGTTCAATAGCGGACTGGGAGAGGATTTACTTTCTTTCAAGCGCTCCACTGAAGCAGGTTCACACTAGATCCCTGAAGAGTAACATGACATCTAACGTTTCATAGCAGCAGCTGTCGCCTACCTAACTCTGTTTTAAGGACACAAGTGATTGAGAGATTCCAGTGGTTCCCTTTCCACAACACCTCCTCCAAGTAATAATAATAAATATGAGGGGTCACCAGATGACCAACAGGAAATGAAAGCATTCAATTTGCCAAAAAAAGCTTGTTTATTTTACATTAAGTTCCTTTTATCTTGATACTTTATACATTCAAGCCCTGTTGCCTCTGAAGGTTACACAGAGAAGATAAGGACAAAAATAAATAAATCACTTTACGATTGACCTGGTGACAACCAACACACAAGATGTAACTATACAAAGGAGGAAATAGTTTATAGAACTGATTTTGTTTGATAGTTTTACTTCTAGATTCAGTTTAGTTTTTTATTGATCAACCCAATGAATGACATTTATGCACAATATAATGGTCGTTTCTATATAAGGCTTTACATACATTGACAGGCTCAAAATTAAGAGGGTCATACACACGCACGCACGCACGCGTCAGAGTAGTGCGACCCAACATGACCTGTGCAGCTTTAGAAACGTTACACTAACGAGCACGTAAACAAAGCTGTCAGTTCGAATACCCGGATGTCACTGAACTAAGGAGGGTTATTCCTCTCGAGACATCTCGGTCAAAACAAGCGATACGTGAAGTTCAGAGATGACCTTCAGGTTACATTCAGCTGAACCACAAGAACAGCGACAGAGCTAAACGGAGCCAACAGACTACCGTACAGCACGCGCACCTCGCGGTACATCCCGTATCATTGTCAGGGAACGAGTCCGGGATGTTTTAATAAAACCATGCACGTAAACCTGACGTTAGACAATTAGTTAGCCTCGCGAGCTAACTAGCCAGCAGGCTAACTGGAGCTAAACGCGCCTCGTGAGCCGCCCGAGAGGAAACAGCGGGCAGAGGTCAGCTCGAGGAGGTCACACAGCTCCGATCAAACGGAGGAAACTACGAGACTCACGGGGAGGCTGTTAAGAGACCGGATTCCTCTCATGGCTCCAGATTCTCTCTCCTTCAACCGGTACCGAAAGACAGATATGGCGGCGGACTGACGTTTACCCACAATCCACTGCATCTCACAGCCGATCAAAGACGACAGAGGATCTCAAGATAAACACTCACGGCAGGCTCAGTCGGTCGTGTCTGGATGGTAACAAGCTTTTTGTTTGACGAGCTCTCAGTTCCTGAAGTGTCATTCGATTTAAAGTATTTGCCTCATTATCATCGTCGATAAACGGCTCCGTTTTAACCTTCTCACTCAACTTGTGGTCTACCTTCCAGACATGACCGTCAGAGTTACTATAAACTATGAGAAACTGGTTTGTAAACAGTTTGACAGCAGTTAAAAAAAAATATATTATTCAAAATTATAAATCACAAATCAGAATTATTACTTAATGCCCAATTCAATTAATCCCCTAATTTAGACATGTTAAAGCAGCATTTGTACTTACTGATAATCTTTACTTGGTAAATGAATATTAAGCAATACATTAAAAATTCACTTGAAGGGGTCCTGGAGTGTTTTAATAAAACAAAAAGTATATTTACATTCAGTTTATCAGGCATCTCTGCATTTCCTTAATAATGTGAAGCCGATTTTCAAAAGGAATTTAAAACCTGTATGATTTACAATAAATGTCCCGTCTTGTTTATTGTCACATTACTGCAATCGTCGCTCTTACATGTAGATCAGTGTAATATTCTGAAACCATTGGTAGGAATGTAAAGATGTTTTCCCATGTGCAAATATGCCAGAAACTAGGCACAGTTGAAAAAAAATGCTCGTAGCTCTAAAAACTCTTTACAGAGAACCTTCAATTCTAACTGAGAATTATTCCCAACTTAAATAAATAAATATATATATATATATATATATATATATATATATATATATATATATATATATCTTTTCCAGATGTCTGACTGTTTGAATATTCAATAATGAAAAATTAGTCTTTCTTGGTTAAAATAATAAAAAATAAAAAAGCAGGGCTCTTGGATTACATTTAATGACACCAAACCGGTATTTGCTTTTCTTAAATCACTCCTGTGTTTGTTGTTTTTAGGCTATTTGTGAAATGGGGAGGGGAACAAACACCTGCACTCTGTTAAGAATTACAAATCTTTATTAGAATACACTCCATTTAAAGTTACTAAAATGTATGACTCATTACATTACAAAAATATACACAACATATTACAAGTGGCAAGACAATCATTCGGAATTTACAAAGTTCCGAATGATTAATTACAAAAACACTGCTCACGTTTAAACAACTTTTTCACAGTAGATTTGGCTCATTGAGCATCTTTTGAAGGCGCAAAATGTTTACTTTAAGTCTTCCTCACAGGTAGTAACACCTAAATAAATACCCCACAATATAATACAAAAATACACTTTGTCGGCTGAGAAAACCTTCAAAGATTTGAGGCGCTCGGACATTAAAACAGCACCATAAACATACAGAGTGAGTTCAGGCTGCTCACCGAGTTGTCAATCAGTTACTTGAGATTCAGGATACGATCTTTCCTTCGTCACCGCGCCAAAAGACGGGACCGAAGTGAGACTCCTTCCACAAGCTGTCGGATTAAAAACAGACTACTCTTTGGCGCCAGTGACGGCTCAAACGGCGCTGTGCCGAAGCCAGGCGTCATCTCAGTCGGCCGTTTTTCACAGCGCCGAGCTTTATGGTACATCGTCCCCTGCGGAGGGTGCAAAGAATAACCATGAAAGAATTCCTCCTCAGACGCCGTCGCTCAGTTGTCACTCGACGTCCCAGGAAAGCTGCTCATGGGGATGTCCTTCCTCAGCTGGAGGGACACACAGCTGAGCCAGCTGCGACTGGTGGGCATCTCCCCGACGAGCTCCCACGTGTCAGTCTCGTCACAGTACCTCTCGATCGTGTCGTGATATCTGCACGCAACAGGTGATCAGCATTAGAAGTGCTTTTTTTTTTTTAAGCCACAGGAACTAAATCAGCACCCTTTGCACACTTCTCTTTGCGTTTAAACTGCACCACGAAGATTAGATGAATTGGTCGGATTTCAAAACAAGATTCTTTGCATTTATTGTTGCATGACTTTGATGTTTGAAAGGTTCCTAAAATGGTTCTTGGGCTCCGGCACAAGTTCCTGCTGGCATTAAGGGCGCATTAGATTCACATTAGGCCCCTCACCTGTCCCAGCCTTCTTCTCCTCCCAGGACGTAGATCTTTCCATCTACCACGGCAGCGCCGGGCCGGTAGCGTCGCTCTTTCATGGGGGCGCACATGGTCCACTGATTGGTCTTAGGACTGTAACACTCCACCTTATCAGTGTTCTCCGTCGAGGCGTGCCATCCACCTGGGAGAACAAATGAGACTGAACTTGATTTCATGAGCGGTTGCTACGTTTTTGTTGTGCAGCGCTATAAAGTGCATCACGCACCTATCGCATAAATCTTTCCTTTGAGAGTGCAAGCAGCGGAACCAGAGCGAGCGATCTGCATGGGAGCAACCTCTGTCCATGAAGAGGTTTTAGGGTTGTACACCTGAGCGAGGTCTGTGCCGTCCCCATCCTCTAGAACCGCACCACCTTTGCAGGACAGAAAAAACAAAATCTGTAAATCCTCCCTGCTCCAAAAAAAAGGACAACCTAGAGAAAAGTGTGCATATAGACCGCGTTTCCTACCAGTGACGTAGAGCAGTCCGTCCATGGCCACCACAGCGGGACTCGTGACGGCCATCTTGACAGACTTCGTGAACTGCCAGGAGTTGGTGCGAGGGTTGTAGCACTCCACCGAGTCCAGACGAGAGCTTCCCTCCCAGCCTCCCACTGCATACACGAAGCCGTCCAGCATCACCAGGCCTGAGAGAGGAAGATTAAAGTCCAGTCACTGAGAAGACAATTTTACATAAACAACCAGAGAATGCGCAGTTTGCTCAGAGACCTTCTTGGGAGAGATTAGAGCGGATTGACAGTTATTGACAGATTTTTACAGTTAATAATACTCTAAATGATTGGAAATCAGTGAGGAACTCGTAGGTTCTCATACAAGGTACTTTTTGGTGAGGCAAGTTTTCTGTAAGACTGCCTTACCCAACTCTGAACGAGCGACATTCATGGCAGCCATCTCCATCCAGGAGTCGAAGCAGGGATCGTAGCGCCACATCTCCCGGCTGGCTGAGCCGTCAGGAAACTCTCCTCCCGCCAAGTACAGGGTGGAGTCTCCAGAGACGCAGAAGACGGAAAGAAGCACGTCACTGTCTGAGCTTAGCTGTTGCTCATTTCAGAGCGGCGACACAATATGGAGGATCCTGAACCTCACGTTTCCTCACCTGACACGACCAGCCCGTGTTTGCTCACAGCGAAGGGCAGGCAGGCCAGAATCTTCCACTGATTGGTCACAGGATCGAAGCTCTCGACGCTGCGCAGCACCACCTTGTCGTCCTCCCCGCCAACTGTCACTATCACTTCAGCCGTCCCTGTTGTCATGGCAACAGGAGTAGAGGAACAGAGAGGAGTGAGGTGCGCTGGCCTTCGGACGTATAAACTGTCCCTCTAGGATAAAACATGCTTGGGTGCAACTAATGATTATTTTGATCTGTTTTTTTCTAGATTCAATGTAGGTTTTAAAAATTAAATAAAACTTGAATATGTACCTTTCCATAGACAGGGAACAAAATAAGTCCTACTTATGTATGCATTTAAACCCGTTCTGTCAGGTGGTCAAGCTCTATCGGATTGTAATCAAAGCCATAACCCAAAACGCTTTATAATGCACGGTGCAAAGAGGGTCCAAGTTATGAAACTAGAAAGTACTTATTTTGCAAGTGTAGCAAAAGTAAACGCACAAGATCTACAGATGGAAAAATATGCAGCCTTTACACATAATGAAAACCCATGCGATGCGACGATGTAAACACCTGTGGACCTGCGCAGCCTCGCTCTGGAGCAGTAGAGCTCTCCACGCCGGTCCTTCAGCAGCATGTAGTCCTTCGCCTCAGAGATGAGCTTCTGGCACGCCTGGTTCTCCTTCACCACATCCAGAGACTCGATCACATCATGGAGGTAGTACGGGTTGATGAGAGGCAGCCGGATATGTTCAAGCACCTTTGAGGACCGAGAGAGAGATCTGATGAACCGCCGCTGTGACAGTTATCATTTCTAGTTGGAAAGTCACAGGGCTCAGTCAAAATTATGTTGTCCATTATAAAATGGATGCACCTGAAATGTATGTACCCAAGCTTGTGTGAACTGACCTTTTCAAAGCTTTGTTTGCGAGTGGTACATTTATTTAACCACGACATGGCGGCTTCAAACACCATCTCCTCTTGAGGCACATTTAGTAAATCACTAGTAATGATTTCTGTGAGTTTGTCCACACAGAGAGACAGGAACTCCTCCTGGTGGGGGGGAAAAAAAAAAAAGGCACGAGAGAAACGAAGTGTGAATGACAACCTAACAAGCGCAAAACCCTTACACACATGAAACTCACAACACCGGATTCAAGCACTCTGTACTATCCGTTCACAGATCAGCTAACACAAACACTTATTAGCCGATAGCAAGTATAATTGTTAGCTGTGAAAGATCTGTACATTGAAAAATGTCCCCCACAATTTCCTATAGCAGAAAGTAATGCCTTTATTACTTGTTTTCTCTGACCACAAGTTGAAAACCCAAAGATATTCAACTTAATATATAATGGGAAATAAAACACTAAGAAAAGCAGCAAATCCGTCACATTAAGAAGCTGCTTTGGCATTTTTGCTTGAAAAATGACTTAAACATTCGACATACATCAAAAACAGACAGTTGATTTTCGTTAAACTAAACTAATCACCTCGTCCAAAACCTCTACCGCCCATGACAGAAGGCATTATCCATAGTGCTCAGTCAGCATCTCACCTGCTGAGAAACACTGTTGAAGTGCTCATGAATGTAGTCCATGCTGTGTTTCTCCAGCAGCTTACAGGAATGGGCCTCGGCGAAGCAGTGGATGCCCACACAGTTGGTCTCATCCATCTGGCGCTCCATGAAACGACAACAGGCTTCCTGCACGGCCATCACGTCCAGCAGGTTGGCTGCAGCCAGCAGCGCCTGGACACAAAGAACAGAGCTTCTGCAAACACGCTTCAGAAACAGTGACAGTAACAAAACAAAAAAAAAGAAACTTTACCTGCACATTTGCTTTAGAAATGTAGACCTCTGACGTGTAGGCGTAGCTCACCAGCATGCCAATCATCTGAGGCTCAACTCCATTGATGGCAACACGCTCCTGCTTGGACTCAATCAGGTCAGTGGAAAACATGGCCTGGGGAGGAGAGAAAGAAACACAATTCAGAGGAGCTTGCGTGTTGTTGTTTTTAACTCTTTAACATCCGGCTTCCTCGTGCCAGTCACTGACAGCACCGTGAGAGAGAGTGTTTACCTGGAAGTAGGAGCTGAAGGAGGCCAGCACGATGCGATGGCAGGGGAACTCCTGCCCCCCGCAGCACAGGGTCACGTCACAGAAGGCGTTGTTGAGGCGCAGGCTGTTCAGGCCCTGCAGCACCGCGTTGGGGTGCCAGGCCTCCACGAACAGGTAGTCCTCGCTGCTCGGGGAGAAAGTGGCGGCGTCGGAGTCCCCCTGCAACACCGTGGACGGCGAGGGCGACCCGGCGGCGACTATCTCAGCCATGTCTCCCTTAGCGAGCCAAGTCTGGGAGGTTAGCGGAGGCAGACGAGACATGACAGTTATGCACGGCCACTTTGGATGAAACCCACGGTTTGGATGTTAGTCGGAGAGGTAAGTTAGTTCTCAGTAAGTTAGCTCGAATTTAGAGAGTGATGGTTTGCACAAGTCGCGGGAGAAGCAACGAGGCAGAGAGACTATCTGAGATTGTTTATTCGCGCACTAATGAAGCTTAGCGGCGCAGAGGGAGCCTTTCGTTACCTCTCGAGTTAAAGTAATCCGTCGCTTCAGCAAAACACACGGCAGGTGCAGACAGGTGAGACCAGGCGGTTAGCAGCTGTCACGGTGAGGCGTATTACCTGTTGGACATAATCGTGACCGCTATAGCGAGCACACTCTCCTCTCACACCGTCGAGTAACGACCAAGATTTAAAGGGTCTCGTCGGAAGTCCCGCCCACAGGTCAAGAGCATTTACCTCTGAGTACTTCCGGCTTCGGTTCAGCTCCTGCGCGTTCATTTAATTGAGACCTTTGATTGGACGATAATTCGGAGTTCTGTTTCTATATCTGTTGAAGTTATTATTAAAGTTATCCAAGGTCAAGGTATGATTATATAATAATTGTATACAATTTACAGAAACACTTCATTGTATACTTATACACACATGGCAGTGGCTAGATGCATGAACTATTTTAAATTGGTTATGCCTCATTTTGTTAAAACAGTATCTTAAAGATTGGTGGCCCAAAGCTTTTGACAGGGTGAGCAGAAGTATGCATCTTGATTTTCATTATATGACAATAGTTGCCTATTTACACATGGAGACTTGGAACATTAGGGAATATTTCAAGTCTTGGCTCCGGTCAAATAATAATCAGATTTTTAACTGTTAAATTACCCACTATGGTCACCAGCTCATTGCTAATTTTGTCTGCCGTTTGGTGAACTTTTTGTCTGAAAACAGCTGCCTGGTGTGTCTAGTGTACGTCTCTTGTCGAACTGTAGGAGAATAAGATCCAAATCTGGTCAGCACAATTCTTTATGCTGTGCATGTGCTGTCGAATGGGTACATTTTCTTTCTTTATTTGCTTGTGTCTTCCTCACTTGCAGTAAGGACCAACATGTTGTCCCTAAATGGAAGGTGAGTCCTCACAATGTGACTGTGTGACCAGACTTAAGAACCCACAAGGTAATGAAAACTAGAAGACACAGACACTTATTAACTAGGAGACAAAATTTGTTTTACGTTTCATTTATTTGATATTATCTTGTCAACTGCAAAAATGATTTGTAAAAATCTGCCACTGACTCTGTGATCTCATTTATGTTGAGAAACGGTCACAAATTCTTGTGTTTACATGTTTACAATGATAATGTGGATTTAAGATCAAGTTGCTGGAGGTCATGCTGTTTGTAACATGGATCATTCTCAATAAACTGATTATTGCAAGATCTTGTGAATTACAAGTTTGATACTTTTTGCAGAAGAAATAGTTGTTGAGAGAAACAGTTTGTTTTATACAGAAAATTAAACTATTGGCTCTATTTACAAAAAGTAGACTCATTTTAAGATTCAAACTGGATTATAAATCACTGGTAATGTGTTTTAGATCACAAGAAGCTCTCCTTCATGATGCCAGGAGTCTCCAATGTGTTCTTTCTGCGAGCAACAGCTTCCAGGATCTTCTTCCTGGGTCCCAGCTGGATGCGAATTCCTTTGAGGTCTTCGTCAGAGCAAAGCATCAGCGCCTCCAGGTCTAGGTGTTCTCTGCTGAATGCAAGGGCAAACTCTGGCAAGGACATGGCAGACAGGAATGCATCCAAAGGAGACGTTTCCTCATCATCCTCATCATCCAGTCCCAGATCTTCCTGATCCCACGGCAGGTCAGCATCACCATTCCCCTCGAAGCCAGCGCCGTCTTCCTTCTCAAGCAACTCATTCTGAACGAGGTAGCCAAGACTTTCGTTGTTCTGGCTCGGCATGTCCTCTGACTCCAGCCCTATTTTCTTCATGAAAATCAGACCTCCAAGACCGGGCCGATTGAAGATGGACTGTTTGACTTGGCCTGGCTCGTCGTTGTCGTTGTCATAATCTTCAAAGCCTGTCATTCCGTCTCTGTCTAACATGCTCTCATCCTGCTCATTGAAGACATCCAGAAACTCTGGCTGCTCGGCCGCTCCACTCTCCTGTTTGAGGAAAATAACGTTCCCGTCTCCTCCCAACCTCTGCAGTGTGCCTTTATCTTTCATCCCAAGCTTCTTCTGCAGCGTGCCCTTAACTCTGGCTGTAAGGGAGCCCGATTTATCAGCGGCAATAAGTTTGGAGAACTGCTCATTGACGCTGGACATGGTACTACCGTCTGAGAATCCTGATTCCATGCTGGCCTCTGAGACAGACCCGGTATTGCCTGCTCCACGTTGCATTTTATCCATCTTGCTCTGGTGTCTCTTCTTTACCTTCTCACAGAGCTTCACGCGCCTCTCCGCTTCTTTGATGGCCTCCTTCTTTAGATTGGCGACCTTCTTGGGGTTTTGGTTGGTCTGCTGTGAGGTGGCAGCGTCTAGAAAGCGCACGCAGTCCATGCGGTCGCGAGACGCAGCGACGTCCATGGCTGTGTGGGATTCATTGTCCAGGGCAAAAAGGTTGGCACCAAAGTTGACCAGGAAGCTGAGGATGTGTATGTGGCCGTTCACCGCAGCGTGGTGCAGTGGTGTGTTTCCCCAGATGTCACTCCGGTTGGGGTCTCCTCTGTATGACACAAAATATATTAATTTTAAGTAATTCACTTTTGTATTTCTTGCCACTCTCTATTGTATAATAATATAATAGAATAACATATAATATAAGAATGATTCCTCCTCTATCCAGTTCAAACTGGTTTGAAAAACAAACATTCTTACGATTATTATTTATTTCATATTTTGGTATTTGATTTGATCTACAAAACCCACTTTTTAAAGGGACACAATTATAAAGTGAGAATATGTATTCATTCTGAAATACAAAGCACCTCAGTGCAAACTTATTTAAAAAAGAATAGTCACATGAATACACCCAAATACAACAAAAATGAATAAACGCATTTCCCAAAATGTCAAATTATTCCTTTAAATGTAAGGAAATAACTTTACATAAAGTCTTTCATACATATACTCACAATGTAATAACTAAATAATATCAAACAGATAGCCTAATTAGTAAACTATTAAGATTTAAAGTCCTCCTGTGTGTCCTCATTGTCACTGCCATAAAAGGCAACAGCTTGTCATAAATCCCAGTTACCAAACCGGAAAAAGCTTCAGTCAATTCTGGCCACGTAGGTTATGCGTGGGTTACACCCGACTAAATATCCGACACACATCTTTTCTTAACCTAATCTTTCAGTCAGAATGTTGTTCTAGTTTTAAGCCGGTCTTTTGTTGTGTTGAATGAAGGCCGGTGGGGACAGATAAAGGGGTCTTTTGTTTCTGGCTTTCTTTGGCTGATTAAACATTTGGCTCAGCTCATGGGGGAAAGTGGAATTAAGTTTTAGCTCATTATATAATGATGTAAAACATGTTGAAAACCCCGGAGGAAGTCCTAAATAACTGTTAAAGTGGTAATACAAATTTAAAAAAGGCATAAAATACATCACTTTTCAGCCATTATGTTATATTGAGTTTAGTTTACTTTAGTTTTAGACAATCATACATACTATATTAAAAGATAATTTGCAATAAAATGTACATCTTTATATGTCTTTGTGTAACAATACAGCCACACATTTAAACATTTCAATAAACGTCAGAGAACTGAGGTGATGATCATGGATATAATGTTTATTTAAATGTGAAATGAAGCCCAGGAAGTAAAGAGGAGTGTAACTTGCTTACTCTCTGCTGCATATGAGCTGAAGCGCATCGACATGTCCGTGGAAAGCAGCGAGTAAGGTGGGAGTCATGCCATCTTCATCCGCAGTGTTCAGGTCCTTCCTCGTGGCCTCTTTTAAGAGGTCCAAGTAGCCATCAATTGCTGCCTTGTGGTACCGAGACATCTTTTCACAAGAGCAGAAAAAGTCCAAACAAATCTGTCCCTTTCGTTCACTTGTTCCTCCCACACTCGAAACAGATTCACAGAATGACTCGACCGCAGACCCGAGCAAACAAAGTGGCCACTGTGCGTCAACGGATCAGCAGCTCAGAGCCATAAAACAAAAGCAAAGTCCAGTTCACTGCTGTCATCTGCACAATAGATAGATAGATAGATAGATATTATTTTGCTACAGCAGCATTTATACGTATAAGTAAATATAATATATTAAATACAAAAATGCACAATATATATTTAAAAAAAGAATAGAATAATATTAAATTAACTAACAAAACAATTGTGCAAAGACGTAACCGAACAAACAACAGTGTAACAGTGTTATAGTTGTGTGTTAAAGGGTGATTTATTATAAAGTGTTATTGCAGAGGGCAGGAATGAGCTCCTGTATCTGTCCTTGTGACAGCGGAGCTGGATGAGTCGGTTAAAAAGTGCTCGGCTGTCCCTGCAATGTGGTGGAGAGGGTGGTCCGGGTTATCCAATATGGATAACAGTTTCTTCAGTTTCTCCACCACCTTTTCCAGACTGTCCAGTTTGCAGCCTGGAGCCGGCCTTCTTAACCAGTTTGTTAAGTCTGTTGGTGTCTCCGGCTCCAGTGCTGCTCCACCCCCAGCAGATTACGGAGAATTTAACTTCTACGACTCGAGATCATCATCAAGAGTTATGTAAAGCTTAATTATTAAATGTGGTGTTCAAAGTACAATTCTGAGTCACCTTTTCTCCTACTTTACAATATTTCTTTTGACATTTTTTTTACAGATTTATTTATTTGATATTAAAGTGCAAAACAGTGTATAAAGTAAAAGTTATAGTTACCCTCACCTTGACTAGCTACAATATTAAAGTAAGTTTAGTCAGTGTGGTGTTATATAACTGATATTATCAGTGGTGAAGATGGTCAGATCTTAACTAACACACCATTCAATAACAACATAGGCCACATAATAATGTATAATATGAATGTAGAATTATTGTCTGCAAAGTTTATCTTAACTATAGTTGTGAAATAAATTTAGTGGAATTGAAAATACTCAATTAGAGTAAAGTACAATACTTGAAGAAATATATGTAGTTATACATTCCATCTTTGACTACTACTTTTGCTTGAATAACAGATCTCAATGATACTTTCTCAACTGGGGATTTCTAGCATTGAATAGTTTGAGTAGTTAAATAGTTCATATGCATTTGTCGTTCCCTCCAGGCTCTTGAAAATACAATGTTAAACACTCAAAATAATATGGTAGACATCTTTAGAAAGACATAGGTCATACAGATGTTAATGATTTCAAGTGATGTTTAACGAGATGAATGACGAAATTTCATTGTCTTGTTCTATTAATAAGAAAACACGTGGACTGAACTAAGTGAACTATTTAAATATGGCATTACAATTAGATATTTAAAAATAAAAAAGTAATATATACGTTTAAAATAGAACTACAAATGCACACTTAAAAAAAGTTCTAAAAATGACTCATTTACAAAAAAGAAAAAGTATTATGGATTATTTGTATTTATTTGTAATCGACCTCTGCAGCTGCGTCAGTAGGTGGCTGTAATGAATGTTACTGCTTGCTAAACGCCATCAGAAGAAGAAGAAGAAGAAGAAGAAGAAGAAGAAGAAGAAGAAGAAGAAGAAGAAGAAGAAGAAGAAGAAGAACCGACGAAGAAGAACCGACGAAGAAGAAGAAGAACCGACGAAGAAAAACCAACGAAGAAGAAGTTGTCAACCCGGTCCGACCGTCCTCAGCCAATGAATGGGGACTGGGAGGAAACATTATCGACACTTTTCTTTCTAAATCGCCTTTTCGTTCGAGTCGCTAATACAACACCATGGAGTTGGAGCTGTGACTGTTTCCATAATTCCCCTGACCGCAGCTATAAAAACAAACGTTAAACTAAAAACAGACCGAGCACTAGCTTCCACTCCTCAGATCCCTCCGCGGTCACTTCCCGGTGTTTGGGTCCGCGCGCGGTGGTCTGACTGACCGGGAGAGACGCCAGAGATGTCCGCCAGCGGGGGCTTGGCTGACGGCCTTCTGTCTTACGAGACGCTGGTTCACGCTGTGGCAGGTGCAATGGTGAGCATTACAATACGATATATGTGAAGTTTATGGACGAGCCGGGTCTTTAAGGTCTTACTACATCGATGTCAGCAGCGCTGATATTGAAGAAAAAAAAAAAAACAGTTTGTACTTGACTGAGCCATTTGTTTAGTTTCATTACAATGGGTTTTGTCTTTCAGGGGAGTGTGACAGCGATGACTGTCTTCTTTCCTTTGGACACAGCCAAAAGCAGACTGCAGGGTGAGCTGGAGGTTTAGTGTGAAGGTTCACTTCATTATGGAGCAACTATTATAACAACTAGTCTTACTAGTCAAAGCACTACTAGACCAATATGTCCTGACTTTTAGTGTACATTTTATTTATTTATGATGTTTTATACAGCCTTACTTTTAATTGTCTCTGTGACTTTATGCTCTTGAAAGGTGCTCTCTAAATGTATATATTTACTTAACTTACTGAACCCGTTTGTTGACTTTTGGTCTGTTATGCTTTTTTTTGCTGTAAATTTGAAGTCTTACACTCAAGTCAAGATGACCCTGATGGCATCGCCATCGGTTATTTACTTCTGACCTGAGAAAAGCTTCTCCAAAGCCACAGAAAATGTTCTCCAACCATTGAGGATTGAGTAGAACTCGAGCTGCCTGTTTCGCTGACTTATTTAATTATCATTGTGTTGGTTTTTCAGTGGATGAGAAGAGAAAGTCCAACTCCACCCCCGTCATCCTGGCTGAGATAGCAAAGGAAGAAGGCCTGTGAGTAAAGATCTGGGTTAAATTGATTTTGAGTTATGGCTGTTTTAATTGTCTTAACTAGAGCGGAAACAGTTAATAATTCTGTTGTTGATCCTCATCAAGTAGATGGTTAATCGTTTCGGTCATTTTTTAAATAAGAAATGCTAAAATATTCTCTGGATTCGGCTTCTCCAATGTGAATATTTGCTTAGTTTTCTAAGTCTGACTCTTCATCTCGTCTCCCAGTCAGTCCCTGTACAGAGGCTGGTTACCAGTCATCTCCAGCCTCTGCTGCTCCAACTTTGTCTACTTCTACACCTTCAACACCCTGAAGAAGCTGGCGGCGTCTGGTCCAGGGAAGTCCAGACCCAGCAAAGATCTGCTCATGGGGGTCGTGTCGGGTAAAAACTAATAATTATTCATGGCCTGACAGAAAAGTACTCAAAGGTTTTGACTGAAGGACTTAAAGGAGCCCTGTGGCGTGAACAAAGTGTACAGGTTAAATGCATTTCAAAGCACTAAAAGCATATTTTAACAATTATTTTCATTATTGATTCATCTGACGATTCTTTTTTGAGTAATTGTTATATAATTTGGTCAAAATGTGAAAATTGTGAGAAACTTATGACGTAAAAGGTACTTATGTCAAACAAGCAGTCCAAAACCTAAAGATATTCAGTTCATAAAGATTTAAAACAAAGAAAAGCAATACATCCTCACAACAGAGATGCTGGAACCTGAGAATAGAGAATACATTTTTTATTGACATGTCTAAAAATGATTAATCTCTTTATCAAAATATAATGTATTTTCTGTTGCTTGATTAATTGAAATCCATGCTTCCTTGCTAGCAAGCAGTCTCCCTCTCTACTTTAGTTGGTGCATTAATGCCACCTGTTGATCCGTGGAACAATGTGAACGTGTCTCACTGCTCCAGAGAGCCGCTGGAGGTCAACAACTCCACGTGATACCTTCAAGAACAATTCCAGGAAAAGCTAACAATCTGTTGTTCATTCAGGGATGGTGAATGTGATCCTGACCACTCCCATGTGGGTGGTCAACACGCGACTGAAGCTGCAGGGAGCAAAGTTCAGGAACGAAGACCTCCAGCAAACCCAGTACAAGGGCATCTTTGGTGTGTGTTCATAAATATATCTTACTGTTCACACATGTTTTTTTAAAATGCTCTTCTTGTAAAACCCTGCTGTGTTTGGGCTTTTTTTCCAATCAGATGCTTTCTCACAGATCATAGCCAATGAGGGTGTGGCAACGCTGTGGAACGGCACTTTGCCCTCGCTTATCCTCGTCCTCAACCCGGCCGTGCAGTTCATGTTTTACGAGGCCTTGAAGAGGAGGGCAGGCGAGGGAGGGAAGAAGGTGAGAGGTCACGGACGGTGTCGTGTAGAATACTACGTTACCGAAGCTCATCTATGAGCCTCGTCTCCTGTTTGAAGCGGTTGACTTTTTTTCAACTATAGTCAAGGAAGTAAAAAAAAACAAAAAACATCATGCTTATCCGATAAAAACAAGCATCCCTATTTTGACCTCATGGTGGAGTTAAATTAAGGGATTCCTCCTTTCGGGACTTTGAACGTCTGTAAGAAATGTAATGGCAATCCATTTAATAGTAATATTTAAAACTGGACCCAAGTGGAGGACACTGACAGACGGACATCTCTGAAGCTAAAGGGTCCGTTTGTCAGGCAGTGACCCGCTGGTCATTTTATGTTTTCATCATTCTCTCAATCTAATAGTTATATAAATGTTCAAGCAAAAGCACTTGATATGAGTGGATTATATCTCTCTCTCCGACCACAGATTTCCTCAGCAGAGATCTTTCTCATCGGAGCCATTGCCAAGGCCGTTGCTACCACGGCAACATATCCTCTTCAGACAGTTCAGGCCATCCTGAGGGTAAATATCAAGATATCTCACACATTATGTGAGAAGATGTTCTGTATTTTTTTGGTTGTTTTATCTATATTGTTACATGTGTTGGTGGCAAGAGAACAGACTTAATTAGGAAAAAGAAAAACTATAATAATATGTATAAAAGTTCAACATCTTTTTATGAGATTAACAAGCTCTATTGAAGTGCTTTGTAATCACTTTATATGATGGACCGTGCAGATTTGAATGGTGCAGAAAATCTTTGAGATCTCAAGTCGCTCATCAAATCTAATTGAATCAAATCGAGCTAACCTGCTGAACTTGTTTTCATCAGTTCGGCCAGTACAAAGGTGATGGGAAGGGCGGCGTGATCGGAGGCCTCTCAAACATTTTCTCCCTGCTCAAGGACCGAATCAAGTGAGTGCAGCCACGAACACAAACTGACACTGACACAGGGCGCTCGCTGGTGAGAGGCTGTTGCATTCAGCTCATCATTTACCCACGCCTGTCTCTCTCTCACAGGAGGTATGGTGTTCTGGGTTTGTACAAAGGCCTGGAGGCCAAGCTGCTACAGACGGTACTGACGGCCGCCCTCATGTTTGTGGTGTACGAGAAGATCACTGCTGCTACTTTCAAAGTCATGCGCCTGAACACGAAACTGAAGCGGTGAACAAAATGCCTACTTGAATACAGCCACGCGTTGGTACACGTTTTTTTTTTATCAATGCCTACCGATGATGCAAGGAATTGATTCAGTCACGTAAATGTTGCAATAAGAGGCGGGATTGGTGCCCAAAACAAACACCATGACCAGATCCGTGTGCGATACTTATAATACCCTCTCTTTTTTTTTAACCTCTTAACTGCTTCCATTCGTGAGAACTGGTCTTGATTTGATCTCTTGAGATGTTAACCTCACCAGCTGAGATTTTCATCACAATATTACATAAAATATATGTAAATACCCCTATTTGCTTCCTTCCCAAGAGATCGATGAGAAGATAGATACCACTCATTAGTTAGGACTTCTGGGAATTCCTGCTCCTGACCAACTCGTAGTTAGGTTTGAAGGTTTTAAACTACAACCGGTAAATAAGTGAGCTTTAGAGTTGCTGGTCGGTGAATTGTGTTGCCATGCTACCTGTTTACTCGCTTACAGTCTTTGTGTTACGCAAAGTTATCTAACTGCTGCAGCTTCCTTTCAAACACGAGAGTGGTAGCAATCTTGTCATCGAAATCTCTCTGTATAGATACAAAAGCTTATTTCCCAAAATGAAAAACGTTTCCTTCCAACTCTAGGGCTGCAAATGATGATATCAATAAGATAAGCTTCTTACAGTAGGTGTTGCCTTGATGTAAGCTACCGGACCATTCCTCACACTCCGTCTTATGTTTTAACTGTGAATTTAACCGAGTTGATAGAATCCTCATGTAATTCCTGCCAGATTTTTTTTTAATCCTCTGAGTTATGATGTCATTATTACACAAAGATGTTAAATGGGAGAGAAGCTCCCATTCCTATTTATAAACGTATGTGTAAAATATGCTCTGAAAGGTCTTAATTTAAACAATTATAATATTTTAAGTAAAAATGAATTTAACATGAATGGGAACGAGTACTTAACAATACACAGAGTAAAACTTACATGTGTATAATATGCAGTAGGCGCTAAGTGCCTCTCAATATATCTTAAACTGTACCATGAACTGTGACGACTGTTGACGATTTACACAAATCCATGATGCACTCAACTGTCTACAGTCCGCATGATTGTATTGATCTGTATGAACTTTTTGTCTTCCATTATTTGTCTGTGTCCTTTTCGCAGTGTTGGGTATTCACGTTTGCAGTAATTTACAGTATTTGTTTTCTTTCTCCGATTTGGTGAAATTCTGCTGCATTTCACCTTGAAACCTTTCCACTGATTGTTCAATTTGTTAACTTGTTTTTTAATCATTACAAGAGTTGCTGCTCTCAGTATTACTTTGTAACATCACATTTAGGACTGTTCATCGTATTGATCAGCGCCAGTTGTGTCACTAGTAGCGCATACTAAGAATGTTATGTCAATTTACCAAAAAACTGGAATGACATTAGCATGTATGAGCTCGTCTCCATTAAGTTTCAGACGCCTGTTGTTCTCAGGTTAACCATATATGTGCACATCAGCAAACTATATACCTGCAACTAAATGAATGAGTAATTTGTGTTCCCTTTTTAAATTCGTAATATCAAATAAATGTGTATTTCAAGATTGAGAAAATAAAATGCAGCTTTCACGTGAAAGCGAGACACTAAATGTCAGGTACTGTAGAACATGTTAACTGACTATCAGAGGATAGAAAAGAAAAGAAAAAACTGTCACTAAGTCGGCAGAAGGACAACATTAGCTTTATTCAACAGTTAAGGAAGCCAAAGCTGATGTATGTGTCACTATTCATTATAAAACGACGGCAATGATTACAAGAATACGCCATGCATATTAATTACGGTCTTCTTCACAAATGAAATGTTTTGTCTTAACACGCAACGTGAAAATAAACCTTGTAACTGCGGATGCAATACGAATTTAAAAAAACAACATTGTTTTCAATTTTTGTTTCAATTAACATTGAACAATTAACCACTGTTCTGAAGATTTAAACATAATAAAATCTGAGAATCCTCCATTGGAGGTCTGAATGAACATTAACAGTTGACCACGTCTTGGTTGTAAATCAGGGCTGCTGGTGTGAGTCTTGACTACTGGTCATCTCCGACACATACCAGTGTGGCAGGAAGGAATACTGGGAGTCCCTATGGATGGAGAATGTCACATCTCTGCGGGGCTCCCAGGAGAACAGGTACACCACGCTGGAAGGGAAATAATAAGGATTCATGAAAGATATTTGGTTGAAATATAATTTTTTTTTAAAAGGGTGAACAACAGTGTCATTACCTTGGATTGTCTTCAGTAGCGATTTGCTTCACAAAAGACAGGAAGTCACAACAGAAGTTCATACAGACTGTTGGCTTCCAGCAGTTGTGTTCATTCTGTCCAGAAAAATACAGAAGACAGAAAAATTAATCTTTTATTAACTCTTTTTATTGGAAAAAAAAAGAAGAAGATCTGAATAGATTTCTCAAAGTTCAGATAAGCTTTTGTTGACCAATAGTTTATCGACATCACTGTACCTTGATGAGCTGTGAAATCTTGGAGATGGGAAAAGTCTCCACAGTGACAACCACTCCTTCCTCATCCTTAAAACCTGCCACAACACGAGGGACTCCCGGGAGAAAAGACTGGGCCCACCACTTCAGCAGTTTGAACCTGAGGACCACCACAAGGAGGATTATAACAGCTTTGAGTGACTGAAATCAAACAAACAGCATGACATGAAAAAGTGAAGAATCATGTGATGTTTTCCCGTTTCGTCATCTACCTGTGAAAGCTGCTGCGCTGTTTCGGGGTGCAGATCTCCACAGAGGTCTTCAGCTCAACGTAGCATGCAGGAGCTGGAGCTTTGGGGTCTTTATCCCGGCAGTCCACCTCACCGGAGAACAGGAGTCTATGATCTGCCAGCCGAGTTTGCACCACAGTGCAGAAGGCCTCATTAGTGTTTACCACTCCGCCTGGGTCAGGTAAACTGTGGACGCTATCTACAGGGATGGACAAAGGTGAGGCGTTATCTTTGAAACATGTGCTTAAAACCCTATCTGCTTTTATAAGATTCGGATTTGTGTGTCAAATGTAATCAAATGAGATTTGAATGTATGGAAGTTCATTTGTGGCACAGAAAGACATGGAGAAAAAAAGTTTGAAATAAAAAAAATCACTGTAAATCAGAATTATGTACAGAATTTTGCCTTTTAAATCGATATTATGAAAAGGCAGTTACAACATCAAAAGTATTTGATGTAAAGTTTTCATAATAATTTCAAAATCGGAATAATTCGGGACTAAATATGAGACCCAATTTTTTAGGCCTCTAAGTAATCTGACCGCCTTGGAACTTTCAAATTTGCATTTTTCAAAATAAAATCACACGGTTTTGAAGAAAAAAAGAACGGGAAAAATGTGCTTGGATTAGTGCAAAAAGTATTGTTCAACTTTATTCTTGAACTAGTAAAAATAAAAGATTTAATTATGAAATAAGTCATAATTTTGAGAAAGTAAGTCAAAAGTTAAAAAAAAAACAATTATTTTAATTTTTTTAACTTATACTTAACAGTTCTAATTTTGACTCACTATCTCAAAAATAGATCATAAAGTGATGACTCGGTATTTATAATTTTGACATATTTAGTTACATTATTTAACATTAACATTATTTACTTGAATTGTGTCATTAAGAACATGTTGCTTAGGTTACTCCTTTCCTTTCCTGACAGAAATGGGCTCCCACAGATATGACTAAATATAAAACCATATGTTTTTTTCTGTGATGCACGTGAATATCACAGCTGAGCTGATGTTAGGGAATGAATCAATATGAGGATTAATCAAAGATCAAGGTTAGAAAGAAAACTAAGTAAACAGCAGTCAATATCATGCTATTTTGCATTAAACTACCTACCTGCACATGTGTATTGCTCAAACTTGTATCCCCAGTACATCATCTCCTTGTGTCTCTCTGTGCGGTTCTCTCGTTCCCGTTGGGAAACTTCAGTTTCCACTTCGCTGATGTAAAGCGTGCCCCTGAACCTGGTGACTGCCAGCAACCAGCCCTCGTGTGTCTCATAAGGAGTGGTCAGCAGTTTGGTCAGATGGCCACGCCATGTCACAAAGTCGGAATCTAAAGCACTGGGAAGAGCAGAGGTAGAACCAAGAATACAGACAGGAAAGTTGTGGTTAGAGGTGGTTGGAGTAGCAACTATAGATCCCAGGGGAGTATCTATCTGACCTGGAAACTAACAATAACACTTACCATGATGAGGCTGCAGTCGCCTTTGAGCTGACCTTTGATTTATTGGCCAAGATCCATCGTAGGATGTGGTCCAGCTTCTCCTTTTTACTTTCGTCTTTCTTTATGAACCGGTCCTTGTATCCATCCTTCAGGTCGAAATTAGGATTTCTGTCAGGTTCCACATAGTATCTCAATTGCCTGTTGTCATTGACGAATCTACCCGCAGAGTCGAGGGAAAAACATCCTACTTCGACAGGCTGTTTGTACACTGGAAAGTCTCTTTCATACAACTCCCTTCTGGTGCTCAAATCCTGAGAGCTGCGTGGGTTTTGCCCTGGTGTTGGCCCAGACTGATGCTGGTGGTGGTGGTTCGGTCTGGAGCGTTTATTCTCACTGTGATTTCTTCCACTGGTATCTCTTTGTCGTCTACATGCTGACTGGGGGTTTTGGTAGCTGGAATTGGGATTGTGGGATCTGTGCTGGTCCATTGCTACCTAGTGAGGAAAAGAGCAATGATTTAAGATTTACAGTTTTTTAAACTGTTTGACACAAGACAACCCACTATTTGTGTATCATGTATATAGCACTTTTTATTTTATATGCTTTATATTGAACATAATATAGGCTTATTGTATCTTAGTTTCTAAGGATATGTATCTATTATTGCATGGAATCAACAACGTTTATATTATGTATCTATATATGCACATCCCATCGTGATCGGTGTAAATAACGGTCAATTGTGTCTGTGTTATGTGAATGCAGACACACAATGTAAAGACGCAGATGTGTGTATTGAATGTCGTGTACTGCAGAAGTGTGTCTGCGTTGACTCTGTAGACGTGTGTTGCTGTGCATGCCTGTTGTACGTTAGGTTAATGAAGGTTTGCAAAAATAGCTACTTTTTGTGTATTGATTTCGCCATGTGCGTGACCTAGACAACATAAAAACGACTTTATTACTACTAAAACTACTTCCACGGTTATATACATCCATAGTTACAACTATATACACGGTCAGCATGCACAACAAAAGCAGCTAACGTTAAGCTAATGTTACCTTTCTGTAAATGCCCCGTCAGACACAATAACCAAGATGACTTTGTGTAAAAACGATCATACGCTGCAGCGTCTTTTCTAATTGACACAAAAAAAATAAAGAAAGAAAACACAACGTGTTTTCGTCTCGCTGGCTGGGAAGCTAATAGCGCCACGAGCTAACAACAACTCTCTCTGTAAACACCAAACTCAACGCTACTTCCGGGTGCTGTTTCTCCTCCAATCCGGTTGGTGGCAGCCACGTCACTTCCGTTATAAAACAAACTGCAGCATAAAGAAGACTTTTTAAGCTGTCCGTTAGATCTGTGGTGACGAATGTGACCTAAGCGATGTGAATACCAATATTAATGTTATTAGTAGAGATTAGGTAAGTTTTAAATAGTTTAACTGATCAAATATTGGCTCCTGTCTTTAGTGTACACACACAGACGTGTTAGCTAAGTGAGCTAGCGCTAGCTAGCGTTAACCAGATGTATACAGAGAACGGTTGCAATTGCTTGGCTATAAATAGAGGCACAACTCGGGAAGTTAACCGGTGGGTCGACTGCCACCACACCAGTGATATGACTGACGTTAGCTAACTAAATGTTCTCTGACACTTGTTAGCTGTTTCTTTCAGCAAACGCGAGGGGGTGTAATTTATATATGTTTCTGACGGGTAAAATAATTATTCTCCCATGGGGTCTGTGGAGAGATAGAGAAAAGCAGCTGTCTTGATAAACAGGTTTATTCTGCAAGTCACGATTTGTCTGCCACATGTTTCCCTCCAGGTATGAACCGGAAACGGGCTTTGATTTCAGACACTTTCAAGGTGAAGAAAAGAAGAAATGGAACGCAGAAGTTTGGAGCAGTCAATGATGGAGATGGTAGGTGGAGCTGCTTAAAAGCTAATACGATGTGTGTGTAATCTCATTTAAGATTAAAATGAATTGATTTACTTTAAAGGGCCGACTGACATCAGATCCACCCTTGAGTATCTCATGACGCTGTTCCCCAGGAAGCTCTTCAATGACCGCTTGCCTCAAATTGTCATGAAGCATCAACTCTACAGCATCAACAATGACAAGACGTTGGTGGACAAGGAGCTGGTAAGACGACTCTTTCGTGTCAGGAAGGTCGTGTGTGTGTGTGTGTGTGTGTGTGTGTGTGTGTGTGTGTGTGTGTGTGTGTCTATCTATCTCTCTGTGTGTGTGTGTGTGTGTGTCTATCTATCTCTGTGTGTGTGTGTCTATCTATCTATCTATCTATCTATCTATCTATCTATCTGAATGTGGAATCCCACCGCCCTCCTTGTGGCCCACAGAATAAACTGCGGGAGCGAGGAGAACTGCTGATGTTCCAGCTCGGGTTTGATGCGGACGCTTTCGGGCTGGTTTTTGCTTCCGATTACAAGGCCAAAGTGCTGGCAGGGGAGGATGGCAGGCCTACACGGGCGACAGTGGAGAAGTTCTTGGAGAAATTGCTCTGTCCTTGCACAGAACTGAGCTTCAGCAAAGACAAGATGCTCAAGGAGTTTCTCTTCACGGACTCTGAAATAACGTATGAACGACTCATTTACCACCTGCAATTGCTTTAATGTGTGTCTTCTCCTGTGTTTGGAACTTCTTTATCCGTCTACGGTTTGTGTGTGAAAGTACATTTAGAAAGATCAGCACACATATTTTCTTACCCTCTAGGCAGCTGGTTAAGTCGGGGGTTCTGACTGTGAGGGATGCGGGCAGCTGGTGGCTTTCTATTCCCAACTCGGGCAAATTCACAAAGTACTTTTTACAAGGTGGGTGTTACGAAAAAACGGTCTCAACAATACTTTGCTTTAATGATGTTTCATGTAAATTTCTCATTTGACAGTGTTTTTGACAGCGCCTTGCTAATTGGAGGACTGTTTGTTTTTTACCCATCTTACCGCTCTTCCTGTTAGGTCGTAAAGCAGTGCTGGGAATGGTGAAGAAGTCCAAATATAGTGAAGTCTTAAAGGCAGAGCTGGAGGAGCGGCGAACAACCTCCCATGTGAAATTCCACATGAAGTACCACATCCATGACATTGTTGGTGCAGAGCTGGTAGAAAGGTAATATTTGCTTGTAAACAAGTTGCATGCTATCGATTCTGAAAAGGGTTGGTTTTTTTTATTTTGCACTAGGTCAGAGTTGACCATCTGTCAATGAAAAGGACGGGTATTTGTAGCCGCTCTCATTTATGATACTTGCGGTTCAGTAATTGAGGGTTTTTGTTACTTACTTGAACAACCCTCAGGCCATATACTGGGTCTCCGGTGTTAAAACGTGTGCTCGTGGTTGTCAAACCTTTAGAAACTAGCCAGCTTGAGTACCGCAGCTATAAAATGTGATTGCTTTTTTCTGAATCAAGACTTTGTTTTCTTCCCAGCATACCTACAACTTCAGGGGCATTGTTGAGATGTGTTGAGTCCTGAACCACAGCAACAAGATTTAAAAATGGGTGCTTGGTCGAAGCCTGAAGATTTACAAAGATTGTAAAAAGTGTTTGTAGTGTGACTAATGGTAAATTAACCAAGATTTCAGTTTGATTTTGTGCCAAATGCTTTATAACAAACCTTGTGGGTTTATGAATTGTCAATTATGTTGACATGACCTTGTCAGGTTTTGATTTATCTTGTAATAAAAGTTTTCTTTGCCTCATGCTAGTTGTAGTTTATGTGCACACAATTCAAGCACTATCACGTCTGTGTGATGTTTGAACTTTGGGTTTTCATTGAGCTCCGTCACGAGTGTTTCTAGAACTGACATTTGGTCTGCTCAGAGATCTTCACGGTCATAAAGCTCTATTTTATTTCAGATGTCAGTTGGTGTTAATCCAATTTATTAAGTCCCTGGCCGCTTTATTAGCAATCAAATGCAACCTATCTACCAATTGGCAAGATTAATGTTAAATTCTTGGTGTTTATTGAAGTATATTTTTTTATGACTGAGGTCAGTTTGTGGTGCCGCACTGGACTGCATCATGTTGAAATGTTTTATTAATCTTCCATACCATTTTTGTAAATAGGGTAGACAGAGCAGCAAAACTGCTTCAATATAATGTAGTCCACTATTCAACACTGCAAACTACAATCAAACAATTAATACCTCTGACTCGTCAGTTTATCCTTTGTAAAACTAGAATTTATGGTCGAACTGTATTGCATTTGATTTCAACGTGCCCCTGGTCCTCAGTCTTTAACTCCATGGTTACAATAAATGTTTTGATAACATTCCATTGACTGTACAAAATATTCACTTATATGAACAGATACAAGCTTTTACAGAGCTAACAGAATGAAAAATAATCTGTCTAGTTCCATTCCTGTTTAGCTCTACTTTATACTTTTACAAGTGTCCGTCTTTCCCACTTCCTAAATTTGATGTTTGCATGACAAGTGTTGCATCAAGGAAAATGAGCGTCTGCATTGTCCAACAAAGAGGCAGAAGAGTCGGTTTTACTTGAATTTATTGGCTTCTTCAAAAAAGTGACAATAGCTTTTTATCCATAAGACTAAAGAGTCACAACATTGGCTTGAATTAAAGCACAGCTTGATGTCTGAATACAATACAGATGAGCAACATGTACTTAACCCCTGATCTAGTAGTTCAAATACATTTTTGTAAATAAGCAAAAAAATATAACCGTTGCAATTCTAATCTTAGTTTTCAGTATATGTTGCACATACATGCTATCCGCATTAATTACAAAAAGCTAGGCTTGTAGGGAGATTAAGGTAGCGTTAACTGTAGAGGTAATAAACAAAAGGATATTCATAGTGTTAGTTAAACAATACAGTGAGTGAAGTGTAACCTCTCTGAAGAAAGATACAAAACAGTCAAATCACATGATTATAACAAAAAGATGAGTACGCCGTATACTACACCATAACCGACAGTAGCTTTGTTACCGTTATTAGCAGGCATAAATGCTCTTCTTAGTGACATTGCTTAGCCAGTAGTGATGCGATTAAGAATCAAATGTGCTGCACAAAATGTTTCTGATAAAATGCCCACAGAGCAATAAAGGTGCTCTTGTTCCCCGCCACCAAAACAGTTCTAATCCAATATCTAATAAAAGTTTGCAGCGTTGCACTTCTGGGCAGCTACACAGTTGAGACACACTTCTAGGGAAATATTGCAAAGAGGATTGCGGGAGAAAAAAAAAATACCATGAATGACCGGTCGGATTAGAGCCAAACGCATACAATACTGGATCATTTAGATTTGTCCGGGTTTAATAGCACGGTTGGCGTCAGAAGATCTGTTCCCGGTCTCAATTTTCAGTCCGTTTTAGGCATCATCCAATCCACAAGACTGAATTACCATGAATCATGTGCTCGGACTGAAAACCAACTGGTAAAAGAGATTCACGGTGCACAAACAGCAACTTGAAGCAAAAAGAACTTCACAGATGATTAGATTAAAGTTCCTTGTTGACAGTGCGATGACACGTGACCGCCCTCGCAAAAGGGAAAATTAATCAAATGCTATTGATTATGGAGCTGAACAAACAGCAGCACACCAGCAAGCTGTATTTTGAAGGTTTAAAAGGTTTGAGACAATAGAACAAAGGTTTTCTTTTCTGTTAAAATACAGCACGTCTGCAGGATGTATTTGGCAATATTTCTTCCACTCAAAACAAACAACTAAGACTGTAAACAAAACAAAAAAAAGGTGGACAACCAGTGGAAGAGCAAATTGAAAACATTCCACAGTCTATTTTTTACAAAACATCAAATCCACTTTAGAAGGCCTCAAGAATTTCATAGTGTTGTCTATACAGTATATGTTGTTGGGAAAGAGCTAGAGTCTATCATCTTCCAACCCTTTCTCCTAAATCTGACCCTACGTCAAATTTTTCATGGAAACAGTTGGTAGATCTGCTGTAGCTACACTTATGGAAGGAAAGAATCTGAAGTACAATGTTTTTGTGTGTATACTGGTGTGTTGCTCTTGTGTCTTTTGCCACCCCTCACCACTAGCGGCCATGTTCCCCTGTAACCGGTCCAGTGGAGGAAGTCTTAGAGGAGAGAGCACTTCTTCCCCTTCTTCTTGACGGGTGGAGGGCAGAGGACGGCCCGGATGGCCTCATCGAACACAGTTTTAAGGCCACGTTGAGTCAAGGCTGAGCACTCTAGGTACTTGACAGAACCTGAGGAAACCGCACACCAAATATGGTTTCTTTTAGTATTTCAGTAAAAAAAAAAAGTCTGATAACTCAGTCAAGATGATGTGTGTAGTTACCGATTTCTTTGGCCATCGCCAGTCCTTGGGGATATGTAATTGGAGAGAGTTTCTTCTCCTTCAGCTTCTCTATGGTGTCCTTGTCATCTCTCAGATCCAGCTTGGTACCCACCAGGATGATGGGAGTGTTGGGACAATGGTGTCTCACCTCAGGGTACCACTGCAGAGAACGCAACGTTGAGAAGTTAGGAGTATAACTTTCCAAACTGGTCTATGCTAACTTAAACATGCGATTTCTAGAATGACTAAAGACTACATTTAAACCACTATCTGATATTGCAACAAGAATAAAAAGGTGAGTGAACCAAAACGGTGGGATGGAAAACCAAAACAATGAGCTGAAAGACGCTCCATTGAACTGAGGAGAACTGTAGAGTCAGAGGATAAGATCTTGGGCGTATCACTAACAGTGACTGCCTTCACATACTAGTCATGCGATTCATTCAAGTATAATAATGTCCATAATAGATGCTGTAAATCTGCAAAACAGAATTTTCTGCGCATTAAAACTACAGTAAGGTTTGTGAAGCTGACAAGAATTTGAAGATTTTTTTTTTTATCCCAGCTATGGGCATGACATGCTGATGATTATTGCACAATACACAATTATTCTCAATCAAACTCACAAGGTGACAGTGTGGAGATTATTATATATGCCTTGTTGATTATGGTCCACATTTACATGTTACATGTTCTAGTCAAGTGCATTAAACGTGCTGCTGGGAATGGGATCCGTTTTTAGAAAGTTCAACTTTCTTCCGCGAGTTAAGTCCGATTTTCAACCTATTTATCCAAATTGTGGAACAATGGTTTCTTATATTGCTGTAAATAGTTCTCAGAGGGGAAACATTATTAAACTAACTAGTGAACTTATTATGTGTCATTTTATTAACTCGGTGCCTCTCTCCAACATGTTTGAATGATGCTGTAATGATGATATACGAGTCAAAATAAATCTTTACAAATCTATGAGTCATCCCTGGAAAATAAACATGGGCCAATCACAATCTCCCCTGGTGCCTCTTATCATTCCATGTCATAAAACAAATCCATGTTGACACCTTTACAAGCTTCAGTCTTTATCATACCGGGACTGCATCAACTCACCTTGGCACGGACGTTTTCAAATGAGGCGGGACTCACAAGCGAGAAGCAGATGAGGAACACATCCTGGTGATAAAAAGACAGCATTACAATAAGAGCCCCTCAACATAAGAGTAAGAACGGCTCCTTGTGTGCTTTTCTTTCCTTCTTACTTCCTTATTCCTTATTTATCCCCAAACTTTCCAAAAGTATTATATATAAAGAATTGTCCGACTGTGGTTTTTTGTACCGTTTGTGGATAGGAAAGTGGGCGGAGTCTGTCGTAATCTTCTTGTCCTGCTGTATCCCAAAGACCCAGGTTCACCGGCTTCCCGTCAACCATAACATTGGCGGAATAGTTGTCGAACCTGAAAGAAACAAATATGATACCACGAGTTAAAAGCCATCAGGATAAATATAAACTGATGAATTATTAATAATTACATAATGTATGACATAAAAATTTAACTAAGCTTTAAAATGGGAAACATGCTCTTAATTAATCTGAAAATGACTCATCACTTATTACTTTGCTAAACTAAAATTATGATCATCAAATTCTGAGCTAGTCCATGCCGCACTGACATCAGAATCAGAAACGATGCTGGTTTATCCCCCAACATAGTTTCCCCCAAATATCTTGTTATACTTAGCTGCGGTCCACAGCAGAGAAAGTAACCTGTTCTGTAAACAACTATACTTTAATAACTAAAAAAAGCAACTAAAGAATAATACGCCTTAATCGTGCAGTGTCTGTTACGGACATAAAGGTGGCAACAATGGATGACTGCTAGTGTTGATCAGCTTCCAGACTCAGATACTCACACTGTGGGGATATACTCTCCAGGAAAGGCATTGGTGGTGTAGCTGATGAGCAGGCATGTCTTACCCACAGCTCTGGAGGAGAGGAAGAGAAAACAAAACGTGTTGATGGTATCACACGCCCCAAAAAAGCATGCAAAAGGCCATTTTGGGTATAAATTGATATGATTTCCTACTTTGTACGCAATTATATTTCATTATATTCAGATATTATATTATTTTTTGTTGTGTCCGACCTATGGTCCAAAACCTAAATATATTAAATCACACTTGAGAAGCTGTAACTGTATTTTCTGCAGATTAACTGACCAACCGTGTCAGTGAACCATGGCTGTGGGAGAACATACTTGGTGTACAATAGTGTATTTAAGTATATGTATACAAATAAAGATTACATTTGCCGAATATGAAAGCTTACAAAAATGAAACTCAAGGGCCAAATGAACCTTTTCTATTGAGAGCTCCCCTTCGTCAAAACCGAAAACAATAAAGTAGTCGCAGGGCCATCAATGACTCCGCTGCTGCGGTATCCACCACACCCTGAACAAGAAGTTGTGAGTAGGTTTACCTCACATATTGTTAAACGTTTGAAAGTCGCAGGCTCATTCTTTAATCAGTCACCAATCTGTACTTGTTGCTGACAAAGTCTACAAAATATACTTATACGAAGCTAGAAATACGTCGCATGTGTGACACACAACAGCGTAATGCACGGATAACTAAAACCAACACACAGACATTGTGACTAACTAACTAGTGAACTCTTTACAAGTTTCAATTTATAAAGTAAATGTTGCCAAATTTGGACTCGGGTGAGGAGGGACGTGTGAACTGTGATGTCTGACTCACCCGAGAGTAACTTAAATCCAAGGATTAGCCAACCGCTTGCATACTAGTAATTATGTAACGCAATAGTTTGCCATTTTAACGCTACATAAAAAAAATATATCAGCGAATAACTCGTATATCGTAAGATTATAGTTAACTTAATAAAACCCATGAAGCACGAACAAGTAGTTAAAGTTCGTTAGCTAGCTAACTAGTTAACTTTCCCCGTTAAGAAAACGGATATAACGTTAGCTCGTCCCGATGACAGCATTTTACACTTCGTTATTCGAGTTAAATATCAAAACCAACTCACAGTCGGCTCGATTGCGTTAACTTACCCGTCTCCAACAACGACACACTTTATGGCCTGCATCGCGCCGCAGCGGGAGGAATGCCGAGTGATCCCGGGGAGCTAACGTTAGCTCACTCGTCTCTTTTCCTTTGTCCGGTGGACCGTCCCAACTGCTCTTCGCTTACGGTCGTTGGATAGTGTAGCCGAGCTCCTGTGAAGTGCAACAGCGCGTGGCGGGGGGAACTTAAAGTAACTTATCGGGCACTTTTAACACAAGTTTCGTCAGAAAATCCCTCGCAACATTCCCATGCTTTCGTGGGCTGATCTGGAAAGCTATGAAGCAAAACAGCGGCCACCACCCCTGAGGAGGAGAAAAAAAATGAAGTTAGCCACCGCCACCAGATGGTGCTTCCGGTGTGCGGAGGAGATACGCCCACGGACATTTTCACGATCAGTTACTTCCTCAAAACAAGCAGCTGACGAGCCACCAGTTTTATTTAGTTTTTATGAAATCAGAAAATATCATCTAAAAGTGTCGGGAGTCTTGTCTTTTTTATAAGAACATTTTAATTTGGCCACCTAAATAACCACGAATATACACTACAATAATCATGAATAATACGGACTATTCAGAGTGTGACACGGATTGAGGAAATGACGTGCATTATTGTGCTTCCCTGAACGCTGCTCTCAAGGCACTTTCCCCAATAAACAATCTAGTAGAACGTCAGGTTAAAACAGTGTCAGCGGATGCATTTCTGATACATTTCAATTATGTGAAGCAGCACGTATTTAAAGTCTGGGGGGAGCAAGAAATACAAAGAGGCATCTCTTTTTCAACTCCTCTTCTGAATGCAACAATTAACATGGGGAAAAATAACATGTCCTACTCACTGGAACGACCACATTTCCAAATAATTGAATTAATCAATAAATCCCCTTTCAAGGATTAGTTGATTGACAGAAAGTTAACAGTTCATTTGTATTTATTAATTTAACATTTACTTTATTAATGTGTATTGGTCAATGAAAGTAGAAGCCCTACAAATATGTTTTAAACCTGTTTATCTTAAACAAATGTATAGTTCTTCTTTTATTGATGAGGAAATTCCCCATCAATAAAAAGAAAAGAACTGACTCTAGACTTATGTTAACTTTTTTAGAAGAACTATTTGAATATGGCAACACCAATAAATGTCAAATGAATAAATACAATAAAAAATTGTTAAAACCAAATACACCCAATAGCTTATTTGTATGAATTAATATATTGTGTATTGCCTTAAAAGGCGCATCACTGGTATGAGTAGCTTTGCTTGTTTATAAATTGTATGTAGTGTTCAAACAATAAATAGAAATGAAAAATATGCCTTCAGTTTTTTTACAGGGCAAACAAATTCCATGTTCACTTTCCACTTCCGTGTGTGTGTCACACCGTTACGAGTCCTCCCGTTAACCATAATAGGGATCGATAGAGACGCCGTCGGGGTGGAGCAGCTCTGCCAAAACAACCAGGACCAAAAAAAATGGAGCTCGGAGTCAGTCAGCGATAGAAACATGAACCGTCACTCATCAGTGTCTTCGCCTCTCTAACGGACACCGTTACCTTAGCAGACGGCCTGTATGGCGGGTCTGTCTTATCTAGTGCTCCGGTTTTCGGGCTCCGCTGGTCGGACTTACGGAGTGTTTTCCAAAGGCTTGACGAGGACTTTGTTGATATTTTTTGATCTCGCATGGCGACTGCGAATCAGATTCCCTTATATCTACCTGGTCGCTTCGATGATGTTTAATGTCAGGTTACAGGTAATTATTCAACACGCACTCCTCCACAAGTTCAACGGGGCCAGTTGACGTGAGATGAAGCACCAACTGTAAACCGTTTGTCCTCTTCAGATCGATATTAGATTATTTTGAACTCTCATTTAAAAGCAATTTCCAGTTTAGTAGTCAGCAAGTATTACTTAGCAGTTAGCTTAATCCAGACATAATAATGTTAATAATGTTTAGAGAGATGTTACGGTCAGTTTGGTGGCTGCAGTATGTGGTGCTTCCATGTGTCCTGCAGGTGTTTCTAATATTGTGTTATTATTTTAGCTATTGGCTTCAAGTATCTTGTGAATTAAAGGATGAATAGGGTAAATACTATATTTTGTTTTAGGCAGATACTGCAAGGATACTGATTCGGAGTTTTAACATACTCATAACAATGTCTGGGCTGAAACTATTTGCATCCCTTTAATTATATACATTTACATTTTTTACAAATTGTGACCAAGATACATAAGGGAGGACGATCAAACTGTAATCCTAATTTGGCATTTATTTACTGCAATTTCATGTTACTGCAATAAAAGACAAGTAAATTGGGCAAATTTACGATCTTCAGCCGACACTTTGACTATGTTTTACTCTTCAAATGGGAACTGATATTTTATTTTCACGTCAACTGCTTTTAGTGGCTCCAAAATAAACCTAATGAAGCTAATAACCTGGCAGCTGATATGAAGTTTGAGCTCAGCGACCCCTTACCATTTTCTTGCATGTCTGGATAGATAACTGTTGCCTGACAGCCTCCTCATCTCTTCACAGGTCCACATTGAAATCCACTGAATCTTCAATGCCTGTATTTGGACTTGAATCCATAAATTGTGGGCAATGCCATGTTTCAGCCCTCTGAAAGAAATTGTCAGGCACTGCACAGCGATGTAGAGGAAGAGGACGCTAAATTCTGTGTGACGATGCAACAAAGTGACGCGGCCGGTTGTCGCCCAGTGCCTTCGCAGGGGAAGGACGACAGTGAAGACCGCAACAATGAGCCGGAGTGAGCGGTGATGTGTGAGGGTGGAGGGGGAACCAACGCCTCACGTTAACCCTCTCAGCTCGCCACCTGAGATCCAGGAGCCGCCCGTCCTGTCCGTGGAGATCGCGTCGGATGAATAGTGGATTGTGACACTGCCTCTTCTCTCTGGATGTGGGCGTGGAATTGAAAACAGATGATTGTTACTGTGGTAATTTCTTAGCCACTCTTCATTGTTTTGCACATGTTTATTAGGTGCTCAGTGTCAACATCTCACTTTAATTTAAAACGTAAATATCTACACCGCATGACGCAAGCAAGCATGTTTAGTTTTTTTGTCCTCTGTGGCTCGGACACTTTATTTGGGGTGAGCTGTGTCAGCGGTACTTGTGGAGGTTTGCAGGAGAGCAGTACAGCTGCCACTACGGAAATATACCATCTGTCATTAAGTGCAGTCCCAATGGGAATCACTGCATGTCTTCTTTTTGTGCGCACACACATGTCGTCTCACTCATTCTGGTTCTTTCTGCATATCACTAGAAAGGCGTTGGTGAATTTTCTTTTCCTGCAAAGTTTTTATTTCTGTGAAACGTGTGTGTGGGGTGGGGGTGGGCTTTGAAGGCACAGAACTGAGGGTAACTGAATTTGGCTAGTAATAAATTAATTAAATCACAATTCTGAGCCTTTTCTGTCCTAACCATTCATTCATTTCTAGGTTTGCTGAAGTGCCTTTTAAAGTTTTAAAATATATTTTGGCACATGTTTAAGGGTGTTTTGAAATTTCTTTTCTGTTTTTTTATTAACATTTATAAATGCAGCCCCTTCTTCCGTTAGACGTCTTCCACTTTCTTCCTTTTCTTCTTCTTTCTTATCTTCTGTTACGTAGATAATTTAATCTCAAATAGAACAAAATGTCATGAATGTCCACACTACACATCAAGAGAATAGAATATTGATTAATCATTACATTTCATGCACTATAGGTTGGTCGAATGGTTTCCAGAGTTTTGCTTCAAACTGGTACTTTTTTCTAATCCCATACAAACAGTACACCAGAGCCTATTTTCAACCCAGATATATTCTCTAGAGATAAAGGTGAGTTAATTTACATCGCTGGTAATCTACATCAACACTCAAAGCATGAAACTGAAAGAAAACACCTGAAAAGGAATATTTATTATATATTAAGATCATAATAACAGTGTAACATACCCCCACCAATTTCCTTGAGACTCAGTACATCAGAAGAAATGTCAGAAATACATAAGTCATATTGAAGCAGTTATAACTTAGTTTTTTTTTACTTTTCTGAACAGTAACATACGCTCTCCTCCAATCTTCAGTCAACATTTCCTCTCACAAATACAGCTTCCAAACCTCACAGGTTTCAAGCAGATGAAAAAATGTGTCTAATGTTACTAAATGTAACCCTTTGACCTTGAGGGGCTTCTTGACACATTATTGTATAGCCGAGACATTTATTTTAGGACTTAAAGAACCGTTGCAGTACCAGATCTGTTCACACGGGGGAAGCATCCCGTCACTGTGTTGGATCCACCTCCCAGTAATAACAGGACATCATGAGCTGGTAACCTCCTTGGAGAAGATAGAGGGGAGAATAATCAAGCTGTAATAAAACATTCATAATAAGAATACATCTGTCAGCACATCAGTGAAAGCAGATGTTCTACTGCTGTGCTGCTAATGGTCATGATTCATAATATCTGTTTTATTGTTCACAAAGTACGTCATCCATGAATCTATACTTCTGGAGAGAAAATGTAAACTCAACTTCCATCTCCTTCATCTGATCTACGTCAATTAAAAAGACATCTGTGATCCATCTCTAAATGTAAAGAAACCCCACTTGTAATAAATGAATCTGAGCCAGCAGACCCATTTGGCACCTCCTTTGAATATGCACTTCGTAGATTGTGCAAACTGCTGACACCCTCGCTCAGTGCAAAATATCCCCAGCAAACTTACCCTATAACCAGTCACACCAGTCACTCCGATGCCAGGCTGCGGAGTAAAACCATCAGGGGTTGCTAAGGCAACTGTATTCCTCCATGTGACAGACAACCCCCCCTTCTCTCCCCTCACCTCCCCCACTCACTTTTTCTGAAATAGGGGATTTATTTCTAAGGGATTTGCCAGAGGAAAATATTTTAATAGGGTTATCATAGAGGAAAGAGAGGGAGAGATCTATAGATGAAAGATAAGTCGGGTTATCTTTACTCAACCACCATTTGTACCCTTTTAGAAGAAGAAAAACGGGGTTGTGGAATAAAGATTAGAGAGTTTCAGCCTTTGGCATCTGCAGCAGCTCACATGTGTTTTATTTGAGTGAGTGTGAAAGAGTGATAATACTGCAAAAGGAAATGGCAGGGGTTCAATTAAAGCTGCAATGCATTATAGTTAAGTCCATACACATTATTCATGAACTTTAAGCAATTAATTTGTGTGGAGTTGGTGTCTTTTTTATTTTTTTATTCAATATTTGAAACGTAAGCGTCTTACGTTTATCCAGGTTTGAGCTCAAACTAGTTTTTCAGTGTTGTTTTTTTTAACAGATGGGTTCTTTAGTTTTTAATCTTGCCCGTGAGAGCAAAGAGAAGTTGCCTCTTTGTTATTACAGATGTTAAACTGAGTCTGCTAGTTGAGTCACTTTCCCAAAGCCTGCATGACCTGCATGACCTTCATAAACCTCCTAATAGCAATCTTCTCTCAGACTCAGGAGTCACATTTTGAGTGAATACAACTATGAGCCACTCGTGTGTTTGAAATATTCAGATTCAGATTTGTCTTTTTCTGCCTTAAAGAAATAGTGTGACATTTTGGGAAATACACTTCTTGCTTACTGACCTTTAGAACAGCTTGCTTGGTTCTGGGTAAGAAAAATCAGCAGCGTAAGAAAAAGACACTTGGCTGTTTTACGCTTGTAATGTTTCTTTACGAGTTAAACAGAGAAGATGTGACGTTGTAATCAGTGACCTTTGGAGGGCTGGAGGTGGATTTTGTTACGACAGAGCTAGGCGACCTGTTTTCACCTGTTTATGCTAAGCTCACCAGCTGCTGGTCCCAGCTGCATATTGTACAGACGTGAAAGTGGTATTCTCATCTAACTGTTCACAAGAAAGCATAGTTCTCAAAATGTCCAACTGTTCCTTTAAACCAACCTCCTGCCTGTGAAACCGCTTGTGAGACTATCATCGGCACCAGGTGACACCGAGAAGAGCAGCTTTAGTTTTAGTCCTGAAAAAAGTCCTGACTTGAACTTCATGACAAAGAAGCAAAAGGTTTCCTTTGCTCAACAAACAAACAATTTGATTTATCTTGGCAATAATAGTTTTGGTTTGTTTGTCTATTCCCTCTGTAAAGTTGAACCAATCACAAGGAATCTCTCCAGACCACATAGCTGAGTCTTTAGATCATGGATCTGTTACACTCAGTTTTAAACTCCAAAGTGTTTGTTTGACATCAACCTTTGCTTCGCAACCAAACAGGAAATAAAGCCAAAGTTTTACAAAGTTGGAGCCGCTTAATGTCACGTCTGCATTTTTAAAACAAGACACTCAAATGAAGAAGTAAAAAACAATGAAACTCCACATCTTTGCAAAGTTACTTGTGCGTCAAAGAACCGATGCTTATTTGCTTTAGAAACAACATTTCTATTGTGATGTGATCCATCAGCCAGTTTATAAATAGCATACATTAATACACCATGCTTAGAGAATGGATTAGGAACGCTAGATGTAATCAAACAATAATCCACATGATTTTGATCTCTGATGCTTTTAGTCTTTAAACTGAGATTTATGCTGATCCCCCTCACCCCCAGTTTGAGGTTTTGGCTTTACTTTGTGTCACGTCCTCTTCGCAGTTTACTTAAATAGACCTTTGATTTGAACGCTGTGGACCGGGGGACAAGAGGCGTATGCAAAGTGTTTAAAAAGGAAGAGATCAGGTGCGGAGATGAGCTCCAAGCTGACCTCGAAACTGAATCAAAGGAGTGAGAGCGAGTGGGGGAGGAGAAGAGGAGGAAGCCAAACAGAGAGAGGGAAATGTGGAGGAGGGAGACGTGTGTATGTGCTGCAGTCATTTTGTGGGAACGAATTAGGTCACACAAGCAAAAGAGCATTCCAATATCCACTTATTTTTGGAGGTGTTGGTGTGACTTTTTTTCTTTTCTTTTTTTCTTTTTACATTTGCCTTCTTGCATTATGTGTTGGAGTTCAGCTTTATATTGTGCAGGGCATCAGCAATCTGTCAACGTAATAATCTTATTTGAATTGTTTTCATTATGTATTTCATATATCACACATATTTCAGAAAAACTGCAGATATGATGATGCATGATTTTCATTCTAACAGCATCAATATATTATTTACAACAATAGGTTAAATGTTGTAAACTGGCGGCTTCATTACAGTTTAATGAGGACCATGATATTATCTCATGCTATTGTTTGATCCAGCATGTTGCACACCTTTGTGCTGTTATCCTGTATCCTCATCACACACTCTCTCCAATGTTAATCGCTGAAGTGTAACTGGGGATGATGTTGTGTGTTTGTGCATGTGGTAATGGAGTGTATGGGATGTACAACCTTTTGTAAAGCTCAGTAGAGAAAGTCTTAGGAGTAATAACCTTTACGTTATGTAACCACGGCAGAACGAGGAGGGATCGTACATTAAATGTAGTGACACACACACACACACACACACACACACACACACACACACACACACACACACACACAGCTTCACCTACAGGTTCTCGGGCATACACTGCTGCCTTTGTGCCCAGCAGACAGAATCCAAATAGAGACTCTACTCATATGTGACCTTGGGTGCAGAGAATCAACTCAACTTTGCCTTTGGTCAAGATGCAGAGCTGGATGTAAAACCAAAGAGGAGGAAGGGAGGAAATCCTGCTGCCCTCTGCTTCCTGTGACCCTCTGTCGCACATGCCATCACCCAAATATTAACCCTTTCACCTTGCACAACAGGAAGGAGGTGTGAAACCCTGTCACGTCCCCTGGTTTATGAATGTCTATCCATTTGTTTTGCGGGGATAAACGCTATGAAGACGATGCGTAATTTCTTTAATGCTTCAATTAAACAACCTCCTTCAATCAATAGAGTTCTGAATCACAATTTCCTCCCTAACTTTAAACACAGGCTACGCCTCACTGATCCCGTTCACAGTGTATTTAGGGGGAAGATGATTAGATTATGATTGGAGTGATTTTGGGGGTTGGAGGTAGAGAAACGTGGGTTGCTCGTGTGTGTCTGTGTGTGTATAATTATGGGCTGGGCCGCGTTAAAGGGAGGAGGTGATCACCCTCTGGGCATTGCCGTGGTGACTGGAGCATATGAAGTGGTATGACTGCTCAATCAGGTCACGTGAAGTCGGTCAGGAGAACCACAGACGTTTCCCGCGATGGTCGGCCTAATCTGCCAGACGTGCATCTCCCTGAGGGAATGTATGTGACCTCAGTGGCACGAGACACATAGACCGCCCCCCCCCCCCCCAAAAAACCCACATGTTCACTTCAAGCCTCAGACTTTTACAGACTTACATGTGAGGACTTTGCGGCCTTCGTTTTGTGGTTCGGATGTGAACGAGAGACTGAGCCAAAACTGCAATTTGGATGATTTTGAAAGCTTTAAATTCATCACCAAGGATATGTGGGCCACACCGAGAGATTTCTCTCATGACTCATAAACACATTAGCATGACGTTTATGTGGAGTAGAGCGCACTGAGTGTGTTTGTGTGCCAGAGAGACAGACTCAACAATCTAATTGGTTTTAATGGAACTTACTACTTCACTGAGGATGCGCTGCTTGACCGGATCCAGCACTGACATAAACGGACAGTAACACCCTATTTGTCTAACCATATTCCCAAAGCTAGCGCAGAAATTATGCATATGACCTATTTTCTACTTGTAGCACAGAAAACATTCAAATCAGGGCTCGCTATGTGTGATAACTGCTTTGCATCAATCCACCTAGTATGTAAAACCTCCTAACTGGAGGAAAGTGAGAGATTTCCTTTTCCTAACCGCTTCCTTTCCATCTGTTTTCCTTTGTTTTTCCCCCCCTCTCTACTAAGTGGTGCACATCTCAAATAATTTGGGTTCCTTTCAAACATACAGTTTAGTCTTCACTAGGTTTAACGCCAGAGTGCAAAGAAAACAAATACTGTCATGCACCCAAATGTCTAAGATATTCACAGCAAAACTTCCCCTTTAGTGTGAGCAGAGCGTTTATCTGCAGGTGTAAATTCAGGATCACGCTGTAGGTTTCCAATTGTTCTTGCTCTTGTTATTTGGCACCAGACTGCACGAGACTGGCTTGTGCCGGATTGAGGGGGTTCAGTGGATTGTGTAATCTTACTGATGTGAATTTGTAGAAAATGACTCATTTGAGCCTCTTGGTTTCTACTTGTCCCCTATGTTTTTTGGAAGATGGTGAAGCAATCTTAGGCTTTTTGTCAAATACGCTATCAGTATATCAATGATGATTTAATGCAGTTTTACAAATGTTCAGAATTGAATGGAATTGAATATGAAAAGGGAGGTAAATCCTTTGCTACTTCTTCTACTTTAACAAATATAGTAAAGTTATAGCCTGCACCTCATGACTATCAGAGATGGAGAACTGTTTGTGTTATGTCTGGAGAATGTCACTTTGTTTAGGACAGAGTACTGAGAGCGAAACATTTGTCTAAAAGAGACACCTATGAATAAACAAATGAATGAATACCTTAAAACATCTGTTCATGCTTGACCATTGGAGTAATGCACACAGGAAGTGAGACCCCCTCCTTCTCTGCGGAGGCAGGAATGCTATAATTGAAACCACGTGTGTTGTAGAAACAAGCTCTCTCTCTCTCTCTCTCTCTCTCTCTCTCTCTCTCTCTCTCTCTCTCTTTCTCTCTCTCTCTCTCTCTCTCTCTCTCTCTCTTCTGTGTGTACTTCATCCCACTGTTTCTTAACCTGATCGCTCTCCCTGCTTATGTAAGAGTCTCCTCCATAATTCCTCATGGTGATCTGAAATCAGTTTTTCATATTTGGGATTGGTAGCTTTTTGTATGACTATAGAGTAGACAACGTTATTTTATTACATTGGAGCAGCTGTGTCGCTCTAGATCAATTTGCTATATTATTGTCGGACTTGTTCGAGGTAGGCAGCTGTTTCACGCAGACCACAAACCTTTCAATCTTATAAATGTGTTGCCTTTGAAATACTCTATAAAGCTCTTTAAAGCCTTGCTGACCACAGGGCTTTGCACCAATGAGACAATCAGAGAAAACATTGTGTATGACTGTGTATTACGGCACATAAATAGTCCTCTGTCTGTGGAATTGTGTTCATCAGGATCTGAATAGTTGGTATTTGCCTTCATTCATATGAATTGGGTGGACAAAAAACCTGACATCATCCAAAATGACAATACAGTTGAGTTAACACCTCTTAAAAACTATACAACCCAAACTGAACATTATAATTCTCGCGTAAAAGAAATTGTGCCAACAATGTGCCATGTTTGCTCCACTAGTATTAATACTCTTCAGATTATAATTGTGCAAGCTAAACCTGTACTATTCTTGTAAAATATGCTAGTAACTCAAATTGGCTGGAAATGAATGAAATACAACATGAAGTAACAAGTAATATGATGCATTTTTGATAATATCTGAAATGAGTTTTTCTGAGTGATCTTCTAATCTATTCAGGTACATGTTAAATTCAATTGCTATTAATTATTGAGGGATACAACCAAATGTGACAGCATAATCAAACATTTTCATATAATCAATACACAAATATTGTAGGCCTATTTTGCTGGCTACACTCTCATTATTGCCTGGAGTCACGTGGGCGCTGGTCGGCGATGAACGCTGACGCGCAGCACGGCGCTGTGTAGCGGAGCTGAGATTAACAACCAGTGTCAAGATACACAAAATACCACAAGGACTTTATGTGTGTACTTCCAAAATAAAAATAACCTCCTCGGTAAAACCTCGGTGTGACTCTTACTTTGAAGGCCTAATTGCTAACACTTCCGGCATGGCTCCGGCGGCGTGTTAGCCAACTTGACGCAGCCGCATGTCAACTACTCTCCCGGTACTAGTGGAGTGAAGGCGTATGTGGAGGGGTAACGACAACACGCTCGACCACTGTGGCAAAAAGACACCTCTGCTGCCGCTCGAGACACGCGCCGCGCGCTGACTGACGGGCACCGCAGGGACCGCCTCGCGACCGTGAGGCGTAAATGGCCACAACATTTGCGCAAAGAAAGACGCTGCCAGTGAGACAACCTGTGTAGTCAAGAGCGTCCTGGAAATTAGGGCGCGTGTTTTGCTGTAGAAGGCTACACGGAGCCCCTTTTCGCACAAGGGAAGTTTCTGTGACCGATTATTTTTTTTGGAGGGGATCTTTGATTCATAGGCTGCGAACATGGACGAGGAAAACCAAGGTATGAATTCATGCAATGCAATGCAGACCGATAAAGTGTAGCTGTGTCGGTCCTAACAGCGAGGAGACATGTGTCTCTGCAGCCTGCTTGTATTCATAATATTAATAACGTTATGGATACTGACGTTGGCCTATATTTATTTTTTAAATTATTTTTTTGCCAGGCACACATGCAGCAACATTGATCTCATCTGTCACCTTTTCCACATCAGCATTTCTCTGGGAGAGATTACTGACATGAGCTGAACCCCCCCCCCCCCCCCTCACTCACGTTGTGTTGTGATGGTTTCAAGAGCATGCCTTATGTGCGAGATGTGGAAAGGTAGAAAGATTGACCTAATTTCAGGAGGATGCTAAAGACTCCATCAGGCTCGAATGGATCAGCATAATGACTGAATCAGTGTCGTATTGGTGCTGTGGCCACTGGCCAGTAGACTTGTGTTTATCTAAGGCTTTGTCAGCTGAGGGCTGCTGGTGTCACGCTGGCCCAACAGGTCCTCTTCCCTGTCAACCAAGCACAGCCACGAGACGCACATTAATGTATTGACTCATGACTTTAAGTGTTGGCACAGATGTGCCACTGCAACAGGGCTCTGCAGCCACTGCCCTGAGCTCAGCACAGGGGCACGGTGAGAAACTTTAAAATGAAGTCAAAGATGTGTTCAGCCCTGGTTATTGACTAATATAACTACATTAAGAGTTGCATTATTTATTCAGTGAATACATTTGTTGAATATCAACTCATATAAATGATTAGCTAATATTTGTAACTCCAGATACAGCCATGGACAGATTATGATACAACCGGCCCCAGTGGACACAGATATTGTAAAAAGGTCTCGAAGCAAGACTTCCAGACTGAATCTCTGAGGTCGTTTAGCGTCTCTTTTCGACTCTTTGTGGTTGTTTTTTTCTTTCCTTTTGTCTCTTTGTGGTTGTTTTGTGTCTAATTATGGTTGCTGATTGACTTTATAGCAAGAAATGAGTGAATGTCACCTCAGACAGAGGCCCTGGTGCAGGGGCAACTGGTCCTGTAGCCAGTGGGGCTTTTCACTTATCCGTCCATGATACTAACAAGCCAACTACGTATCCTCTTCTGACTCTAGGGGACTGGGGGTGGACGGGCTGCTAAGCCTGTAATCATGAACAGAATCTTGCAGGTGTAAAACCATCACTCATGTTGTCTCACCTCTGTAAGTCAGTGGTATTCAGTCCCACATGCTCACTGCTCCAGCGTTGTAATGTATGGCATGTGGGCATAAAGCTGTCATTGTGCTGTTTGCGGCTGCCCTGTCCTCCAGCGGTGGCACACGTCAGCACAGCTCCACAGACAGACATATGGTGCTGTGTGATGCCGACCAGGGATAGCTGACAGTAGCCGGGAGCATACACACACACACACACACACACACACACACACACACACACACACACACTCCCATATATTCATGGCTGCACGCTGACACACTAACACTCGCACAAATTAAATTTCTCCTTTTCCCTTATGGCACTGTTTGGAGTGAAGATAGATGGATGGATCATGACGTAGAATTATAAGTGTGTGTGTGTGTGTGTGTGTGTGTGTGTGTGTGTGTGTGTGTGTGTGTGTGTGAGTGTGAGTGTGAGAGTGTGATTTACGCCACAGTTTGCCCTCTCATCTGGAATAAATAGTGTCCTTGGTGCTGCAGGATGGCGAGGCTGCAGAGCTCCTGCTGTTTTAGTTTTGTGTTGAACAGTTGGGAACATTATCCACAAATTGCTTCTTTTTTTTGTATTAGAACAACTGAACACACACACGTGAGCCCACAGCAGAACTGGGTTCACAGGAGGGTAGCAGAACAAAGTGTGTGAGCGATAGCGCTGGTGAGGATTACAAACACGGATGTACTCAGCGTGAGGTGACGGGGAAGTGGCACGTTGGTTGACAAAGTTCAAATCTGTCAGAATCAGAATCAGAATCAGCTTTAATGGCCATGTAAATTTGCACATACATGGAATTTAACTCCGGTTTCACTCACTTTTTTTTTCACACACAATATACAAGATAAATATAAAAAATATAAAAAGGACATTAAAGACAGTAGTAAAACAACAGTCATTACTCACAAAGGGACAGACACACCTTTCCAGGCCGAGGGACAGAGTGAGAGGGACAGAGTGAGAGGGACAGAGTGAGAGGGACAGAGTGAGAGGGACAGAGTGAGGTGGACAGAGTGAGGTGTCGGATGGAGAACAGAATGGCGCGAGGATGGAAAGAATGTGTGGCCGCGAAGAGTGAGACACAGTCGTAGTAGTAGCAGCGATGGTGAGATGTCTGGGAGGAAATGAGAGCGCGTGTGTGTGTGAGTGTGAGAGAGATAAGGGGGCCGGGATGAATGTGTGCCGGAGCACAGTTGGAAAATGGCCAAATACGTACGGAGAGTGAAGGACGGCGAGGGAGAGTGTTGGTTGAGTCGGTAGATCTTGCTGAATCCATTCTCCTGTGTGTTACAGGAGTTTCTCTCGGTGAAAGTCCTTCTTCTCTGTAATAATCAACTCACTCTCTCATCCCTCCATCAAACCAGGTCGTACCTTTTGATGGGGATTCAGTTTCAATTTCTTTTCCATCTTCTTCTCTATGTTTTTCATCTGCTTGAGATCTTCTCTGTGTTGGAAGAAGAGAGTACTATTACTTTACACATATCTGTTGTTGTCATGCTACCGGCATGGCTGGATGGATGGTAATGTTGGTCGGTTGGTTGGTCCACCACTTTATCTCAACAACTACTTCCATCCTGCTGCAACATGAAGTCAACATTTGACTTTGTGCATCACTTTGATGGTTGACCTAACTCATGATATTATTATGCCGTGCTTGAGTGCAGCTTCACAGAGCTGGTAGCATTGCTTCTTTCCTTTTCTCCTCCTTAATTATGTATTTCCCTGCATCTATTGTTGTATTTTTCTCGTATCAGATACTTTTCTGCAACCACAGTCAGGGCCGTACTGCACAACAAGGCTGAGAGAAAACGGGTCCATGGTAATCCATCTGACGCGCATGACATTCAACAATACAATGCCTTCTGCAGTCGCTCAATGGACAATGGCCCGACAAGAGCCCACAAAGCTTTGCTACTGTGAAGCCTGTCTGACTGAGCGTAGCTTACTGTAACACATTCTGGTTCTGCGTGACTGACTTCGACAGTCCATCAAATGTACACCTACAGCCTCTCTGCCTCCTCGGCTTCAGTGTAATCAAGTCTGTGAGCGGTGTGCACCTCATCGATGGAGGCTTCCAGAGTGATGTCCACATGGTGTGAATCAGAGCCTTTACCTGGGCCAGACCTCTCTATTTACACACTGTGAAAACCAGCCGCTTAATCTTGGCAGTTCAGTGTGTCAGTGTGTGGTCTGTGGGGTTATGGCACACTGCAGTCCAACTCGAGAGACGCACACGGCGAGCTGGGCTTTGAGCAATTCATCTGTCGGCCTCGGGACAGTACCAGCAGCTTCCCGCTACGTTCGGGATCCGTGTTTTTCACTTTGGAGTAGATTTGCAGCTGCTGTCTTTTCCCCACAGCCCCCCACGCTGTCGGCAGCCCGAGAGAGGAGCGTCCTGAAAGTCTTCATAGCGTAGGAGCACATCATGCTTCAGGACACACCTCTTAGTGGTATCCAGACTGAATATCTTCCCTGTCCATATTTTGGCTCCTCAGAGGGGTCGCCTATACTGCAGATGGCTCCAGAGAACTGTGGCCGTGGGTGTTTACTTCGAGCCTGACTATGCTCGGGCAGGCAGGAGAGACGTGTACGCAGCCTGTGTGACGGCGAAGGACCTGAGGGGCCTGCAGGAAGTTAGGGAGCACCAGAGGGAGGTAGAGGCCCTGTCCTCTACACCAGCGGTCCCCAACCTTTTTTGCGCCACGTACCGGTGACAATATTTTCACGGACCGTCCTTCACGGTGTGGGCGATAAATATGACGTAATAAAATGATCCGACTGGCATAAAAACAAATATAAAGTGCATAAAAATACAACTCACCATTACGCCGAATTAGTGGGAGCCCTGAGCTTGTTTCTCTGCAATAGCCGGTCCCATCTCTAGGTGTTGGGAGACAACGACACCCGACGTGTGTTCTTAATGTCCAGTCTACTCCGTAACTTAAACCCGCTTCACAAAGACAGGCTGTTGGAAATGGACGCAGGGTTTTCAGAGCTTTTTGGCGATCTCAGGATATTCTGCCTTGATTTGAATCCAGAACACCGGCAGAGTTAAAACGTACTTTTAAGTTTCATTTTTGGGGTAGCGTATCACCTGACATGGGTCAAGAGGCTCAGACGCATCGACGGATGTACCCGGTCATTTTTCAAAATAAAACATCTTTACGACCTTGATAATAAAAAAATTTAAAAAATCATTAATTCTTTCTGTGCAGCCCGGTACCAAGGGACCAACAGACCAGACCGGTGGTTGGGGACGAATCATTATTTTTCTCCACACAGCCTAACCTGCCGAAACTCAAAGAGTTATCCATTGTCATTGTTTTCAGCGTTGAATACATGTATTGTCCCGCTTAAAGGAATAGTTCAATATTTTGAGTCAATGTTTGGGTCGACACGTTGATGTTCGTACTTACTCATAGTTTTTTGTATAGACTAAACAAACAAGACGTAACGTGTGCTTGCAGGTGGATTTAGGTTCCAGTCTTTGTGCTGAACTAAGCTACCTGGCTGTAGCTTCATGTTTAGCGTACAGACATGAGAGCGAGATCAAATCTTTTCATCTAACTCTTGGCAGGACAGCGGATACACTTAATTTCTCAAAATGTTGAACTATTCCTTTTAAGATGCAATTTATGTAAGTATTTTGTTAGTGAGATTAATTATTTTTGTGTGTGTGTGTTTGAGAGATTTGGTTTTCATCTGACTCGGCTCTGTTAAAGAGTGTGTTTTCTATGTTTTGACTGCCGTGTGCGCTCACTGCTCCCTCACACTGTCACGCACTAGCAGTCCAGCTCACACGGCTCAGTAACTGCTTTGAGAAGCTGATGGGGAGATAAAAAAGACTTCTGGCTTCTGTATGTGGATCGACGTTACTGTATAGACTAAAGTCTGTGTGTGTGTAACAAAAAGGTCAGTGAACACAGAGAGCCCTTGTTGAGTTTGTCCATAGCACAATACATTTACCCGTGACATCCCCTGAGTGGTTTAAGTTGGACTCGACAGACGTTAAGTCAGCCTGACCCATATGGAAGTCAACATCCTGGATTTGGACATGATCTACTTGCATGAATCAAAGCTACGTTTAAAGTGAACATGAGGCGTGCATGCAAATCCTCTTGGACCTCTACTCTGTTTTCTCTGCCTTTTTAAAAAAGAAAAAAAGGGTTTGAAGTACTTCTATAAGTGAGTGCCTATGAAGCTGATGGCAGACTTAATTTTTTTCTGGGGCAGAGAAGGAAAAGTACACACAGGGGTTTTTAAAGAAAGTATCCAGTTTCCCCTTCATCTAACAGACAGCACTGTGCAGTAAAGGTCTGCTGCTCAACAGAGTCACAGACTGGGATTGTCGCATTAGGACCATCAAGGGGCTCGTGGAGGGGAGGCGTGAGGCAAATGGAGCCGTTTCACTCCTCTTTGGAAAGAGAAATCTGAGTGTCTTGAAAGGTCCCAGGAGTTTCAAATCATGTGCCGAAGTGAATTTCAGGCAAAGAACGTCCTGCTCCACTTGGGCCTTTGTGGGAGTTCAGCTTCCATTAAAGTGTGTGTGTGTGTGTGTGTGTGTGTGTGTGTGTGTGTGTGTGCGTGTGCGTGTGCGGCAGAGTGGACAGGAAAAGGGAGGTTTGGAACAATTATCTAAGTTTGAACTGCTGATGATGCAGGAAAATAGTGTATCAGCCCCCTCTTCCACTCACAACACACTCACGTTTACTAATGATATATACAGAAACATTAAATGACTGTGATTTTTAACACAGACATGCAGATTAAAGTGTATTTCCTCAGATGTGTTGTAATTGCAGTAAACTGAATATCAATGGGTTTAATTAAGGCTGATTTACTACTACAAAATACTCCTGTGCACCTTTTGTAATGAGCTCTATATAGTCCACTTTACTCCTGGACATCTTTGCTGTGTGTGTGTGTGTGTGTGTGTGTGTGTGTGTGTGTGTGTGTGTGTGTGTGCGTGTGCGTGTGCGTGTGCCCGTAAGAGAGCATCTGGCCAGCCTCCAGCCTCTTACGGGCCTCTTGTCTGCTCCCCTGGGGCCCGTGGCACTGCCACTCCATTGCCAGCCCTGCTTTTAAGAAGGGATTTGTAACACTCAGCCACTTACTCTGGAGGGTCAATGTGTCAGTAAACTACTACAAAACATCTTCAGTCTTTGCCAGTTTTCATTTTTTTCCTACTCCTTTTTTTGCGCAAAATGGGCATGTTTCCACCCACTACCCCCACTCTCTTTTTTGCTGTAAGATGCTGCTGCATCATGCAAAATTCATTCTTCTTTCACAGGGAGAGAGGATGAGCTGTGACTGCCCCGCTGGTGCTGTAAAGAAGGCTGAGTTTGTTCGTAGTCTTTCCTTTCCCCGTCATCATGTCTGTGCTATTCAGAGTGGCAGCGGTTTGTCACCGAGAAAGGCTACAAAGAGCACAGCAGGACCACCACGTGACACGAGGGGCTCTTGAGCAACCTGTGTGTGTGTGTGTGTGTGTGTGTGTGTGTGTGTGTGTGTGTGTGTGTGTGTGTGTGTGTGTGACAGATGTAGATGAAGACATGCAGCAGTGGTACAGATTCAAAGAGAGGTGGGGAAGCGGATGCTGCATTCAGATTCTCAAAGTAGGTTAGTGGTGCAAGGCTCAGCCCAGCTGTGTGTACCTCATGTTTCTCCACTTCCACCATTTCACTTGTGGAGGCATGTGTGTGTATGTGTATATATATATTATTGTGAGTGTGTGTATCTCTTTATATGGTCTGCACACAAAGGATTAGTGTGGGCTGCGAGCCCTCTCCATGCATAGACAAATGGGGGAGATCAAGTGAGGAGGGATATGGATAACAGTTTGTGGATTATCGGTCAGGGACTCAGGCCGCTCGCTGTCACTTATCTACTAGGGTCACACACACACACACACACACACACACACACACACACACACACACACACACACACACACACACACAGAGAGAGACACAGAGACACACACAGAGAGACACAGACACACACACACACAGACAGAGTGTATATAAACAGGATTCAATCATGAAAGAAAAGCTGCCCTAAACGGAAAAGAAGAGCAGGAAAAAAATGAGAAATCCTCCGCTGTGTTTTCTCTTCCTGACACTGTCAAGTGATTTAAAGTCTGGTGGGTCACCAGGATTTTCTTCTCTTCAACCCTCCAGTATTTTTAGGCCATTGTCCTTTGCCCTGACCCTTGAATTGTGATTTATTTTTTTCCAGAGATGGGACAGCTTTTGTTGCTGCAAGTGAGGACCGGGAAATACAAAACGAATGGCCTCAATAGCCCTCAAGGGCATCTATAGCCAGGTCTTTCTACGGGGACGATGGCAGCTTCTTGAGGTGTTGTCACCCGCCCCCTATTACTATGAACATACACACACACTTTCTCTCCTTGTCCCATTACTCATGATGCATGTCGGTGCTCCCGCAGATGAAGATTGTGTATGATTGATAACCTGGCATGGCTTTGAGGGGGTCATGACCACTGTAACACACAGACACAGTGGCCTCAGGGTGTCTCGGAGGGAGCGACATTTACAGTGGCTCTCGGACACCGGTTCCTTTACACATGTGTTTGATCTCTTTGCGGACCTCTGTCCTGCAGTAAGTACATGCGCGACAGCTAACCTTGGAGACAACAGAAGCTTTGATTTCTCTTGATAATGTATGTTGGCCAGAGGAGCATGATTCAAACGCTTTAACATTAATCTCCTTATATTAAAAACAGCAGCAGAAGCTGAAGCTTCCAGGAGATCTGTGCATGTCAGGAGGCCATACATGTGCTTAGTTTCACGGTAAAGCACTGTGTTTCCAGCATGTTTCACTCCCTGGAGTCTAAAACCAGTCTACTTCTTTTTGGTCAGATGAGAACAGTCGATATTAAAATATGTGAAACGGAAAACACATTAAAAGTGTTATGTAATTGTATGTGAAGAGGAAGTACAAGATACTTGACCACGTTTTCTGGATATTTTCTCTTTCAAATCAGATTTCCCTCAAGTGTTCCCCCTGTATTACTCCTCACAGTGGGATTATGAGAAAAATGTAACGTAATAGTTAATGAAACCCGGCTAACGGGTTTCAATATAATAAACTCAAAGCCTAATTTGAAAAATGTATAAGGAGCCTTTTCTGATTATGTTCCTTAATTTATGTTCCTGAAAAGATATAGGCTAATAGTAAAGCTCTTGCCTATGTGCATGATTAACGCTTAACAATTTCTGAAAATGTGCGTCTATAATTTTTCTGTTTCTTTGTTGTACCCGGCTAAATGTTCTCTGTATGACGTTTTTAAACGTCTCCTCATCTCCCACACAAATCATGAGTGGTTATTTTGCTGAAACAGTATTTCCATCTACTTTTAGAACTTTAATAATGAGCGACATTATTATTATTATGAAAAATATTGATTATAGCTGCTTTAAGTGGGGCTGACATTGCATTATTCTGCTGATTTCTGACCCATGCCATATCGATATCAAGCCGCCGTCTGATACCGAGCGGGGAGCGGAGGGGGATTCACACGGCTAGATGCGTCCAAATCTTCCACACTGTCTCTTTTAAAGTAGGGGAAAGATTGTGGTCTTGGTTACTGTACATTTGAGCAGGATTGTCATCTCTTCCTAAAGTTTAGCAGTGTTTTGGGATGCAGGACATAAAGCTTGATGTCTAGTGTCTAAGTCCTGTGCTTTGTATTCCCACCATCCACCGTGAACACTTCTCTGCAACTGCAGTACTTATTTTTTACGAGACAAGGTTGAATGCATTTGACTATTAATACCACAAAGCCTTTGCCAACAAGTTTATCATCCCTGATGTTTTTATCTGACTTTCATCTACTTATGTGGGGAAAAACAAAAGTTTGCTCCTCTGTGGAGATGATGCAAGAATTGCAGATGATGTTTATATTGAGGCTGTGCTCAACTTGTGAGATTTAAGATGAGAGGCTAAATGGAAAAAAAGGCTCCTGAGTGCAGAGGCGCTTAATCTGGAAAACCCCTTTACACAGAACCTGGGAAAGAGGGATGGTTTGACCCAAAACGCCCACATATTTTGCGTAATAAAGAAATCCTGGCTCAGGTTTTAACTCTATTATGAACTCTCTCTCACTCCTCCTCCTCATCCGCCTCCTCTCCTTCCTGCTGTCTTGGAATCACAAAAGCAGACGTGGATCCTATTTGGCAGCTGGATTGCCTCTTCATCTTTCTGCTGTCCTCCCTCTCTCTCCATCTATGGTGTAGTTTTGCTGTACTCTTTCCCACATTTAAGGCCTGACCCTAACATAAACAGCCTGTGCTGCCGCCTCCTCCGTCATGTTTTTTTCTCTGTCTGCAAGTTCTGTTTGTCTGCTTAGGGCCTTCATACCAGACTGTCGTCAGGTGAGACACTAGTTGTTTCCTGAGTGAGTCACAGGACTGTCTTGAGGACTTGTATGTCCTGACAAAGAATACAACCTCGCAACTGGGTATCCTGGTTCACTTGCCCATTGCATTCTTTTGAAATTAGAGACTACAACTCAAACTATCAGTGGGGGAAGAAGCACTCAGATCGGACACTGATACTGCAGTAAAAGTTGCAAAACCACAGTGTAGAATACTCTGTTCAAGTAAAAGTCCTGCAATCCAAATTGTACGAGAGTAAAGGTACAAAAGCATTAGCATCAAAGTGAGAGTGCCCTTTTATGCGGAATGGCTCATTTCAGATTAGTTACAATAAGGCGAGTTGTGCATGCTGGTGGGGGAAGGTGACCTTGTGTTGAGTGATGACATGATTAAAAAACAAAAACAAATAGGGTTAGTATTACTGTCAACAGATCTGACAGAAGATTCTTCAGGGCTTAGTTTGGCCTCACACATGAAGGTGTAGTATTGTCTAACAGCTGGTAAATGAAGAAATATCTCGTCTAGACAGAGTGTGAGGTTATAAAGAGCATTATGTACAACAAGATCGAGAGACAAAATAAAGAAGCATTAAGATTAATGTCAAACATATCTGTACTCTAGCTGTCAACCAACAGATTGTTTATTGGTCAAATGACTGTCAAGATCACCATCTTCTTTTCAAAATGTCTTTGCTCTTTGAAAAAGGACTGGGGGATGAGATAAGAAAAGGTCTCAGTTTCTGCAGTCGGCGGATGACAGAAAGACTGATGGGCTGATTATTTATCAGTCGCAAAACAGTGTAAGAAAACATGCATTGAGTAAAAGTAATCCACTACTTTGCTATATAGGAAATGACGCATGAGGTAAAATCAACTATCCTAATGAAAGACTCACAGTCAAGCTCTTAATTGAGCAAAGATAAAGAACAAGGGATCCTGCTGTCAAAACCACTCAACTAATTTGTCTGAGGATCGTGACATATGATGGCCCACAAATAAACCAATCGGAAGCATTTTTTTAAATCCAAAGGGAAGAGGAAGCGCTTCTTTCAGAGTGAAATTTGGCAAAGGCAGCGCTCGTTCATGAATAACTGACTGTGACTAGTGGGTTCTGTGAAGAGACGGTCTTACTTCAAGGGGTTGTGTTATAGGGTGTTTGAGGCTTTGAAGAATCAAACGGCCATGTTGTGTTTGATGTAACCTCTGATTTTTTGTTGTAATCTAATTTTCATAAAGGGAACGCTGTGGATGTCTCTTCTAAGACGAGAGCTGACAACAAGCTACTGCTGCAGACTTGGAAAACAACTTGGAGTAACTTATTTAAGACTTTATGCAGTAGAGAGTGGGGGGTTTCTTTTGAGATTTCCAGATCTTTCTGGACAACGTTCACATATAATATGATTACTTAGATACAAATATGACAAAAACCCATTAATAACAAGGTAGTGTTGTTTTGTGCACTCCAGGTATGATCAGATATTCTACAACTGTTGCATCCAAGGACAACCGTGTGTTTAAAAGGCCGAAAGACGCAGCAGCTTTAGTCCTTCTTGAAGAAACATCTTGTCGTCTTTATTTCTGCAGATGAAGCTTTTTTGTTTTTAGCATGTGTCGAACACTTTGGTCCGAACTGAATTGTATCATTTACTATTGGACAGAGTGCTAGGAAATGTGATCGAAGTTCTCCTTTGTTCCCAGGAGATGAAGCTTCGTGGATGTGGTGGTGCTCTGACTTTTCCTGTAGCGCCTCCAGCAGTTCAAAGTTTTGACACAAATAACTGAAAAAAACACAATCACATTTCCATCAGCCTCAGCCGTAGTCTGTGTTCATGCTGCAATCCATTGTAGACTCACAGAGCAGCTCAACTCTTTTATTGATGTTTTCCAGCCATTACTACCTCTCTTAATGATAACAGTGGAGCCGTACATGTCACCTGACCTCAGTGGAAGATGAATAGCTTGTCTGAAGAAAAAAAAAAGAGATAACTGCTGTTGCTTGGTTTGGCTGGTCATGAAATTTGATTGTGGACATTTGATTGTGTGTGAAATCAATATTATCATCATGAGACAAATGGAAAACTTGCCCAAAGGAAGAACTTCTTGGAGGATAGACTATAATGGATAACATCAATGTTAATTTGTTGTTGGCGAAATAAATGTTATGGTTGGGGAAATTATCTTTTTTTTATTTTTTTTATCTCGTACTTGTACGTCTAAAATTACCTAAAGAGCACAGTCACGGTTGTAAATCTAATGTTTGCCATAATGAGGAATGAAGATTAAACCTCAGTGTAGTGACTGAGTAAAGTGGACAGTAGCCTAAGCACTGTGGACTGGAGTGGCTGCTACTCAAGCCTCATACAGACTCTTAAGGTGAGTGGATTGTAATTAAAACAAGTGCACTCTGCTGTTGTTGCTGCACCCTCAGCGCTGCTGATCTGATGTGAAATGCAGGCCAAGATCCTGTCATCATCGTAATAAATATCCAGAAGCCTTTAGGACCTTTTGGTGGTTTTAGGCCTGATGTTAGAGTTGCGATTTCTCCGGGTGAAATATGGAAACGAGCTGATGGAGCTCTGTGTGTATCCGAGGACAAATAAAAGAGAGTTGAAAAAATGCACAGAGTTGGATAAAAAGAAGGGATGAGACTAGAGGAGGTGAACAGAGAGCTGGATAGACCAGACTGGTGGGATTGCAGTAGGAGAAATGTGCGCTATTTCCCCATACCATTAGTGTGTGTGTGTGTGTGTGTGTGTGTGTGTGTGTGTGTGTGTGTGTGTGTGTGTTCCTGTGTGTCTCCGCATGCTTGAGAGCTGTGAGTAGGAGTAACGCAGAGGTCGGGGAAACAATTACTACACACCTACCAGCCACAATCTCACGGGTACGCCAGCGCGAAACAAGCTGCTAAAAGCTCTTCCAGCAGTTCAGCCGCAGTACTGACACTTTCAGCACTGAACTTCATAAGGATACAGACACCTCGGCTGATGGCATGTCAGTCATCATGGTAACTGGAGAGAGGAAAAGGCCATGTGGTATGTCTTTTACTCAGGAAACAAATGTTTTTTTTTTATCTTGTGAAAGTGGTTATGTTGAGTTTCACCTGCAGTAGAGTGTTACATGGACAGAGTTCACAAGTTTTCTTTGTCAATTTGTCACCGACTCTGACTCACTCACCTGGATTTCTTACATCGCCCTTAACTCAGCTGGGTTGCACATACATGCAGCAACCACGCCACAAGCTGGTGTTGTGAACTTGTGCTCTCTAATTAGCTTGTGGTGGGAACGGCCTCTGCCCTCCTCGTGTTTACGGCGTTGCCATTGTTACGGGAAGACCAGCCCAGCGGCCATAATCACTGCAGACATCCCCTCCATTGTTACACAGCAAGCCTGCTGAACATTTAGGAAGGTTGTCACTTTCAGAAGCACATTACAGGTTTTGTTGTGTGAAGCTTTTTGCCAAGTTGAGCAAAATTAGTTTTACTGTAGTGCAATAGGTGTAAGGGTGAAAAGACTGCTGGTGGTGTTGTAACTTTTAGCTTGTTAACAACAGATCCTGAATGAAACTATCTGGATATCGGCCAGACAAGAGTAGTTTTCACACGTTGGGACTGCTGCAGTCTTGACTGAGACACAACGAACAATGCTCCATAACAGATATTTCATGACATATTTCACAGCCATCTGCAGGTCCATATTCTTCTTTTCTCTCTAGTAGAATTACACAATTGAATGCTGCCTTTCCTTTATCTGTCAACATTTGTGAGTATCTGGAATATTGTTTAAATTAAACCTTTATGTAACTTTCAATGGACAAAACAGATTGGGGTTTGTGCATTTACTTTAGGCGTGAGTTGACGTAGTTTTGTGACTCTCCAAGTTGACTATTCAGGGATTCTAATACAACAGGGTTATCAGTATGCAAAACCAACCGCTCCACTGACCTTGATGCCAAGGATATCGTAAAGGCTTGACTGTCAAAGGCATTTAGTCATTTGACTTTGCGATCCGCCGATAAAGGCCTATCTGTCACGTGAATCGGATCCCAATCCCTCCAGTATCTCCAGAAGCATTAGACAGTAAACTGCATCAGGACTGAGGTCTTCCTATCCGGACTGGACGGGGAAGTAATGTATTATTCAAGACCATAAGTAGTTTTACAGTTGATTGGGGTCGAAAGCTCCATCCACAGATCATGCAGCAGCACTTCTATGCTGACAAGTATAAATAGTTCTGCTTATTGACGTAAACTGAAACCACGATCAGTGACTCCAACAAAGAGCGTCATTGAGCTGAAACATAGCTTCTCTTATCAGTGGTTTGAATAATCTGCTTGTGATCACATGTTTTCCTTTTTTTATGACCCCTGTGACCGTCTAGAGCAGCAGTTCCAGTTTAAATGGAGTCATGAGATGTTACCACTAATGATATACCAACTGAAACCTGAACTGACAATGACCTGAATACTTTAAGACACACAGAGTGATTCAATTAGGTTTTCTTACTTAAATGTCATGATACTTAAGATTTCCGTCCTGGTAAGGGCTGCACGATATTGGGAAAAACTGACATTGCAATTTTTGTTTCTGCAAAATTAAGCAAGTTGTGTGTATTTCAAAGTTAAAGGCATCAATCTATTGCAGTTTGAGAGCAAAATTAAATGGCTAGATGTATGAAGAACTTTATGTTCAAACAATTAAATTCTCCCACCCTTCGCACTGAGGATTGTCCGTACGTTGACCCATTGCGTTTAATTTTTCTACTAGCAGAAACTACTAGGGCACATTGTTCTCTTCAAAAGAAGAGAGTCAATAATTTGCATATTTTTCCTCTGCTGAAAGCAACTACAATCGGATCTCTTAAAAGGAGTTGTGTACCTTGATGACCTGTTGAAGGTTTGCTGGTTTGTCCCCTGCAGCTTTATATCTAACAGCTCATTCCTTCATGTTCTATTACTCCCTGCAATATTTGAAACGGATCCCCTGAGAAGAATATTTAAATATGACCTAGACCTCAGCACGACTACACACCATGACTCTGCCACTAACTCATGAAAACTACTGAGCCGGTCACCATCGTCACATAGTCGGTGTCCTACTCAAGTAAATTCTGCTCACTTGGATGAAAAACTCTCTAATAGAATACGGTCGTTAAATCCTACCATGTCCGTAACGTTGCATTGACCCTGGCTGAACTTTGCTCGTGACCTCTTCTCTGACTCCCTGAGAAGGTGTTGACCCGGCTGGTTACGGTTGACCAAGTGAAGAGAGCTAAAAGGGAATGTTACAAACCCAATGACCTTTCCTTCGAAGAAATCTGGACCACGTGTCCATCAGAGAAAACTGGAGCACCGTGGCAGCTACTCACTGATGCATGCTTTAAGAGTGATGGAGGTGGGAGAGGTTAAGCATGCAAGTTTGAACTATTATGATTATGTATTGATTGTTTCTGGAACACCAGACCCCTAAGTCATAGTAGGAAAAGGCTGAGTGGTAATCTATGTGGCTGGGGTTAAGCATGGAGGGTTTGTATATAACCTAATATGGATTTTTTTTTTTTTTATGTGGAGTGCTGCTCTCTATGGGAATCTGTTCACAAAAACACACGCTCATTTCGAGCCTTTTCATGCATAATTCATGAAGGGTCCAGCCTCAGCTGTACAGCAGTACATGTCCTCACATTGATATCAGATTACTCTGCATTTTCATCACGCTACGAAACACACACAGCAGGGGAATTGTTACCCAAAACAGATTCGGCCTCCTCAGACAATCTGTCCCATTCTCCGGTCCAGACGAGCTCTTTCAGCCAGAGTAGGAGGGGTGGAGGAGTTGTTTTTGCGCATCACAGACGTAGGTTGCCTGCAGGGTCTCTTTGCTCCACAATTACTTCTTTATGAGGCTGTTTAACTGAAGCCAAGGAAAGAGAGCAAAGGAGGCTGAGAGTGTGAAGCTGTCTGGTATCTGTTTGTACATCACTCTTGAGTCGTTCCCTTTCTTTTCTGTTTGGCATTGAGAGCATCCTTTTGTTTCTTTCATAAGCAGACATTGCCTCTTTGCAACTTTTCTCTTTTTTTGTGTCCTCTTCAACCCCACAGACCCTTCACTTAGGGTCCTTACACAACTCCTGTTGCATGGACAAGGAGAAACCAATGGAAATGAATTATTGTGAAAAGTTAAGTCTCCCAAAGAGTCACAAATATGTTTATAATGTTTTTCAGGAAGAAGTGTGTAAAATGATGGACGCACATGAGGAGGGTCGTGTGATATGATTGAAAGCTCCAAAACTTTTTTTTCAAAGTAAAGGTTTATTCAGAAGAAAAAGGAAGCAGATTTTCGTCTGATTCTGGTTCTCTGGGTGACATCGCTTTTCGTCCAATTTGCTTTGCGTTCCATCTGAACACAGTAAGGAGAAAGATATATAAAAAAAAAGGAAAGAAAGAAGGAAAAACATAAAGGGAATACAAGACCCTTCGCAGACTTCCAATTCATCCACCCACACAGTCCCACCAACCTCTCTCCCACTTCTATTGCCATTTAAAATCAACGTTTTAATCACATTAGATTTTTCGTCCTTGCAGTCAAGCAAGTAAAATAACCTTTTTTTAATATCTTCACAAATTAGGGGCGAGTCATCAATCAATTGCACAATACTTGGTAGACATGGCATTTATACCCCATTACTATCTCCTCAGACTTCCTAGTCTAGTTTCATCTTGTAGGCGTTGGTAGACACTGTGTGAGCACCATGTGTGAAAGAGAAATGATCACACAGACATCTGGACCCCTGCTCTCTTGACTGGCTGCTCGTTTGTGATAACATGAGCTCCAAGCGCGCCGAACGTAACAACCTAATAGTCCACGCTGCCTCTGTCACTTTGTCTTACAGAGCAAGACTGAGGAGAAGGGAGGATTTAACAAGTGTGTGAGAGAGAGATGCAGCAGATAGATAGAGGAGAGGAAATAACTTTACTTTTCTTTTTCCATTATTTACAGTCAGAGGGGAAACAACTGGGGGGGAAAAAACGCCTGGATAGCAAAGCTGCTTAGCGGTATGATTCAGTTGGGGGATTTGAATCTACTCTCACCCCCACTTCAAGCACTGGGGTGGAGGCGGGCAAAGAGAGAGATAGAGTGTGTGTGTGTGTGTGTGTGTGTGTGTGTGTGTGTGTGTGTGTGTGAGAGAAAGAAACAGTGTAGGAGAAGCACAATCTGGTATAGCTCCATGTGAAAGTGACCTACTTCCTGTCAGCTCGCTCTCAAATGGATTGCTGTTTTCTGATGTGTTGGAGGAGAGCGGGGGAGGTTCTCCGAGGGGCCGGGGACCCACAGTGGAGAATAAAATAAATGCTGTGTGTGTGTGTGTGTGAGGTGTAAATTCTGTATGCATGGCGTTTATATTGTGTACTCACCTGTGTATACTGTGTTTGTGTGCTCATGCAGTAAAACATGCATGTTGCATGAAGTCTCTCTCTCTGCAGTGTTAATTACCCCAAATGAGGGCCTGACGACAGTCGACTATCAGAAAGCCAATATTTGAGAGGGCAGGCCTCGCCAGATGCCCTGTGTGTGTGTGTGTGTGTGTGTGTGTGTGTGTGTGTGTGTGTGTGTGTGTGTGTGTGTGTGTGTGTGTGTGTGTGTGTGTGTGTGCGTCAAACACACAGGATGTTTTTTATGGAAGTGATCTCTCTTCCAGCAGGGAAGTTTCTGTGGTTTTAATAGGATTTGGAAGAAAATTCTCATGAGAAAGTTCTTCCTCATATGTGGCTTTTGTGTAACCTACATCTGACACCTGCTCTATAAGTGCATACAACTGTATATACTGTAAAATGAGATACAAAGAAACAGAATACAGATGAAGACAGAAGACAAGAAAATGGCTACATGTACAAACTGTATATAGACATGTTCACAAATGCATATCCAGATATTTCATGTACTTGAAGCAGCTACAATAAATATTTCATAATTAGAATGTGGCAGTGGGAAAGGGGTGACTCGTAGTGATGACCCTACAGAGACTCATCACCTGATTCTGCAGCTCCTCACTGCCTTACAGAGCTGTATTGTGAGTTTCAGCTCATGTTTAGCTGTCCGGCCCACAACGTTACGGTGTTGGTTCACTCTCACCGCTCTCATTGTATTGTTTTCAGCGGAAAAAATGCTATTTGGTCTGGTGAACATAGCAGGGCTGCATGCGATCACGATTTTGCTGTCCACGATTAAATGAACATCATCGACTGCAGTATTGAAGTTTACAATGTGTGCTCCATGCATAGAAATCAAGCGCTTCCTAAACTAACAGCCAGCTACCAGTCAGCAATCAAGATGTTTCAGCTTCATTTTTGGGAAGCTGTTATGCTGCTGCATCTGCAATCTGCAGTGGCAGCTGGTTGAAAACCTTCCTGGATGTTGCGGGTGCAGTCCCTAGTTTGATCCTGATGTAAATAATTGTACATTAGCAGTAATGTAGCTTGAGATGTGGAAGCAGCGCTATGTTTATTTAAATGGAAAGAGTAATAATGTTGTCCCTAAAATCAATAAATAACTGTGATAAATAAACATGATCTCAAAATTAATCAAAATAATTGAGATTATCATTTTGGACATAATCGTGCAGCCTTATAGTGGAGCGTTTAGCAGCTAAAGAGACGGATATTTCCCTCAGAATTTGGTGGAGACCAAAGGCAGAGCTAAAAGGAGAGACTGGACGATATTGGATTTACACACAAACACGACTCCAAATGAATTATATCGTTGCTCCGTAACTGAATGGGAAGGAATGTACCGAGTTCACCTTTTACAAACAAATATCTGTTAGTGTATCAATTGAAGTCATGAGTAATGCCTTTGGGATGGCTCCATTGAACACGGCCAAATTTTAATAATCCCTTTGACTGACTGGCTGGTCGGAAGGTGAATTAATTTAATCCATCCTCATAACCCTGTCCCTCCCCCCCTCTCTCGCTCACACATGCTCTTTCATTTTCCCTTCTCTGTATTTTCCAGTACCTGAGGACCTGTCTTTGGAGGAAAGAGATGAGCTGTCGAATATACGGCGCAGGAAAAAGGAGCTTCTGGATGATATTGAAGTGAGTGTTGAAGCAAGAATGATGTGTTTTATTTGCTCCAGCAGCAGAAAGTTCCCATAAGCGGGGACGAGTAATGTGATCCTATTGTAAAACGAGTTATTGAAGTGTTTTACATGGCATTGAACATTATTTTATGTGTGATTTTGTCTAAATATCAGAAAAGTATAGAGCCTCCAACCCGTCCCGTCTAATAAAGAAGAAACGCCCTCTTAAAATGATAATGTTATGGTCGTGTAATATTGATTTGAACCATATCAACCATCTCTAACAATTAAAGAAACTTAAGGAAACTCATGAGAGTCGATTTGCTGTTTTCTTCTCTGCAGCGGCTGAAGTTTGAGATCGCAGAAGTGATGACTGAGATTGAGCAGCTAACCTGTGTGGGGGAGAGGTGAGTCTTTTTCTTACCAATTAATTAAATGTTTCAGGGCTGCAAATAATGAACGTTTTCATTATTGAATAAACCATCCATTGTTTTCTTGATTAATCGATTAGTAGTCTGTAACATGTCATGAAAAGTGCCAATCACAGTTTCCCAGAGCCCAAGATGACATATTTAGACTTCTCCTTGTGTTCAAGAAATATTCCAACATCCAAATATGTTAAAACTATATCAAATCAGGTAAAGCAGAGAATACTAACATTTAGGACACTGGTACCAATAAATGTTTTCTATTTTTGCTTGAAAAGTTTGACTAATCAACCAATTGTTGCAGCTCTAAATTGCTTAGTCTGTCAAATGTTAGAAAACAGTGTAAAATAGCCATCACCACTTCACATTTTGTCAAACTAACAATCCTCACACCTGTGTGTGTGTGTGTGTGTGTGTGTGTGTGTGTGTGTGAGAGAGAGAGAGAGATAATCCCCCTTTGTTTGAGGAGTGAAGCGGGACAGTCCCTTGACTAAACATTAGCCAAACAGTCTGCATTCAGAAGCTTTCATTTGATTGGTTGATGAGGTGGAGTGAGGGTGTGTGTGTGTGTGTGTCTCAGGTGCAGCTGGTAAAGGGGCTTGGGCTATTTTGAGCACACAGGAAGTGTAGGGAGCATGCACAGACCATGGCACAGACACACAAAGGTTGAGATTTCCCTGTGGTGCGCATGCAAAATGTGTTTTTGGAGAAGAGTGACATTTAAATGGCTGCAGGATGGGTTAAACCATTCATGCACACAAGTGCATGAACAGGTGACGAGTCACATGCAGCCACGTTAACCCTATTTTCAGTTTTCTGAGGTTAAATCCTCTGTACACTCAGTCTTCAGTTGATGGTAGTAAACAAACAAACTGGATGAACCTATCCCAAACTGACTTACTGAACAAACGCAGCTGCACGGCGACAACACCACTCAACTGTGACATGATGGATGTTTTTCTGTGTTTTTTGATTCAGTAAAACCACGCAAAGAAACAAACAGATCGCCATGGGGAGGAAGAAGTTCAACATGGACCCTAAAAAGGTCAGGCCTTGCCCTAAACTGACTATTTGTGTGATTCGATAACACTTTTACGGTTGATTTACACTTAAAAAAAACACATCTCCCAGCCATCCATCCAGTCTGTTAAAACAGTCCAAAAGAAGTAACTTTTTTTCCTTCTAAACAGGGGATCCTGTTTCTTCTGGAGAACGATCTTTTGCAGAACACCCCAGAGGACATCTCACAGTTCCTCTACAAAGGCGAAGGGCTCAACAAAACAGTCATAGGGGACTACTTAGGGGAACGGTGAGCTCTCCAGTTTTCCCTCTGTCTTTCCTCTACCTTTCTTTTTCCTCTCCCCATCTCTCTGTCAGATCTGTAATGCATTAGCTCAGGCGATGGCATAAAGCCCCAGGAAATTAGTGCTCTGGATTTATGGAGCAGAGCAGCGACGGGAGACGGTAAAATAACTAAGCGGACATGTGGTTCTTATCGAAGGGAAATCAATGGGGATAGGATTGTCATAACAACTGGGTTTTCATGCTGCCTGCATTCACAATGGCTTTCTCTTTGAAAAACACTAGTGCTATGACATGAAAGCATTTACTTTTCACCGTGACCCCACAAGACGAATGTATCAACGTATATAACGTATTAACAGTCTGGCGTCTGTTTTTCCTGATTCTGTTTGAATGGAATTGAACAGTTAAACATGTGTGACTTGTGACCTTCCTCTCCTCCAGGGATGACTTCAACCTCAAGGTCCTGCATGCGTTTGTGGAGCTTCATGAGTTTGCAGACCTCAACCTTGTACAAGCCTTAAGGTGAGTTAACGACCAAATGCAGCACCGTGGTAAAGAAAAGGATCAGTGTCGGTGTGGGTGTCTTCTTAAAGGTGAAATATGATTCAGGAAGTCCTGTCTGATTGAGACATAGTGGCTTTTGATTTGACTACAGATGTTATTTTTGTATCAAACATCGCCATGAGGTAAACAGTAGAATTATATCGTGCATGCTACAAGTAATATAACGGTAATGTATTTTATTGAGTGGCTAATAGCCATCGACTGCTGTGTCCTATTATTTGACTGATGAGGCTGTGTTACAGTTTAGCCAGGTTCAACTTCTTTGCAGATGACCCTGTATTTTTGTTTGCTGGATGCCTCTTCATTGGCACTGAATCACCGCATTGGTCTCATTAAAAATGAATGGGATGATGGCGTTTTCACACCGGTTGGTCATCACGGGGGATTATGATGCATTTACGGAAAGATTCTCGTGTTGGCAACTTAATTCTTAGCGCTTTGGTGGGAATTCACCAGGTCACAAATCTTCATCTACCAATAAGAATGATCGAGGTATAATTTGTCCCGCCCTAACATTTCAACAGCTAACAGGAGATTTAGGAAAGCGATTCCTCAATTAGTCTGTACACACCCACACAGTCCTGAGAAGATGTCTAATCAGCCAGATTAACACCTGTGTGGGTGTACAAAGGTTTGAACACTATATCGATTCAATTAAATTACCTTGAATGATGGCTGATGTGAGACATCCATGTTTTTCTTCTGTATTATTAAGCGCAAGGGATATTTTCAACTTCTCCGAAAAGTTTCCCAATTTAATATCAACTTGAATATTAACTGAACTGATCAATTCATTTTCGGTTTTACGTTCGTGACAGACTTTGACTGATTTAGATCCACGTTTGTTTAGTTTTGTAGGTATCATTTAACATCAGCTTCAATTATGACTTGGAGTTGATGCTATTAAAATAACACTCCCTTTCCTAATGTTAGTAATGTAGTTGGGTTTGTAATTTACAGTGAATATCTTCATCCTGTAATAGACATTTGCATCAATATTTCAGGAGCTGTTTTGCTCTGTTCCTGCTGTTGTAGGCAGTTTCTGTGGAGCTTCAGACTTCCTGGTGAAGCCCAGAAGATTGATCGTATGATGGAGGCGTTCGCCTCCAGGTACTGCCAATGCAATCTTGGCGTCTTCCAGTCCACAGGTACCCCCCCCCCCCCCCCCCCCCCCCCCACACACACACACACACACACACACACACACACACACACACACATACACACACACACACACACACACTGCAGCAGACATATGAGTCAGACTCTGCTAGACAGTCCAGGACAGATAATATGGGCCAGCCAGACCACCTCGGCCTCAGATCAATGTTTCTGAGTGTCTGTTTTCCCCTAGTAGACATCTGGACCTGTTCGAGCTGTATACATCTTTAAAATGTGACCATAACCAGAGAGATTTCCCCTAAAATACAGGAAAATTTGAGCCATTTATTTTATCTAGCCCAAAATCATAAATTTGCCTCATAGGGCTTTACAATCTGTACACATCCGAGCACTTTCCGACTACATACTGTAGATATCTGCTTTCAGAGGATCATAAATGGACCAACAGTCTGTTTACTCCTGTTTTCAACTTAAGATCGCTATTTGTGTCTCCAGCAGTGATGATTCAATCGATCGCGGGTCAATGGTGGACATTAGCGCTCCCTCGGCCCCTCGCACTACATCTTCTGCGCCCGTGTTAACCGAGCGAGTGTTGAGGAGGACGCAGGTGACAGCTCAGGTCATGAATATTGATGTGGTGCAGTGGTGACACACCCAGACTTAGTTATTGGTCATCTCTCAGGACCGGTGCGCTCAGGGTCGTAAATTACAGTGCAGGGCATGTTGACTGGGGCAGTTAGTGTGTGGATGGATGAGGGGGAGGTTAGCAGGAGTTATGATGTGGACTCACAAGATCAGTGGATTTGTATGTGGCCTTGGAGGGCTCCACAAGTCTGTGTTTCCCAGAACATGGTGCTCTTTGTAGATTAAACTCTGCTTTTTATTAGACAGACCTATATTTTTGTAGTGAGCAAAACTGTTGATGGATTTCCGTCTAATTTATCACAAATCATTTGTGCCGTCGTCTTAATACCAATTTTATAACTCCACTGTACAGCTCACTGATGCTCTTCACATTTGAATGAAAATGTTTGAAATTGAAATATAACCAAGTGCATGTTCTCAATATAGTCTTTATAATATGATATCAATAATTTAAGATAGACAGTGACAAAAGTTAAATTAACTCCAAGCAAGAAAACGTGTACGAACACACTCACAGGCGTGGGCTTGTGCTGTATCTTATGTCTCCAAGTGACTCTGTATAATTACCTCCACAGACACCTGCTACGTCCTATCATTTGCCATCATTATGCTGAACACAAGTCTGCACAATCCCAACGTCAGAGACAAGCCCCCCGTTGAGCGCTTCATCTCCATGAACAGAGGGATCAATGAGGGGGGAGACCTCCCGGAGGAGCTACTCAGGGTGAGAGCTTTGGCTTTATTAGTGCGTTAGGTATGACAAATGTATCCAGTGTGGTGCGCACAGAGAAAGAAACCTATATAAGAAGTTCTCCATCGTGCAAAGCAGAGAGTCACGCTTCTCTAATTGAGCTGTTGCAGCTCAGGACAATTAGAGCTTCTCTCCAGATACTGATGCTAATGATCTTTCACAATCTCTCAAAGTAAAACACATAAAAGCACGTTCATCTACCCACATAGTGTAGGCTGACATCTTTACCAAAGGGCCCTTGGCTTCTTTTAAGTAGAAAAATACACTTTTTTTTATAGCTCCCAGAGCCAATGAGGTATGATTCATTTTCTTTTCCAACAACAAAATATAACCTAAGATGGGTTGAATGGAGACAGAAGGTGTCTGGAATTTTTTTTCGGTTTCATGATGTTCCTCTCTTCTTGTTCTCTTTCTCCGTCCAGAATCTATACGACAGCATCAAAAGCGAACCCTTTAAGATCCCGGAGGATGATGGGAATGACCTGACTCACACGTTCTTCAACCCAGACAGAGAGGGCTGGCTGCTTAAATTAGGTTAGTGCAAGGCATCCCGGATGACTTTATCTGGTTACTCGCCCCCTTATCCTCACAAAGACTGTGGCCTTATTCTCACAGCTGAGTGAGAACAAGAGGGGAGGTTAATATCACTGTTGCTCTCTCACTTGATGGTAAAGGTATCACGTTTTAGACATAATGAACTGGAACAGCTCATCACACTGTTCCTGAATTAACATTAATGTGTTGGAACAAATGCTGAAATATACTATTAAACTAAAGTCCAGATGCATACAACTCACTTTAGTTTGAATTCACATAAAGCCAGATATGGTTTGGTGTTTTACTGGAACTGTAGCCAGATCACTACCATCAATAAAACAGGGTTACACACATTTTATTTCCGATTCAATACATCACACAAGGCTAGGAACACCACGTATATGTATTGTCTAAAGTATGCTAAAGGTGTGCACATTCTCACGGCACAATGAGATCTTCTAGAAGACATTTTACAGTGTGTGAAAATTAGTGGAGGCATGTTCTTTTGTGTGTGTGCATCGTCTTCATCTTAATGTAGTTTAGAAAGGAACACACACTGTATTTCTTCTGTTTGTGTGCCCGGGACTGGATGTGGTTGCATGCTTTCTCAGTGAGGTAATGGTTTTTGGTTCTATTTCTACTACATTTTTTCACCATTTGTTCCTGTTTGTTTACACATGTTTTTGATTTGGACCTTGCTCCATCGCTCTGCAGTTCACAACACATTAAAGACGTTAACGTTATGTCTTTTTTTCAACACGTTTAATTGTTGTAAGAGGTTGATTTATAATTTAACATAAAATGTTTAATAGCTTGGATACTGTTTGTCAAAGGTTAAAGGGCAAACGCACTGCAGGTGATCAGTTTTATTGCTATGTTCACACAAACACACACACACACACACACACACACACACACACACACACACACACACACACACACACACACACACACACACACACACACACACACACACACACACACACACACCTGGCTCTGACCTGCACATTCCTCACACTCTGTGTAACGTCTCTTTAGTCTCTTCAAACTAGTGAGTACGAATGTAAATAGCCCCATTGTGGCTCACAGACCTAACATGATTACATTCTAGTACGGTTCCTCCCTGGAGCCATTTTCCCGCACTAGTTCTCGCTGTAATATTTCTAATTTAACTCTCTAAAAATAAACCCTGGAGGATGTGAAGGAATAAATGCCTTTTTTACAAAATCTCTCTCTTTGCTGAGCGGAAATTTGGCGGTGCTAATTCAATAGCCAGAGTCTATTGAAATGTAAGGAAACCCAGAGCTTTTATAATTATGTGTGGCCCATATAGACTCATGTGAAAACAGGAAGGAAACGCTGCAGTGAAAAGTGTTGTGACCGTAAGGGATGTTGGTATTGCGAGGAACTAATCAGGAATGTTAGGTCAAAGCACTCTCACAGGAAATTATCAGAAAGTTCATGTGCTCTTCATGTCTTCCTGGCTTGTGATCCATAGTGTGTGTGTGTGTGTGTGTGTGTGTGTGTGTGTGTGTGTGTGTGCGCGCGCGCGCGCTCAGGTTTGCATTTGAATGTCTTTCTGCTAGCCTGCACGCACACAGTGTGCATGCGTCTCCCACCAGGAGAGCTTCCTCGGTGTCAGCAAGTGGTGTTTTCCTCCAACACTGCAGTCACGGCCAGAGGCAGAATCCTGCCTTCAAACTAACGTGCAGGACGTTTGCATTCGCTCTCTTTCTCTCTTTGCTTATTTTGGATGTAGTTTGTTAAGTTAACATGTGAGGTGGTGAATTAGCTCTAGGCGTTTGTAGGTGTGTGTGCGTGTGTGTGTTTTGTGCTTCCATGTCTACATGTGTGTTCCTTCAGGGTTGCTTTAGGTGCCACGTCAGGTTCATATCAAGTGCTGTTTGTTCTCTTCTCCTGAGAGCCAATGGGGTTTTATCCTGTTGCCTTTAAAAAATAATAATATGCAGAGTCAGCAATAATTCATTAGTTGCGTCAGTCATCATTTATCAAAGCTGGAAGTTTGGAGAGATAGTGGTGCTTACTATTGTACATTCTATTGTTCTTCAAACAGGCTAGCCTGCAAGTGAGTTTTCTCATTATTGCAGGTTTACATTTGAACATCCACCCATAGCAGCATTACTTACTTACTAAACATAGAGGGAAATATATATTTTTGAAAAGCCGGAAAACAAAAGAAGCAGACAAACATAAAGTATAGTTTCAATATCAAACCTTCCTTTATCTGCAGGGTTGAACATCTAATAGGCAACTCATACATTGATGTCAACACACTTTCGATCAGACAAACATACTAACTGACCTTTCAATGGCATGTACTGCTTTTAAAGTAAAGGAAGTATGAATGCTTGTCTAATATCCACATGACATGATCATGTGATGACGAGAAGCCTTTTTTACACAGGAAATTGAATTACGGCAATGAACTAATGCAGAAACATTCATTTAAAATGCAGTGTTTGTTCTTTTTCCCTGATTTATAGCAGGCCTGAAGGGATGAGGTAGCAGCAAATATTCATACAATGCTGTTTCATAATATCTATGTAATAAGATACCAAAGAATAAGAAAACGAAACGCATGTGGGTGGGCTTCATTAGTGAAAGTCACATCCCGGCTCTTTGTCCCATTGGGAGACAGCCAGTCTGTCACTGTGGCCTTTTGTGTGACTTCCTGTCTCCTGTTCCTCTTCCTGTCAGGGGGCCGAGTGAAAACCTGGAAGAGAAGGTGGTTCATCTTGACTGACAACTGCCTCTACTACTTTGAATACACAACAGTGAGTGTCACACTAAGATGATGTTTTGCTCAGTAAAGGGCCTCTTTGCAAGCGCATCTGCTGGTTTCTGTGTGTGTTTGTGGGAGACTCGACGAAAACATGCTTAATTCATACGGTCTGGTATCAAATCCAGTTGGGAGGACGATTCGGGAATTTTGGGCCATAACAAATGAGATAATAACAAATATGGCTGTATTTCTTTTCCTTTATGGCTGCTTTTGCGACTGTCCGTGTCACTCTCTGTGAGAATAAGTTTAAATGTGTGTCGTTGAAGACTTTTATCATTGCCTCTGTGTCCCTGCTAGCTGCTGCATCAGCACTGTTCTCTCTCTAGCCTGGTATTATCCTTCAGGACACTCTCATTATGTCCCGTCCTCTGGTCTGACTCCTCCACACACACATTATCTGCTCCGTTAAAGAGCAGTGAGGACGAGAGGACGGCTTGATTTCCATGCTAGCAAAACACATCACAGAGGATTTATCCTCTTTTCCCGACCTCTCGACCTCTACGTTCCTCTGTCCTTTTTCTTTCTGTCGGTTTCTTCCCTTCCGCTTCCTCTTGCCTCTTTGCTACTTTGCTCATCTATATATGTTCACGTATCTTGCTTTGCTACCAGACTCTCTTTGTATTTACTTAGTTGTTTTTCTCCCTCCTCTCATGTTTCCCCTTCAGGACAAGGAGCCTCGTGGGATCATCCCGCTGGAGAATCTCAGCATCAGGGAGGTGGAGGAGCCAAGGAAACCTGTGAGTGTTGCCTCATTAGAGATCTCACCCTTAGATCATACGTCAAGTATGTTTTTGTTCGACGTTTACATTGGAGGTCCATTTCTTGGTCAGGTGTGCAGTCAGATCTCACAGTAACACACCATTGATGCCCTACTCTCTCTCTCCGTTCCCCAGAACTGTTTTGAGCTCTATAAACCTAATCACAAGGGCCAGGTGATCAAAGCCTGCAAGACGGAGGCAGATGGGCGTGTTGTCGAGGGCAACCATGTGGTGTACAGGATATCAGCTCCCACGCCAGAAGAGAAGGAGGAGTGGATTAAATCCATCAAGTAAGACTCTTCACAAGGACACATAAAGCAAAATAGTTTGGAAAAATAGTCTTGGGAAACAGTAAATCACCTCGTAAAGCCATGATCTGTTGTTTACTTCACTGTTGTATGAATTAAACAAGAACAATAAAGTGCAGCTTTAGAGGTGCTGGTATGCAGATTGTGTTCCAGTCCATATGCAAAGCTAACCTTAGCTAACCTGCTGCTGGGTAATATTACCGTACAGATGGAAGAGAATCAAGCTTTTCATCTCTATACGCTATAAAAGCAAAACAAAATGTTTTCCCTAAAATGTCCTACTACTCCTTTTAATGAAGGTCCTAGCCTAAATCAGGGTGGTGATGTGGTGGTTGGTTACCACTCAATAAAGTGACATAAACTTGTAGAAAGTCTGGCTCATGGACTAGAAAAGACCCAGGAATTATACTGACACCTATTCTATATTGAGGCTCTCATTACAATATTTGACTCAAATAGTAAAACCGCCAGCAAAATGATGTTTTCTGTCCATCAGATACTATACATACTGCTGCTTTCAGTAATAATAACCATGCTGCCTGTCAGCGACCTAGATGTTGCTCTCTAATCACCTGCGTAGAAGATGGTGCAATGTCAAAGAAAGTTTGCTCAGCAGAACACTTGTATACTGTAATATAGTGCAATCCCCCCCCACCTCCTCCATACTCCTCCATATGATGGGGGATTAGTCACTGCTTAGAGCAGCCCAGGGGTGAGCCAGCAAACCCAGTAAACCTATCCAGGAGAAGGAGCTCCAAACTGGGTTGACGTACTCGGAGCCACGGAGGCTAACAAGCTTGTGCTTCACCAGAGGGGTCCAAGAGGACTCGGGGTCTGGGTAGATAAAAGGAGTTTATGGAAATGGTGATTTTCCCCCTCTGCTGAAGTCGAGATGATCACAGTGGCAACGTTGGATCTGCTTGTATTGACTCACGAACACACAGACCTAGATGATGGTGGAGCAACTGAGTCAATGGAGAAAGTAGATTCAGTAGACTGTGATCTCAGACAGAATGTATTTTTATGTTTTAAATTAGATGTATCAGGTTTTACATATTGTTAAGGACAGAAATGGAGGAAATGTTATTTTTGCATTAGTCACAGCAGCCTCGCTTGGATTGGCTCACCCTACAGTGGAGCTTTTGTTTCATGAAATTGGGTTGTGCTAAATGACAATGAGCAGAATAAAAGAGCAGGATAGTCATCGCATACAGATTCATTCTTCAGCGCGTGGCGTTGCAAAGGGAATCAGAGATATCCGCAGTGGGGGGTTGAGCCTCTTCTTGCTTTGTGCTGGTGCTAACAGGATTTAGCAGCCGTGAAACTGGGCTCCTCAGTAGAGCCTGAATGGCTTCCTGATTCACTCGCTCTCATTGTGCGCTGCCTTTCCATCGCTCTGAAGAAAAAAAGGGGGGAGTGAGAGAATGCAGAAGAGTCAATAATCTTGAGCACATTAGTTTGCCATCCTTCAGACCTTTAAACCTGCAGAAAGTGTGTGATTGTGTATTTTACTGCGAGTTCTGGAGGAGGTTCCAACGAACCCGAGTACCACGAAAAAACTTGGGAGAAGGGGGGGTTCCTCTTCAGAAACCATGGAAACCAAACTAGGTCACTGCACAAACTTTTATTTTTTTATCTAGTTAAGGCAGGGGTTTGTATAAATGTGCCTACATTTCCATATCAAAGATGCTCGAGACCCTCCTCTCATGTGGCCTTATTATTTATTTCATCACTGTCCTTTGATTGGCTTCTTCTCCAGGGCCAGCATCAGCAAAGACCCCTTCTACGACATGCTGGCCACCAGGAAGAGACGCATCGCCAACAAGAAGTGAAGAGGGAGAGTCTTCTCAACCCTCCGGCTCCTTCATCTTTCTCTCCTTCCGTTCATAAACACATAAACTACACACACACTAGGGAGCTGCTTCGCCACAGAAAAGGCTGTCAAACCCCCGAAAAGACTCAGAATACGAACTTCGATTACTCTCCTGGACTGTCCATAAATCATGTGCACTTGCCGCGAAGACATCGCACACTACTGAGGGGACGGATCTGTGGCAGATTGTTTCCCCTCCATCTCATAAACACCCCTACCTCTCCCTCTCATGGTCATGACATGTTTCTACATCTCCCTAAAGCACAACTGCCATGTTTCGTGTGTGTGTGTGTGTGTGTGTGTGTGTGTGTGTGTGTGTGTGTGTGTGTGTGTGTGTGTGTGTGTGTGTGTGTGTGTGTGTGTGTGTGTGTGATGCAGTGGTGTGCATGCTATACAAGCTCTCCCTCCACTGTGCTTTATAAAGAAGTCCTATTTCAGAGTTCAGATGGATGGTTCGGCCACACAAAGTAAAAATTGAGTATGAATAGGGACGTATGGAGGATGGGGTGGGAAGAGAGACAAGTGGACATATTTGGCGAGTAGATCAGTGCAGCATAAGCTAACCTGGACCGTGTCGTCATCTCACTCTGGTGCTGGATTCTTCTCTCTGGGTGCCATGGCTGAAGCCCTGCTCAAAGTGACCTCGGAAAACAGTGCTGGCTTACATTTAGGTTCCTCACAACGCGTTACAGTCTGGAGTCAGCTGGGCTGATTTTACTCATTTGTGTGGAGCAGAGAATTTTGAAAACGTGCATACTTTTTTATTTTAGTTGCATAGAAAATGAGCTTTTGCCCAGGCTTGAGATGCTACTTGCTTATTGGACTTTAAGTTGTAATCCTTAAGATGTCAGTACTTGTTGATTTGGTGACAGAACCGTGATTTAAAGATGGCAACAGCAAGTGTGGTTTAATACCACACAACATACACTCCTTTGGAAGCCAGTTTGCAACAGAAGAGCAATGAATGTGTCCGTTTACAGTGCAGCCAAACAACTCACATTGTTATAATGAAGAAGACAATAACTGTAACTGTAATCTGATTGCCTTTCGTCTGCAGCTTGCTCTCTTGTAAAAATTTAAAAAAGATCAGAGGAGAGTGAACAGTAAACAATATGGCTAAAATTCAATACAATAATACTGGATCACATGCATACATGTTTTCCTGTGAATGTGGATAAAGAAGGGGGATGGCGGACCCCGCCACTACCAATAAAAAGTAATAATAAGAGAGATATTTCCCAGATGTGGATAGTTTATATATATATATATATATATATATATATATATATATATACATACACATACACATTGGCTATTGCAGATTGAAAGCTGACCAGAAATAGTCAGAATGGGGTTGATTTAATGAAATCTTAGGGATTTCAACTTTAAAAGGTCTACTGGGTAGGTTTTATTTATGGCTGTGCAATGGCCCAATGGGGTACCAGTCCAATTAAGCTTTTTTTCTCTTGTCTATGGCCTATGTCAGTGAAGGTCGATGTATTGTTGTGATCCTGTTTGCATTTGGTTCGTAATCCTAAAAAAATCCTTGCTTGCTTTTGTTTTCCTCTATAAAAAAAAAGCATATAAATAATAACCAACTATAATTTTTGTATTTATTTTCATTTGTGAAATGGTTTAATACTACCTGTAAATGTTAAACAGCGTATGCTTAAGTTATGTATGTGTGTGTGTGTGTGTGTGTGTGTGTGTGTATATATAATGTATAGGTTTCCTGGTCTCTTTGTTGTAGTATGCACACTCTGTGTAACATGTTTGAGCCTACAGGCAGACGTTTGCATCAGCGGAAGTTTGGCGTCTTCTTTACAAAAGCCTTAAACATAATCATAAAAAAAAACATAATGATGAGGATGGTGATGTTGATGATATTGGTTGATAACTGGGACGATGCTCTTTAAAAAGCCATGACTGACGAGTGAGAAAGATGGTTGTATTTATTATGATGATGATGATGATGATGATAAAGAGTATAGTGAAAATGATGTTTGATGTTAATGATGATGATAATGATACTATCAATGATGATGTCAAAAACTATACACAACAGTAGTTTTCTATGTGATTGTAAGATAAAATAAAAGCCTTGTGGTCCGGGCAGAATATTATCTTCTACTGCCCTGTGTGGGGCTTATAGTTACATGAACTTTTATATTCTCTGTAAAAGCTATCGGTCACGTTGTACATTACGTGTATCTATATAAAATATGCATAAAGCTTACAGCAGATGTATGGTGTATTTATTATTCATGCTTGTCTTGGCCTACTTATTTGCATAATATTTGAGCTATCATCAATGTCTTATACAGATATTCCTCGCGAGGTGACGAGCTCTACAGCGAGAATGTTGGTTTGTGTCCCGGCCAATCGGCTGGTGCTAGAGCAAAGTGTGTTGTCAGTGTTTTTAAAAAGCCCTTTGGTAGGCTCAGCTTTCGCTTACGGCCATACCACCCTGAACACGCCCGATCTTGTCTGATCTCGGAAGCTAAGCAGGGTCGGGCCTGGTCAGTACTTGGATGGGAGACCGCCTGGGAATACCAGGTGCTGTAAGCTTTTTTTTTATTCACTCCTTTTTGACAAGCAGAACAACAGCGTCGGATTCAACCCGGTAGAATAAACTGTAGATTGCTGTAATAGGAGAGGTAAAGGGAAACATGTTGAGTCCCTGAGAGAAATCTGACCGGGAGAGAATGTATGGACAATGACTGGGTCTCAGTACTGTTGCATTAGATTGTACAAGTGTACCTAATAATGTGACCACTGAGAGTGAGTCAAAATAAATGTGTCACTGCAACCAAAACAATAATCATCTTTTACCTTTGTTTAAGCCAAGAAAGTCAACTTTATAAGAGTCACAATGAAAGAAGATACAGAAATTGTATTTCTCTGTTTATATTTTAATTGTGATTTACTAGAATTCATTTGAAACAAACCAGACAGTTCGATTGATACTCCCTGGATTGCAAACACACAAAGAAAACATAATGTAGGCAAATAAATAAAAACGGAGATCCAACTGATTTGATCCATCAAAACTTAAAACTCTCACAGATTTCTCATTGTCAGTATACACCTTGAACCTTTACGTTTTTTAAAGGCTTAATTCAAAACTATATAAAAAAACTAACATTTATATTTTTGCATCACAACTTTATACACTAACACCAAATAAATAGTTATTTCCACAGGACAACTGCACACCGATGAGCTACTGTAAGTCTTTACATGCTGTTACTATAAGCTGTGAACACACATGCAACGTGTTTGTTCTCAATACTCAACAGTATCAGACACAATTACATTCTGTAACTTGATCACCAAAGAGCACACCTGAATCCTGTTCAAGCTCTGATTAGGTGATCTAATTGGTTTCAGGTGTTTTCACAGGTGCATTCTGGGTGCAAGTGATTGATGAGCGTTGAGAACACACACAGGATTTTAGGTGTGAATGTGTACAATGTAGATAACCTTGTATATTTATTTGCAAAAAGTGTCTTTTAGAATATTAAACTTAGTGTAAAGCAGACACTTTGCTTTTGGTTTAGTGGTTCAGTAACTGTATTACAGATAAGTCTTCCAGTGTTTATGTCTTAACAATTACAAAAACACTATATTCACAGTCGAGTAACATTTGTGTTTAATAAAAAAAAAAGACATTGTCTTTGGATTTATACAATGAGGATTTACAATGTCTGAGATTATAAATGTTTATAAAAAAAAAAATAAGCATTACATCTCGACCACCAACTCAACCCATCACTAGATCAACTGAAGATACACAAGTACTTTTGAATACTTACATCTGACTTCTGTGTGACAGTAAATACTGTGCAGAATCTCACAAAGTGTTTAGATTGTTCTCGTTTTGCCAGAGGAACTGTAAACAAACTGCTGAAGATAAAATGTCCCTCCAAAGACAAAAAGATGAAGACACTGCCTCCTAGTGGATACATGTAGAATCACTGTATATATATATATATATATATATATATATATATATATATATATATATATATATATATACTGTATTGTCCAACAGCTGAACATATCATATGAAATATGAAAACCTCTAGAAAACAAATTAACATTTTAACATTTTCATTAAGTCTTACAGTTATGATGTCAATATATCAGAGACAAAACAGCATCTATAGATATGACGCAGAGCAACAAGCAAACCCAACAACACGTCAGCAGGCTGGATGCTTGTTGACAGGACTTTCCTTTCAGGACCGTCACCTGCTATCCAATGGTTGTTCAGAGTGTCCTTTCATTGCATCACACAAGACAGTGTTTGCCTTTAGGAGAAACAGTTAGGTCGGCCTAATGTTTGTTTTGGGGGTAGGTTTTTGCTGTGTGACATGATACATGAATACTGCCACAGCACATACATGTCCTTCAGCAGAAGGAGCATTTATAAACGAAGAAGCAGAGATATCCACAAAAAGAAAACAGCTATGAGGCACTGCATGGTAAAACACACATGATAACATACAGAACATTGTTTATTTTACTCTTTAAGATGAAATTCAAAAGGTAATCTTATACCAGATTTTTACTTTTTGAATAACACCACCATGTGTTGTTTTTTCCCTAAAACCTGCCGTGGAAAACCACCTGTAGTCGCTGATACCACAACAAACTCCCAATAAGTGTATCAGGAGATATGTCCAAAGTCCTTCCATCACAGTCAGAGCTGCACACATTTTTCTCCCTGAAAAACAGTCCAACTCAGTTATTAAATATCTCAGTATCTTCTCCTTGAGAGGAAACCCACTCGGCCTTGTAACCCTATTAGCTCCAGTGACCCTTGAGTCACCTTGAGGTGACCTCTGCGGTGGTGAGAAGGCCCCTCAGCAGGGCGAGGAGGAGACGTGGTGGTAGTCGGGGCATTTGAGGAGAGCAGGGTAGCTGGCGTTCATCTGGAGCGAAGCTTCACTCGAGATGTCGGAGGGACTTCGGCCACGCGGCCACACCTCTGGGTGGAGGAACTGGCTCGAGCGGTCAGAGCAGTTGCTGAGACGAGGCCGGTAGAAACTCGGGTGACGAGGCTGGTAGATCTCCTCTGCTGAGTAGCGCTTCATGAACAGGTAGACGGACATGACGCCTGCGCTCTGCGGCGGACAGAAGGACATCAAAATATATGAAAATGGATAATGAAGGCAGAAGTGCTTCCATATATAATACAACAATTCACTAAATAAACAAGTCTCCACAGCTAACAGTTATTAAAATGGTTTGCTAATTTGTTTGTGATGGCTTCGGTTTTGGTAATTTTCAAAGTGAATACCCAAAGTGTTACTTTATATACCTGATACCACTTCAATAATGAGTGGTAATTATTCATATTACTACTGCTATTAAAACTACGTGTTATAATAATCATAATAATAATACTTTAATTTGATATAGCACTTTTCTGAATACTCAAAGACGCTTTACATAGGACAGAGACAAACAGAACAAAACCAAAAATAGAAAGACAAAGGAGCAAACAAAACAAATGAACAGAACATTGTTGGTACAAAAGAAAACTGGAGAAGCTGTGCGGAATGAGTCATGTAGTGGAGGGTATAGGGTTCAGAGGTTAGCAGGTGAAGGGAGTTCACATGTCCAAGTTTCCCTGAGCAAGACACTGAACCCCTATGCTCCCCGCGTGCCTCACAGGGCAGCCCACTGCTCCTTAATCAAGGGTTGAGGATGATACCGAGGTTGCGGACCTGGGTGGAGGGGGTGACGATGGAGCCATCAATGTTAAGAGAGAAGGTCTGGGCTGAGCGGGTGAGGGAGTTAGGGCCGATGATGAGTATTTCAGATGTATTGCAGTTGAGTTTGAGAAGGTTCTGTTGCATCTATGATGTTATATCAGTGAGACAGGTGGTGAGAGTGGAGTGTGACTGAGGTGATGTGGTGTTGCAGTTTCCTTCTGCCACCACTGGAGGGCGGAGAACCCTCATGAGTCTTATAATACTCACACTCTCCTCTAAGGTTATGTCTGCCTTGTTTCCACTGAATATTTAGGTAGAATCAACTTTGTACTCATTTCAGGTACTTCACTTCCTGCCATTGTGTGAAACCTGCCTAGACGTTCTAATACTCTATACTTGATACTAAGTGTGAAGGCAGATACTATATTAAGACTTCATTTTTAATTAACAGTTCTATTGATTGAATTTGACTGTCCAGGCATAAAATGGACACTAAAAAAGGTTATTTATGTGGATTAAATGCTCATTCACACCTAAACCTGTAAGACAACTTCATTTTAGTGTCAGAGGTTTCTGCTATAGTTCAGGATATGAGCCAATCTTTTGGATGCAGAGATAGATTATCAGAAGCAACTCGTGGATTAAATTAGTTTTAGTTTTCCTTTTAGTTACACTACAGAATGTCATGCTTTTTGTACTTGTGTATATATAATTTGACTGTTAAATTTCATGCTGCATGTTTTGTGTCTTTGCACATTGGACAATGGTGCAAATAAGTGTCCTGACTGTGTCATACCTTTGATTCATGCATTTGTTTTGTATGTTATGCCATGATCACATCAGTGCTGCACAAGCCGTTTGTTCAGTCGCTCACCTCGGTGAGCAGGAAAGAGCTGGCAGCGAATGCAAAGGACCAGCCGTACTTGTAGGTGAAAAAGGCCTCACTGGTCCTTGGCCTGTTTAGCATTTCATCATTTATACTGGAGATGTACAGCACCAGACCCACCACCAGAGCCAGACCTGAGAGACAGAGACAATCGGGGTTGGATAAAACCAAGAAGGGGGGGAGGACAGAAACAGGACAAGAGGAGAGAAGATCAGTGTACCCGAGAGGATGAAGAAGATCCCGGATACAAACGCCAGCATGGAGCGGTGAGGCCGGACGTGGCCGATGTTGTTGAGGACGAAGCCGATGAACATGAAGAAGAGGCTGACCAGGGGGAACGGAGTGGCTGAGCGGATCATCTCTGAGGAGAGGACAGAAGCTGCTGTTTAAACCCCAAACAGATGGGAGTGTACGCTTCAAAAAGAGGCTGATAGACCTGAGAGTATCAATGTGAACAATCCATCTTGGAATGAAGATGAAATGTAGACATTTAATTATCGTCTGCTCTTTTGTCAGATTTTTTACAATATCCTTTATTACACTGGCTTGCTGGAGTGGATTTATCCTTCGCTAAAGGTTTTACACTGAGCTGCCCTGAAGGACTTGTGAGGTGAATTGTCTGTGAAAAGGTAATAAGTATTCTGGAGAGGAGCAACAACACGAGGGTTCGGATGACTCAGACTCATCTGTCTGGCTGCGTTCAAGTGATTTCCCAGCACAATCTTATTACACAGGTTTTTGCCATGAAAATACCCTCAGCCTATACATGCGAACAACCTTGAGGTATTTAGCCTGAAGTCACTCACTGAGCATGTTTACTGTGGACTCTGACGTCACCTGGACGTTCATGGGCATGATGTAGGCCACCGTGAAGCAGCGTCCCGACTCGTCACCTGAAGAGGAAGGAGGACACAAAAACCTTGAGACAAAGTTGAGATGAAGATGAGGAGACGTGAAAGTATTGAGGAGATATGTCCAACGCTCCTTTTTAAATGCATCGCTGACTAAACAGACTAAGAAAAAGAACGGAAAAAAAGGCCCAAACTACTAAAGTAGTATCATACTATTTCATCATCACATGTTAAATGGGGCTTTGTGGGGGATCAGGTTCTAGCCTTCGTTACTCAGCGATCCCCAGATCTATAAGAAACCAGAAGGTGAAGCATCTACGCCTAGGGTGTGCAGAGGTGTTGGACTGGGATGGATTATTTTGATCTGCCCGTCACTCATGCGTGACGGGTATGCTCTGATGACCGAAAGCTCAACACTGCATTAGACGTGTGGATATCTCTTTTTAGCGGTTTGGACTTTTTTTTTTATACCTCCAGCACTGGAGTTGAGATTAAGCCGGGTGTGTGTGTGTTTGCATAATGTTGCAGGACTAATTTTACACTGAATGGACCTTGTTTTACAGTGTGTGATTGAAAAAGGTTAGAAATACAAACACACTTTCTATCTCTTTGACTCTGCCACACACACACACACACACACACACACACACACACACACACACACACACACACACACACACACACACACACACACACACACACACACACACACACACACACTAATTGTGAATGTCATTCTGTATGAATGTCAAAGCTGGCTGATGCAGTGAGGATGTGTGAGTGTGACATCTCACTGCCACATTTAGACGCTACACAGTAAAAGTGAATCCTTGAGTAAAGATCATTCCACTCTAAACGGCATTACGTGTATCTGGGCCGCCACGGTAGTTCAACACACAATTATCTTTCAAATCACAGGAGCACAGAGAACCACACACACTCATCACTCACCTGCCAGAAAGCAGACTCTCCAGAGGCCGGAGTGCAGCGAGGTCTTAATGTCGATGCTCTGGTTCAGAGGCATGATGACGCCCTCCTCCAGGTACAACCAGTAGTCGGTGCTGACGGCCCCTCCCAGCAGCCCCAGGCCGCTGATTGCAAAGACACTGCTCAGCAATGTCAGGGCCTTCCTGCTGCACGCGCTCATGGTGACAGCAGTGGGGGTTAAAATACGAGAAAAGTCCAAGAAACAATCTGGAGGAAGAGAAAGAGAAGGACTACAGGTAAGAATTTAAAGAAAGTTTGTGTTTGTAATCAAATAGATAAATACACAACACATTAAGAAAAAAACGTTAAATTTTTTTTGAAATAATCAAATCATTTCCAAACCTCAGCTCATTATTATGAATTGTTAGATTGCTAGAGTTTATTGCAGGTTAGCTTTATTTTATATCAGTAATTTTCATTTATCTTTTTTCCAAAGTTTTATTTTAATATTCAATTCACTGTTTTAATTTCATAATTCTAACATTGTCAATATCTCAATCAGAAACAGGGGTGTCAGATATGTGATTGGCTTTTGCTTTGGTGTGAATCACATAACTGGCTTTGATTGTGATGAAAAGTGGCACTATGAAATAAAACAGTTGATCATAAAATATGTTTTTGTGTGAAATAAAAACAGACTGTAGGACGTTTTGAAATAAATAAATAAAAAATATTTCAACATTGCTGCAAAGAAGAAGTAATTATCAGTTAAATGAAGACGTCATCTCCCTGCTTCATTCATCTTTCGCTTTAACAAACAAATTCTCCACACAGGTTCAATGTGTAATATGCAAAGTGAGTACATTACATCAGATAGACACCTCTGCCCTGGATTTCACTAACAATCGATCACCTTGTCCAGCCTCTATGCTGCATATTTAGATCCAGACCTGTAGACAGAGAGGCTTCATCTCTTTCTCCTGTCCACTTGATATTTCTGCATTCTTTCTCTGACAAAGCTGTAGAGATTTAGGAAATCTAATCTGCTCTTCACGATGAGCAGTTTATGAATTGTCAAAGCAGCCGTGTACGTGGAGCGATCAATAACATCTTTGTTTGGTTGTTGTGCAGGTAGATTTAAATTTAGTCACAATAAATTATAATTCAGTCCATGCCACTGCTAACGCTGTCCAACTTGCCACGAAAGAATAACAAAGTGTGAGTCAACGTGTGATCCTCCAGACTGAGGGACATTACTTGTGTTGCAGGCCCACTGCTGTGAATACAAATGCTCACATCTGAAATCCAAGACGGGGTTTTGACATTTTACAGCCATAAGTCGGTGCACAATCCCTCGAAAAGGCTGGTTAATCACAAAAGCATTGATGAATCAGGAGGATTGCGGATCACATAGCAAGACAGACTGATCACATAGCAAGACATCCATTGTGACAGAGTGATGATTTCATTTCCATTCAGGACACAGATATTATTCACATAAATCCTCCAAACTTGCAAGGTCACCTATCTTACTTTGAAGAGGCTTTTCATACTTGTTTTCATATTCACTTCCCTCTTTATCCTCAGTCCTTATGTGCAGTATTATTCTTTAATTTTTACCTTTTTTTGTAGAGACAGTTGAGAGCTGGCTAGACTCAAGTCTGTGACTTTATGATTGAGTCTCAAACCTCTTCAGCAGTGTTATTCCCACTAAATACATTTGCTTTATAAAGTCCACAGTTGAGAAAAGGCCAGTTGGCCGAATTGATCATTATAATGAAAATTATTTAATTTGATATAATCCTTATTCCTTAATCCTTATTCCTTAATCCTTAAGTGTGCAGAGCTGCAGTTTATTTATAAAAAAAAACGATTCATCACGTCATTATTAATGTGCAAACACAGTGTGACTTGCAGGTGAAAAGCCTGCCACCACACGCCTGTAAAAATAGAAGTCACGACTACAGAGCCTTGTCACATCCAGATAACCTCTTCAGATCTTCTAGTTATTTCACTGAATCAAAACATTTCTCTTCATTAAAATGTATGTCAATGTGTCCAGGCTTCTCTATTCTGTAGAAAATTACCTTTCAATAAGTACAAAGATAAATACAGAGATAGAGATAATCACACATAGTCCTTTATTCATATAGTCTTCATGACGTCGAATTCAATCCTATATTACCACGACACTGCCTATAGAGACTAACATGCATCCATGCGGTTGTACCATGTCTTGTCTCCAATATCCTTTATTTATAGCCTAATATTCCAATAAAATACTATACATGAAAGAAATATTGACTGTAGTTTGATTAGTATACTAACACATATCAGGATACAGCACAGGGCAGAGAATTATAACAACCAGAATAAAACTCACCACAACCATCAAACTTACCAGTGAATATGTGAAACACATCGTCCAGTCCAGTGTATTAGACACAGGAGTTTGAGTAAGTAATCATAATGAGACTACAACATGCAAACACTTGCCCTTACCTGTTTTCTTTTCTTCTCTGTCTCAGCGTGGTGCTTTTTGCACTTGAAGCAAATCTTGTCCTGAAAGTTGTGGATTAAAACCTGCAGAGAAAGAGTGTCTGCTCTCTCATTGGCAACTTGGTAGAAGATTGCGTGGCTCTTCGACGATTTGGCCGCCCCCCTTAAGAAAACTGCTAAGATAAGCCGCGAGAATCTTTGAGGAGCAAGATGATGCAGCGGTGCGTCAGTGCAACACTGTCCAACAGAGAGAGAGACACACAGAGAGAGAGAGAGAGAGAGAGAGAGAGAGAGACTCCACTGGCTGAATGAAAATAGCGAGGGGGAGATAGAGAGATAAACAAACAGAGCACGATTTGCCTGAAGGATTTCAGGACCACGGACAGCTCCACTCAGCTCTGACAGGAAGTGTAAGGAAGTATGCAGAGAAAAGAAAATACATAGTACCTTTAGGTCAGACATTTAAACTGACAACTTGTATTATAGATCTGTGATAAGTCGATATTAGGGACAACTTTTAGTGTGCTTGGCTATAAAAAAAAAAGACTCTTAGTAGTCACTTTATTTGGTACACTTATGCAGTCCAGTAAAAAAGTGCAGCCATAACCTCTAACTTTACAAAGATAATACGTTTTTATTGACACTGTCAGAGAGATTTTAATTAAAGTGGCCAGTGTGTTTGTTTAGTGTTTATTCTAATGAGGAATTTGTCTTGCTTTTGACCGTGATCCTTTCCTCCCGGGCCAAAGCCCATTTCAAAAAGCACATGTTGAAAGTTTAAGTCTAAATTGCTGAAACTGTGTCATGGCATTTCTTTTTTTCCACCCATGCAATGGCAAAAACAACAACCCATAACCACATTAATATACACATTAACTATTGAAGTGTAGCCCAATTTAAACCTCAATATTTTTAAAGAACAAAAACATTGCCAACAATGCACACGATAAAAGTTAAGCTGTCATGAAATGGAACTCTGACCCCCACACAAAATAAAAGAGATGATTGATATTTTTAATACTTTATTTATACACAGTATCCATCATACCACACAGAACAGAGGAGCAAGAATAATCAGGTAAACAAAAGCAGGGGCAGTGAAAGGAAACACACACAACATCCCTGTGGCTCTAACTGTAGTGATGCTGTACCCTGACTGGCCTGACATGTGATTATCTCTGTCATGGGTCCAAAGTTTTTTTCTTTTCTTCCTCTCCTCGGATAAAGATTCTCAATGTGAGACATGTAAAGATTCAGTTTTCTCTTGACCTTGGAAATCTCATTTTGGTCCAGATGTGACAGCTGCAACATCAGTCTACGTGTCAAGTAACTAATTTAGGGGTTAAGAGTAAATTTGGCAGTTTTATGAAACACCCTTGTTGTAGCATTGTAGCCTCTCTAAAACATAGGACACACCTGGCTGGAAACAAAAATACTCAAAATTGGCACCAGTGAACAAAAAAGCCAACAGAAGCATTTTACAGATATTTGTCTTGTTTATAATTCAGCTTTGTAGCCAAACATGTCAGGCTACATGAGGAAACGTAGAAAAGCGCACGATGCCCGTTGGTTTGTCTCATTCTGTGCAACAAAGTGAACTCCATGCTCCATGATCTCTGCATCATGCAGGGGGTCTTTTGCATGCTTTGGATCAGGCCTCGCCTCACGCATGCACACAATATACGCAGGAAAGAAAAGACATAATTCAGCCACAAGGGCTCCAAAATCTTCCTACTGTACCGTTACTGGGTTTTGAATTTGTTACAGAAGGAGTCGGCCCTGAGACGACCAAGGCAAGAGGGCTTTCAACCATTTTGCGCACAGTAGGTGCTGCATATTCGCCATGACACTGAGTAGTAGAAAATAATGGATAGTGGAAATACATATAACAAGGTTTGCTGATACCAAAGCTACCAAAGATTTAGCCAAACGTTATATATATATATATATATATATATATATATATATATATATATATATATATATATATGTATATATATATACTCTTGTTAGGGATAATCTAAACATAGAAAGGTTTTAACTGTCTACGGTAGTAAAAGCACATTCAGTTCTCGTTGTATAAAATCTGCAAGTAACTTCTCTTTTTGCAACATCTCTTTGAAACATATTTACAAAAAAAAGAAGAAAAGGTTGACATATAATAGAGGGGTCTCTCTGGACATAAAAGTTGAGTTAAGCGGAACATAAAACAGGAACAAAACCTTTTTTTTCCTGAAACAATTAAAAACTTTTTCTTTCGAATAAGACTATTCAAAACATACAACAATTATATATTAACAGTTTATATTGTAATACTAAACTTTACAATGATACCAGACGTGTACTGCATCCTAGAGTCTACTGCTCAAACAGAGTCAGAAAAATAAGCATGCAACAGAGATCTGCTTTGTGCATATGGAAAAAGCATGTTTGTACTTAAAAACACTGTCTCTTTGATCCACAGTTTTCTGACCCTATAAACTGAACTCCACTGCGTTGAAAAGGCCTCGACAGCTTGTAGCTGGGAGCATAATGTGCTTCTGTTTCTCTGTGTTGAGTTAGATAAACTGTAGCTCCACGTCCTACAAAACAACACATAGAAACAGCCCCAGTTTAGGGGTTTTAGTGTGTTGGGAAGGCCAGAGGGGGGAAAATCATGACAAGGACTTTAAGAAAAAACGTTTCCTCATCTACTTTGGCACTCATGTAACAGTATACTACCTCTTTTTTTAGTATATAAATATAAAATACAGGTGTAGCGGGTCAAAAGTAGATAAAGCCGGGACAGAGCAGAAACACATGTTCCATTCTCGTCGTGCATTGCAGCTTGTTGCGTAGTAAGATGGGGAACATGAGAAAGGAAAAGATCTTGCATCTTTAATACCGAATAATAAAGTAACCGATAGACACATTCATACACAAGAAAAAAAAGGCTGTAGGTTTGGATCAACACAGATACAGAGTAAAGAATATGAGATGTTGGGGGGAAATTATGCAACAATATCAGTGCCATGTCCTTTTTCTTTAACACTGCTGCCCTAACTTCTGTGCACAGATATTGATAACTAAAGGACAGAACGCTCTTGAGGATGATCTGAGTCTTTTGAATACGGGATTGTTTGTTGGAGTTTGGAAGGATCCTGTTATCAGCGACAATCCGTGTGTTTTTCCGCTCATACAACACTGTGCAGGGATGGATGGATGAACTGAGGGTTCATGAAGGAGAAGCCTGCAAACTCGCTCTGGTCGATGTTGGCGATTACTAGCTGGTCGGGAGGGGTCAGCACGGGCTGTGTACGTGTGAAAAACTTGTCGAAGTTTTCTGCTCCTTTGCCGCACTGAAAAAGATGAAAAGAATGTCAGATGTGGAAAGAATCAACCTTTCATTTTGATCTCTGTATGGTCAAAGAACTACAACAAGGCACCAGATGAATTGTGGACTTGTGATTAAAAGGCATTTCCTCATAAGTCTTTTAATAGAAAGCTTCCCAACGGTCCCAGAGGGAAGGTGGTGCAGGAAAATGTCGAAACCCGATGTGTAGCCGGGCAGAAGTTGTAAGTAGATTAGGAGCTAACGCTAAGCATCCACAGGGGAGGTCATCAGCATCCGCCCGAGGCTGTCATGCGTCTCCAGCTGAATATATGTATATGCATATTGCTGTGTGTGTCATGCACGGTTTCAGCACAGTCACGACACTTTTACAAGAAAGCGAGACAAAATCCTTCAGATTGAGTAATGCAAAGCAAAAGCAAATCTGTGGTTTTACAGTGGATTTCAGCGCCTGCTGTTTGCAGCACATTTTCTTCGGAGACGGATCAGCACATTAGACATTTTCTGTAATATCACAGAAGCCATAAAGCCAAAGATAGATCTTTTGTTTGCAAGTCCCTTCAGGCCAATTCATGACGTTGTGTATGAACTCACAACTGTGATACGCCACACAAAGCCTGCCTGAATGGATGGATCCACTTTTAGCAATGGTTTCCTCCCCCCCTCTGTGAGTGGAGACATATACATCCGCTGTGTAACCCTGCATTTATTGTGGTCTTGTGTGGAAGTAAAGGGAACTCTGCTCTTAGTGAGCTATTTTTAATCCTAGGTGGCAGCGTGTGTTGTTGCTTCGGGCTCTGTGGGCGGCGCGGGGATGGGGATGGGGGATTCGAGGGTCAACAAACTGGAAAAAGAGCGTTGTGTGGTGACAGAGGGGCTGGTGACTGCAGCTGGGACCGGCCTCGAGCTCTGATGGGCGCATAACACCATCACAAGACATACGATACACCACCCATTCATGCACACTTAAAGACTCACTGAGGAAGTGTTTCAATTCTTCCACAGTGATGTGTTTAAAAGCAACACAGATTGATATTTTTCTGGTGATTTGCATCACAGGAATTACAAGGAAACTAAACAGCAGCGCGAGGGAAATAAATCACACCAATGTTGCAGTCAAGAACACCTAAAACAAGATCAAGTCCTGACCAAGAATAGGGCGTTTCAAGATGAAAATGAGACTTTGAGGGGTTGAGACCAAGTCTGAACCAGTGAGTCCCACACTGTATGAAAATTTAAAATATAAAATATAGGACATGTAAACCACTGAGGTACTCCTGAAATGTATCTGACCCACTTTCCCATTAAAACATCCACAGAGAATAAATGAAGATTCCTCTTCATTTACCCCTTTTATTGCCATATATAGTGTTTATGTGTGTAAATGTATGTATTCATGAGAAATGTCTCGATAAAATAATGTAAATGTAAGTGGGAATTTCCCTTTGTTTTCTATGAGCAATTATATATATATATATAATATTTTAACAAATAAATCAGATAATGCAAAGACACTTTAGTGATGTACCGAGGTAGAAATGCTTTTAAGGTTGATCTAAACAATCTATTGAATACATTATCATATTATTCTCATATTATTCTCATCTCATTGTTGTTATCAAAGCACAGCAGATGAAAGAACCTTCCAGATATGTGTGGATTTAATTAATGAAAGTAATGCCATACCCAGTTGGAAGCAACAAAGAAATGCCATGAATTAACATGAACGACAACGTGTGCTCTTTTGATCAAGCAATCTCGCTGTCCACAAATCGTGTTGCTTCTTCAGAAAATGTGAATAAATTGATGGAAAACTACAGGGATTTGCCAAAAATGTCAACTTCACACGCTCATATGTGCACTGAAATAGTTTTTGTGTTTGTTTGATGTCATTATTCCTTCTTTTTGCACTGGCCCTGAAGAAACGTAAAATAATTTGAATGTCAGGGAAGTGATAATAAAGCTTTAATCACATGGGAAACTTATCAATTAGCAGGACTCTTTATGGCAATATTAGATTTGTATATGATTTTTGCACCAATTTAATTTGCTGGATTAGCCAAGAGTTTGAATCTTTAATCTATGAATAGTTTCTCAACAGATTTTTCGACAACATGTATAATATCATAGCACACATCAACATTATAACCCATTTATACCGTGATGGAGGACGACTGACTCAGTCTCACACACACTCACGGCCTCACTCACCACTTTGGGTTTAAATGGCGGCTGGATCTCTCTGTTGGCCAGGCGCTCCCAGTCGATGCGTCTGAAGAAGGCCTGCTCCCTGATGTCCCGCTCGCCCTCTGAGCCACAGCCGAGACGCTTCGACGGGTGCTTGGTCATCAGCTGGTGGCAAACAGAAGAGGAGGGATTAGAAGATGTGGCAATTAGAAAAGGTAGAGAAAGTGTGTATCTCTGAAGCAGGCAATCCATTTTTTTACTCCTCCAGCTTCAAAACAGTGGCAGGAAATTACACGGCCTTTTCATAGCTTGATTCCTGATTCAACCGCCTATTTTCATTTTGACCATGAATCAATTTTCTTTGCAAATGAGATGTGAGATAATAAGGATGAGGAATATCTCTTTTGTCACCGGCCCTGAGATGATGAATGATACTTCTAATGGCGGCACGCAGCTACAATCATTATAAATGAAGGCGGGGTGCGTTATTAAAAAGACTTGATCAGAATGTGCCTGAATCTTAATTGAATCTTCTCTGGCGTGTAAATGGACGTTGACACCTCATTTCCTTGTTGGTAAATAATAATGACAACCATGATGACGCTTCACTGTGTTGATGTCACATAAAGTGATGCCCAGGTGCTGTATGAAGCGAACAGGTGCCTGCTAATAAAGGAATATTTTTTTGAAAGCCTCGTCTTTACCGACTGTGTTGAGAGACACAACCTGTAAAATGTATAACTGTGAAGAAAATGGGAACTGTAGGTATTTTGTTTGTGTAGAACTTTTTTACTCAGCAAGTGCAAAAATGTATTGATGTGTGTCTTTTTTCTTCTGATGATATAAATGGTATAAGAATCAAGTTCTCAATCACAGTTGGAAAGTCAGCTGTCAAACAGCAACCTTTAAAATGCAAAAATATGTCAAACTTCTGTTTTCACAACCTTTATGCTTTCCAGCTTTAATTACTTTGATGTACTACAACAACAACACAGCGTATGATGACAATGATTTTCAGTATTTGACATTTAAATCTTGCATGTCAAAGCTTTTAAAAACAGTCCCTGCAGTTATCTTACTCGGCAACAATAACTTTACTTAAAGTTATTACTGTGATTGAATGTACATTTTAAATCTCTCCCAGATTGTAATTCAACACCAGAATTTAAAGGAAAGCGGTTGCTGCTTGGAATATAACTTATTTACTTTATAAAATACTGCATGGCCCTTTAAACAGTACTTACTCCCTTGCAGATGGACACAGATTCTTTCGACATGGACTTGGGGTAGGACACGTTGTGCTCCATGATGGACTGGAAGAGCTCATCTTCATCTTCTCCATCAAACGGGGGCTGAGGAGAAAAACCAACACAGTGTCACCGCTTGAGGGTTGAGCGAGATCAGCATGTGAAGGTGTCACAGGTGTGTGTCACATCGCTGTCTTGTACGGATGGTTTTAGTGAGTGGTCCCGTGCTGTTCATGGTGCTATATCTATTGTTGGTCATTTTAACAACGCAAATAAAGTCAAAACAATATCTAGTTCTCTGTAGGTTTGACAACATGTAATCTCTTGTGTGTTTCTGTGTGTGATTCATCTTCTGCCAGAAAAAAAAAAAAAAACATTTTCTTCTTAACTGTTGCCTGGAAACTGGAAATCTTAATGAGATGATACAACATTTTTTTAAAGACCACAACTGATGCAGTAAAAAAACTAAAACAACATATTACCTGTCCGGCCAGCATCTCATACAGAAGAACTCCATAAGCCCACCAGTCCACTGATTTTGCATAAGGCTGGTATGCTATAATCTGACAGAGACAAAAAGTGAACATATTAATAACTTGTAATAATCAAATACATACACACGACCCCATCAGACAAGTGAGGCTACAAACAGGCACAGTGATAAAAGGTGGCTTTATTTCTGCTGCCAAGTGCCACATCCAACCCGGTAGAGGGTTATATAGGGATATATGAAAATATCAAGAGAGACTGTGAATAGAAGCGCTGTAAAGTAGCATTTCTACCACCATACAGCCGACTATTTTAAGCTGCCATAACAAAGGCGCTTTCTCCTACCATCCAATTTGCCTTCCTACACCTCCCTCCCACACACAGTCTACACACGGACACAGTCACACTATAATGATCATGCAGACGCAAAGGCGAAGAGCTAAATCACAGCTGCACTCGCCTTTAACAGGGACAGAAAATACATGTAACCATACATTATATGGAAGTCTTTATGTCTCTCAGAAAACACCGCCGTGGGTTTTTAACCTGTAAAGTTTATTTCTTGATTGTATGTTGCCCAGAAAGATATTTGAAAACAACTTTCCAGGTGAGAACAGATTTTGTTGGCTCGTGAAGTCATTACAAAAATAATTCTTATTGAGTTGTCTCAGGAGTAAGGGCTTCCCTCATGAGTCAGTGCAGACAGATGGGAGGGGGCAGATACACACATAAAGACATATGCACATATTACCAGACAGACAAACAAACATATTATTATTCTAAATAAACCATGCTCTTTACTTTGTGTAAATAAATGCTGTCATTAATTATTGTTGTATTGAGAATTCACTATTACTGGGAATACTATACCGTACAGTTACCATATACTAATATACAGTATATTAAATAAACTGTGGTGAAAATACATGATGGATTGATACCACAGCACAAAGCTAACGCCAATAGAGAGGAGAAGTCCCTCCCCTTCCTGTTGACCACCATGGGACCTTATTAAGGAAAAAATATGTACGGTAGTCAATAGTGAGAGGCAAATAATTATTTGATCCCGTTTCAATTGTGTCATGAATTACAAAAATGAGTTCTTTCAATTTGAAAGATCATTTTGCATGTCAAGAAAGTTGCAGTGGAAATTCTTAATTGGAAAGACTACACACCCAAAGGTCGCGCCTGTGTGTTTCCTACCGAAATGTAGTACTTTATCTCTGCATCAACCCCTCTCTTTCTAGTGGTTTTATTCTCTTGAAAACTTGAATACCGACACACATGACCGTTTTTCAACGACATTAACTGCCTCTTGCATGTTCTACCACTTTTACTACAAAAGGTCTGCTAGCTTTGCTTTCTTACATATAATGTTCTAACCTTTGCTTGTGATTGCTTATCATTAATTAAAATTATGAAAATTAGGAGTTCTTCTATATATCCTGGGAGCTTTATTCCTTTTCTTTCACTACTTTTCTCTACTGATCTGTCCACCAGGGAACCGCCTATCGCTTCATTCTTCCTTTACTTCTAGAAGTTGACCGGTTAGCCGCTTCAAGTAATTTGAATAGACCTCACTAACTGCTTGTTTGCTTTAGTGTACACCTGACGTGCGTAGGTATACACTACCATTGGATAATATCTGTTTGGGGGAGGGGCTTAGCAAATGCTCAGTTATCTACAATTCAAACCCATTATATAGTGGACAAAAAAGTCTAAAATGAAGAAGCAGAGCTATCCTCTCATTCTCACCTCTGGGGCGATGTAGTCCGGGGTCCCGCAGAAAGTGCGCGTGGACATGCCTTCATACATGTTCTCCTTACACATGCCAAAGTCGGCGATTTTGATGTGGCCCTCAGAGTCCAGCATCACGTTGTCGAGCTTCAGATCCCTGCAGCAGAAACAGGTAGTGAGCATTTGTTTGCATGCATCTGGATTTGTGACCACTTTGATTCTAGTTGTGTGTAGGAGCACATTAAAGTGCTGCTCTGCACCACTGCCGCCTCTCTGAGCAGTTTATCTATCTGCAGCACACACCATACGCCGGGTAACAAACAATAATTTATTGGCCTGAAATCATTTTTTCCCTCTGTGGTTTTTTGTCTGTCTGTGCTTGTGTTTCATGTCTCAACTCTTCATTTTATTCACCTCCTCATTCACCATTTCTGGCAGCTATAGATGTCACAAAGTAGTGTCAGGATGCCAAACACATGCAGAATGGATGAGAGTCCCTCTCTGAAGCACTGAAGAGGACCAGGGTAACCTTAGTCTCTGTCTAGCATTCCTCTCTGTCCTTTCTAGTTTTTATTTTTTGCATCAGGGTTCCAAAGGTCTATTCTTAATTTATCTTCTTTCTGTCTTGCCTGTTATCTCCTGATCATCTTGTCCTTTGTCTGCTTTTCCCAAGGTCAGTTGGTCTTTCCAAGTCCTTGTCTAAACTTCTTTATCATGTCTTACTTCAATTCCCCGTATCTTCATCTTCAGCTTGTCTACCATAGTTTGCTCCCCTCAAAATTGTTTCCTGTGTTTTACCTCACTTTGTTGTTTCCCTCTGTCTTTAATGACTCTCAACACAAAGACAGCCTTTACATTTTTTTCCCTGAATCTTTTTCTCTGATGTAAAATATAAAAACCCCGTAAGCGTTTTTTTTTCTTCCACGCATCAATGAATGAATTTGAGGTGAATGTGGTGCGTCATTACATAAAACTGGTTTCTCTCTGACTCACCCACCTGTAGATGATTCCCTTTCGGTGCAAGAAAAACAAACCGACAGCAATCTCTGCAGCGTAAAACCTGCAAAATTGAAAACAAGAAAATGAATACACATCTTCATGAAAATAATTAGCAAGGAAAGTGATTCTGAATACAAGGAAGCAATACACAATAATCCCTTTCCCTTAGGAATACATATCAATACATATTGACCATGAACAAAATGCACTGACTATGAAATGTAACGTTGTCATTCCCCTTCTCTCTACTATAACCATCTAACAAAAGCATGAAAAAAACACATTTGTACACAAAATACCAGAAGTTTAGCACTTAGATGTCAGTGTAATACAGTACTGCTGTTTCACTAGCCATAGTGTAATCTACTTATCTTAATTATTGTAAAAATGGGTGCTTATGAATAAACGTATAGAGTGTCCTTACACTGCCTGTGGCTCCTTGAATTTGCCCATACGTTGGATATGATACATAAGGTCTCCCCCGTTGATGTACTCCATAACAAAGTACAGCCGATCCTAGATTTAAAAAAAAGAATGGATGTTATTGCCGAAAGAGCAGCTTTTAATGGATGCTTCACAAAGAGAAGTAGAGTATGTGCACACTGCATTACACAGCATTATGTTTAGAAAGAAAACTTGAATATATAATGTGTCTGAACACCGCCTCCAGATAAATCAATGCTGACATGATCTTTCAGGACAGAGGCTGCAGTCTCCTCATATACCTGTATAATATTGTAAGTCAGCGAGCTTTGATCAGTAAATGTGTTTTTTATTAAAGACCCCTTGAGTCACCCTGTCTACGCACAAAGTTGACGTCATACCGGAGACTTCGTATTCAAGGGGGGTCTCAGCTCAGTATACATTTCTCTGCAGGGGCACCGGTAAGAGAGCATGTGAATACATGTAAGTAGGAAAGGCAAATACAGTTGTACACAAACATTTGGTTTAAAATGTCAGAGAGAGACGTCTGTGGAAGGACTGAGTGCAGTTCGTCAGCAGTGCAGGAAGTACTTATTCAAAATCATTTAAAAAGTAATAAAACGTTTTCACACACCACAGTCTGGAAGCAGGAGTGGAGCAGCGTGAGGAAGGGCGGTTTGTCTCTCTGGGCCAAGACCCTCTTCTCCACCATCGTACATTCAACGTCGTCATCCTGGATCACGACGTCTTTCTTCAGGATCTTGATGGCGTACAGCTCCTCTGTCGACTTCATCTCTGCCAGCATCACCTGCGGTTGATGAAGACAACACAGATCAAAGGTCACAATGAAACTAAGCGATCGTGGACTTTGAAGCGGCAAACAAATGCAGACTATCGGGCATTCTTCTGCGATATTTAAAGCGTTGAAATGATCATTTCGCTTTTATATTACGTCTGCAGTCTCGGCTCCCACCTTGCCAAAGCTGCCCTTCCCCAGCAGGGCCAGGAAGTTGAAGTCGTTCAGTCGCATCCGGTCCATGTTACTCGAGGGCAGGCTGAACCGCCGGTGGTCCGACGGCGTGATCACTTTCTTACCGTGGCCCAGCTTGGCTTTCTGTGGTGTGCAAAGTTGAAAATGATAATAAAGTAAACAGTATATTCAATATCTAGATGTGATTGTATCTACATGGTTTGTTTAGCATTTACAAATGAAGCAAATATTGATGAAAATAATTAGGAGTGGACATGGAGCGCTTAGTCAGCTGTCATGCTGGTGTCTAACAGCTGGTCTGGAGTCAGATATTCACATCCCGCTTTTACAGAGAGCAGATCACAGAATCACCGGTTGCTTCATTTGTCTCAGTCGGAAGGAAGTGTGCTCGTCAGATCACAGTAGGATTGTGTGTCGTTCTGCTGCTTAACTCCAGTATTTTTACATGTAGTAAAAATGTCTTTCAAAATGGGTTGAAAATGCAAGTACCCAACAGTTACAAAAATGAATGATGAAGTGTACCTAAAATATAGTTGTTGCAACATTAATTAGAAATTAGAAAGGGATGACAAATTGATTATTGACGTTAGGTGAACTTTTATATTTTCAATCCCATTCAAAATATTTTTACAATTTTTTGATGATAACTCTTTTAATTGTTGAGCAGTTACTGTGTTATGTTGTCATTTGCTACAAGGTTCCATGATGGATGCACTAACATCTCTCGCCACCATCAAAAGCTGGTTAGCTGCATTTTACATTATATTAAAGTCAGAATCAAATCATCTCTACCCTTTTTTCTATTTCTGTGTTGAGAGAACAAAGTGATCTATTTTTTGCCAGACATCCTCACAGATATTCAGCAGCAGGGGCGTATAAGCAGGGGGTGGCAGCGGTGCAAAGGTTCCCTGTTGTTATAATGACTGGCCTGCCAAGCGTCTTTGAACAAAAAGGGCAATCAGGAGCCTGCCAGCTCCCATCACGGCTGTTTCTGTCAGATAGAGAAAACAGGCGACCGATGGGGCACAGAGAAGCGGTTGCCACGCCAACCATTTTTCAACTCTTAACTCAATGTGATAATGTGCTCAAAATAACAATTATCCCATATTTGACTCAAGTTAAGTGGTGTTAACTAGGTGTGTCAGTTGCAGTTACAGAAGAGAGACTGTGGTGGTCATGTGACTCGTCCTGCTTCCAGGTGCAAGAATGTATTGCAGTTCATTAATTTCACCTGGCAGCGCAGGTGTGAGTCCCAGAGGAGGCACCTGTGCATAAAACAGGCAGACCTCTGAGGCCTGACGACCTAAGAGGGAACTTATGCGCCTTACAGGTTTACAGCCGTCTTTCTAAAGGCACAATTTTATGACATATAGATTTACATATTGTCAACATAATGGTACAGTGATAGGGACACATTATTTTTCTCTAATTATAACTTTTTTGAGCGAAATACTCTTCAGGCCTCGAAAACCCTTTAAAGGAAAAACTACATTTTGGTTTTACTGCTAATAATGCATGTCTGCATTTTTAGGGATCACAACCCCAAAAGGTCGTTTAACTACTGACATAAACTCTACTTAAGGCAGGAAGAGGTCAACCGATATATGTGTGCATGTCAACAATCCACAGGGAGGTTTTTACATATCTAGCACACATGGGAATGATGGTGTGATCGTGTGCTTGATTAGATTAATGTAACTTGCAATAGTTGTTCTCGGCACCCTTAAAACACAGAACATTTACATAAACTGTACACATCATTTCACATCATAAACAACTTGTGAAAAAACAACACATCAACCTTTGTCAACACAACACAACGTTTGTGTCAGAGTGGCCACACAAAGTTGTATCAAACACAGAGTGCAGCCACACAACAGTCTTATAATATTACATATAACACTGCCGCCGTGTGGAGGGATTTGGCATGCACACCAAGAACAGCAAGAACCCGCCTGTGTGTGCACTCATTCACACAATTACAGTGCATAAGTGTCCATCCATGCTTCCTGCCTTCTATAGTCCAGACCAAAGGCGGACTAGTAGAGGGAGGACTGTGGACCTCACTCTCAGCCAATGAGGAGCGGGTGTGAAGCTCTCTTGGCCAATCACAGCACACTGAAAGTGGTAAAGATGATGGTGGCACCAACAGAGGCCTGAGTGGAGCACACATTTACTAACAACAATGCTGTGTGGTGTTTGTGTGTTTAGAGTATAGGGAGCATGTATGTATGTGCAGCACTTTCATGATTCTTTATTAATATTAATAATGAAACCGTAGCTGGTTTATTTTGAGCTAGAGGAACACCAGCTGGTTTCCTGTTTGCACTTAAAGCCAAAAGCAACTGCTGCAAATCTGCAAATCAGACTTTGCTGATGCTGACCTTTGCAGCAGATGCTGCAGGTGCTTTAAAATCCTCTAAATGTTTGAATTCATTGTTTCTTTGTATTCAAATGGTACGCAGCCCCCTTCAATTGTATGTTTCAGATGTGTTATGAATCATGAAATGAAAAGGAGGAGAACGTTAGTGTATAAACGTGTGAGAGGAGTTAGAGAAATGTGTGTAAACAGAAATCTGGTTCAACGTTATATGCCGTTGAGAGCTTTTGTTAGTAAATCAGATTAATTTGTGGAAGCCCAGCAGAGATCCACAAACAATCCCAACACGATAAGTAAAGTGAGCGTGATGCAGAAATAGAGACGGAGCAGGCAGAAGAGCTACCTTGAGATAGTGGATATTTAACTGGCAGGCCTAGAAGAAAGAAGAAACTCACTTATTAGTGCAGTCAAACGTTAGCTTGTTTTTAGCATGTGCTGGGAAATATAAATGTGGACAGATTTGATTTTTTTAATCTGTTTAAATCATTTATCCATTAACGATAAAAAGATCCCAGCCATCACTAGAAAACAGAGTGCATCCTTTTCATGTCACATCTGGCTGCATGTCTGCATCTCGCCCCAGTTTCCACGGCAACTGCACAGTTGTGTGAAGACGCTACAGCCTCGGAGGAATGTCAAGGTCAGCGTCGCACATTAAGGAGAAAAACATCAAATCAAAAACAAGTGGATGACATTTGCACTCGGTATAAAAACACCTGTCCGCACACACAGAGCTGGACTTTCATGAAACTGCCCTCGCTCAGTTGAAGCCCATTCGTCTTTGCACTTGTTTGTATTCAATGATTAATATATCGGCCGGCTCCTACCTGCATGTTAGTGACGTGGACATGAAGAGGTTGTGAGTTGTATTTAAAAGCACAGCTGTTTTAATGTGCTGCTGTAACAGAAACCTCACTGCAGTGAACGCACCGGCCACTAGAGGGCGAGCGTTAGCTGCACTGAAGATTTCCTGAGATTCGGTGACATTAAAAGACATAAAAGATGTTTTTACATGATTTTGCTTGACTTAATTACAATAATTGATACAATGCTGCAACCCATTTTTGTTTTTTGAGTTTCAAAAGTAATTTTGAAACTCAATAATGTCATTCATTTATGTGAAACAACAATAAAGTTTAAAAACTTGCTCCGACGAAAATTGTATCACATTAAACCTTGTTTAATGTCAAATGACAAATAAGACCAAACAGCTCAAATTAATAATACAAAATATGACATATTAGAAAGCAGGAAAAACTTTCCAGGTGTTGGTCTGGTTTAATATAAATGTATTTCTACATCGTGTTATTTCCACATCAGCTTCTTTTAGACCGTCTATATAATGTTTTCTTCTGTGTTCCTTCTCAAACTGAGTCATGGCCGACTGTGAAAAAAGTAGGTAACGCTTCCACTGTATTATTAATTATTATCCGCAGCTGTACCTCTCAAGAACTTCCTTCCTTTATCGAATGTAAGCTTGCACTGTAAATTCATACGGGTACGTTTCCTTACAATAAAGAGCATTTGCTTTATTACTACAAGATGAAAGTGAACTCCCTCTCTGACACGCAAGGGGAAACGCTCAAGTGAAGAACAGCGCCAGGTTACCATGGTGACGGAAAGGAAGAAAAAAAGACTTATGGTTTTATTGAACGTTACGGTTTCAGTTGACCTCACCTCAAACTTCTGTCTGAGCTCCAGGTTGACGTCGTCCATCTCAGGGATGGGAACATTGTAATACTCTCCCTCCTCCTGGTTCAGCAACTTGTACCTGATACACACAACAACAAAGATGGAGAAAAGTGAATCTATATTTTATCTACTTTTCCATTGAATATATCATCCACGCATCTCTCCCGCACCACAGGTCTGCTCTCCGTCTGCAGAGCCAACTAGACTCCATCTCTAATGTACACATCCTCTGGCCACTTTTTCTAATGACCTGGAATATACAGCACACAAACCCACACAGTAGGGGAGCCACACTTTTATGCACAGGTATTTCCTGGAGATCTGCAACTGTGCACAAAGCAGCAGTCAATCAGGCTCGGTTTGGGCTCGGTGGCGGCAGGTATGCTAACATGGCCGTGGCGAGCGAGCATGTGTTTATCATTGTGAGACAAAGCAGGCGGACGGAGACAGAGAGACGGGGAAATGACGCCGACAGGTGCTTTTTCTCAGACTGAACGGAGTCAGCGGCACTAATGTGTGCGCGCAGCGTGCTGCTGTGAAGCCGTGACGTTGGTCGGTTGTTGGTTGGCGGCCAGTGTAGTATCAAGTTAACAGCCTGGCAGACTGCAGGAACCATGTGCGCTGACTGTTATGTCATTCCTGTTTCTGACTGGAAACATATTTGTGAAGGAATATAAATTTAGCAAGTTGAAAGGACCAATTGTTAGCCGTGTTAAAAGACCTTTACATACATGTGAAGAAACTCCGTTACTGAGCTGTATTTATAAGTGCTCACACAGCCAGGTCTGAGCTAGGAATGACTGCTTGTAGTTTCGATTTTTACAATGCAATGCATCCGCGGTGCAAGTGTTCATTATCTTTGTTACACCCGCTGTCTTTCCTCTGGCCTCTTTTGGGAAATGAGCCGTCTCTCTCGGTGGTCAGAGCCTGGAGCTCTCACACCTGAATGTCATCAGTGCGTCAGTGGAACCGGCGCTCTCGCCTACTTGGCCTTTGAGTTGTTTGTTGGTTTGTTCGTGAGCGTAGTCCTTCTCCGGAAACCGTTTTTGATCACTCGACTTGAAACAAGTTATCCTTTGTCCTGGCTGGTTGGTAAACATGCTTTGTTTAACCAGGCTGGGTAACTTTGGGGAAGCTCTATACAGGTTTACTTTGCCATTTACTTTGCTAAACTTGTTAGTTTAGTTAGTTTTGTGTGTTTCGGTAAACCAGTTGAATGTATTTTCTAGTGTGGGGTTTTTGTCTATTTTGGCCTTCTGCAATTTTCATTTTATTTCTGTTTATAATCTTTCTATCTACAAATATTATTCATTGTTGCTCTTAGTGTTCCAGCAGCCTTCTCTTTTAATTTTGGTTAAATTATTGAAGGTTTTGGGTGAACTTGTTTCTTCCTGTATTATATAGGCCATAACAATCTTATTCAGGATGTTTACACCGTAAATAAGTAATGCACTATATTTTGTGAATAATCCAAATGTAAAAAAGTCTGCATGAAGGTCTAACCACACAGGACTTGTTTGTATCCTTCGTAAAACCATAAATCAACGTTGAACTGATGTGTTATGTAACGTCCGTACTTAAGTAACTCCACTTCTGTAGTTACATTAACCACATTATCGTGGTTTTGTAGCCTAAACACCACAGAGGTTTGCACAAATGCACTGATCCCTCGTGTTCCTGGACATTTGTAAGAGTGCATAAAAAAACTTTATTTTAAGATATGATACAGACTGCTATACAAGGATATGTGTTCTCATATTCTGCTTTGAATTGTTATTCCTTGCTTCTTTTAATATAACATATATTATTGTTCTTCAGCATCCTATATCTGAAATACAAAATGTACATTGAAAAAGAGATCGCAATGCCTGATTAAATAAAGGTTATAACCCCAATCAGCTCAACTCACTGTATATACTACAGAATATTAAAGGAAGATTAGTTTAATCACTCATCAGTTTCAGCAATACTGGTAGTGACACTGGTACAATACAGTTTACCGTTCTTGACAATTTTACATCATATATAAAGCAGCCTGTAATGTCGTTCTCATGTCTTTGCTGGCTGAATGCGACAGCTTCTTGATAGCAGCTGATATTTTGGAGAACGAGAACCGTTCACCCTCGTAAGTGAAGGGGACTGAAAAGACGACCTACCATCCGCAGTTGGGCGCTTTGATGAGCTCAGACACCCCAAACGACATGGAGCCCATGAAGTCGTTACGGGTGGTTCGGTCCCAATCCCACACCTCAATGGACAGACGGCGGTCCTTATCTGATGCTTTGAGCTTACTGAATAACACATATACACACACAGGAGGAAAAAGTAACACGCAAGGACAAGAGACAGAGAAAAATGAGTCCTTAAAAAGTCTTCCTTTGATCTACTTTCATTTTGTAACCTTATACCGTGATCGTTAACTCACAAGCTGAAGGACTCGTTCCAGCAGGGGTTGAGAGAGGAGCGGATGGTTCTGGTCTTCTGTTTGGTCTCGTTCTTTGGGTCGGGGATGAGCTTGAGTTTAACGTAAGGATCTGATAGACCATTTGGATCCATAGGAATCAGGTTCCTGGCTTCACCCACTAGAATATAGAAGAGAAGACAGGGAGAGAAAGTGTAACTGTGTGTTTGAGACTTCATGACTCCACACTGATTCAGGGGTTAAAATGCAGAGATGGCAGTGAGTCACCGCAGGTCCCTCTGAGGTCTGACGGCAAACAGAAAATATATGAGTTTCAGTCCAAGCTGAATTTATCTCCCTGTACTATGTGTGCATTACATCACGCAATTACAGATCACAATGTGTCTGTGTAGCATTGAGGATTTGGCTGGCGAGATTCATAGTCATTTAATTCTTCAAACATACTTTAATTAGGTAAAGTTCAGAGTTAAACTGCTTGTGCTTTGGTATCTTTGGCATCAAGTCTTCCAACTGCCACTCATGGTTCTCTTCTTGGTTGGAAGCTGTTGTATTGGTTCAGACAAAGTGGATCTGTTGAATTAAGTAGCGACCCTCCCTGCCACTGGCCGTTGTCCCTGCAGGTGTTGCAGGTGGGCGTGGCAGAGGGTCGTCAGGAGAGTGGGGACACCTGCGCTAATTAGCGGCACTCTCTTAAAAGGCCCTCTGATCTGAGCCCTCTCTGTCCTGAAGCACCCGTTTGGCTTTGGTATTCAAGATTATGGTTTGTCTCTGCACTATCCAACATCACACACACACACACACACACGTGCCACTGTTAACCTAGTTTGTGTTTTATACCACTTAAGTTCAATAAACCCTTTTATGTTAAACTACTCATTTGTGTGTATCCCCCTTCTTTTGTCATGGCCGTGCGGCGCGGTTGAATAGCGTTGATGTAGGAAATGAAGGGAACCTAAATTATTTGACATACTATAAAATAACATGGTATCAAGTATTTGAAAATCAAAAACTTAAAACTTAAAATCCAAGTGAAGTTGTAAATCTTCAAAATTGTCTCTGGAATCCAAGTCATGATTGTGACTTGAGTCCACACCTCTGATGGTCAGTCACGGTGAACAGGTATTGGATCCAAATGCAGAGGGTTGAGGAGGCAGCCGAGTTGTGATGTTTCATTTTGGCCTGTCCCCTGAGACTCAAGTGAGGAGGTGGGCGGGGCCAGGCAGAGCTGATTAGGAAAAGTGGGAACAGCTGTGTACAGGTGGGAGGTAACCAGGACTGCCAAGAGAGTCTGAGGCCATCTAGTGGACGGTTTGAGAGTGGCAGGTCAGGGAAGCGAGAGTAGCGTATGTGACCTGAGGGAAGTGAGCAGGCGCTGGAGACAAGGCCAGGCAAAACAACCAATCAGCCAGAAAGTCCCGTAAAAAACACACACACACACACACACACACACACACACACACACACACACACACACACAGATCTCAGTGTTTCTGTCCCCAGTGACTCAGCAAATGGCTCATCAAATCAGACACCACATATGCTGACAGTAGGTGCTGTGAAGCAAAACAATACTGTCAAAATTCACTTGTGAAACTGCACCAACTGGTTTATAACACTGGTGGTGGAAACAACTGTAAAATAATACTCGCACTAAAAGACTGTCTCACACACACACGCTGTTGTATAATTAGACAGGTGATGATTAAACTACACTCTTCTTCCTTGTAGTACTCTTTCTCCTTCATGGCCAGGCAATAAGTGAGCAGATGATGTGAGGGACAAGTGATGTTTCTCTGTGTGATGACTGACAAATGAAAAAAAAAAAGGAGTGTTGTTACATAGCAACAGGAGGAGGGGGACGGGGTGGCATGAGCGTGTCATTTTCACCATGGCGACAGCATCTACTGTAAGTGGCCAATGGGCCGACTCCAGCGCCGCCCCACTCAGCAACATCTCATGAACGCACAAATAAATGTAATTATTTAAACAACGGCTGAACTGAAGAGAAAAGAAGAAAAACGGACAAAAGTATAACGGCCGGAGAGCAGAAACAATGCAGATCACGTTAAATCCTCTAAAAGCGTGTTTATCAGCTGCAACCTTCCCACTCTGCATATTTTAAAGCAATCACACACACAGAGGACAAAGGAGAAAGAAAAAACTGTCATCTGAATGTTTCAGGGAGCCAGTGTGAACTTTCACACGAGGACTCGTTCGCTGAGATTCTTCGTTAAAACAGTGGGAATGTATTTCTGCTACAAACCATAAATATCCCTTGACTGAATACAAAGCAGCTCATTTAGTTCTGTGTTTGTGAGATTTTATCTGATTTTGATATTTAGCTGATGTTCAGTAAGGTTAGTAAGAAAATGGTTTTAAGGGATGAAAAGTTATGAATTATGAAAAGAACAATAAAAACAACGATATAAATGAATAGAAACAAAGAGAAAATAAAAATGCCCGAAATCCACTTTTTGTTTGCTGTTTTTTTCAATTTTCTATGATATTAGAATGATTTTCTTTTTTTCTTTTCTTTTACAGACCAAAAGGTTAATTAAATCCAATATCAAAATTGTAAATAATTATTAGTTGCTGTCCTGCACTGGATTTTCTATTTTGGTCGTTTTTCCTATAGGTTGGTGGGACTTACTTTATCAAACACTGTCCCAAAAAGAATAAATGGTGACAAATATGTTTTAAATCGTCATATTCATCGAGTGAAGAGGTGAGCTAGAAGGAGATAAAAGAGATGAAAATAATTGATTTATGCAGAAACATGAATTTAAATATTAGCATTATGCTTTACATTTAACTATAATATTTATTTTTTTAAACTGTGAAATCTCTCGAAATTAAGTTCACATTGAATTCATGTCATGAAGTTGAAAAACCTGAAGGACAATGAAGTGGTAATATTGTAATATTTCATTTAGTCATGCTCCTCCCCTGCCAAGCAGTAGAGGGCAGTGCAGGTCTCTCTCTCACTGAGTTGTGTATCTGACAGAAGAAGACAGAGTCAGAGCTTTTACCTTGTTCATGAATGTGCTGCTTCAACCTCATTGTTCACTCCTTATCCAATAGAATATCTCAGCTACAGTAATCTCTCTCTCTCTCTCTCTCTCTCTCTCTCTCAAGCCTACACACACACCCACACACCCACGCAAAATAAAGTAAGAGGAGCAGAAGGAAAATTTCAGCATCCCACGTTCTCATCTAAATCCTCCCCTCCGCTGGCTGTGGCAGCGTAAAAGGCATCAGTCACTTCCATGGCAACGCTGGCGCCATACAGTGCCAAAGCAACATCAACGCGCCTGTAAACACACTAATGAGGCAAACACACACACACACACACACACACACACACACACACACACACACACACACACACACACACACACACACACACACACACACACACACACAATGAAACATCATCAGCAGTGATCAAGGACCACCTCTACTGTCTGCGGTTGCTTAGATACAACCAGAGCTGCTTTCCTTCTGTAGCCTCCTCTTGCTCCTTACGGTGTAGTTACAAATAAAATGAGATGTGTGTGTGTGTGTGTGTGTGTGTGTGTGTGTGTGTGTGTGTGTTTTGTCTCTTTTGATGTTCAACACACATGACAGATGCAGATGTATAATACGTGTTAACTCGAGGCTTCACCGATCCACTATCACTGAAACAAGCCTGCTGTTTTCATCACGGAAAAAGCAAAACTTCCAGCAAGAGTAGCACAACTACTCTGCTGCTGTCGTGCATGAGGGACACAGGAGTGAAATGTTCTGCCTTGTTACACTAAAACACAATAAGAAAGTGCACTGGCACTTAGATGAGACGTTTAGAGCCCTGTTGTTTGGAGATAATGAACGACAAAGTTCACGTTCTTTCTTCTCCAAAATGCTTGTTTATTGTCTTATATCTCAGATAATTTCTCTAAAGGGCCAAGTGTTATTTCCCTGCACTTAATGCTTCCAGAACAACGGAAGACAATACGGCTGGAGTGAAAACTCACGTCCGCACAAAGACAGTTAACCATTTCCTGTGATCTTTTTTAGTGATATTCTTGGGAAACCCAAAAAGAAGAGGAAACACACATCCGAGGTCACAGTATCTCCTGTATCTGAGTTTAATAAAAAAATATATGCCACAGCTAAAAATGGCATATCATTGCAGGGGCTGCAGTGGGCCGACAGAGTAATCTCCCAAAAAAAAAAGGCTTTGAAATTCAAATGTGTTGTTGCATAACAATGCTATGTGCAACCAATGAATGCCTGATAATCTGAAGGGGAAAGCTGCACGGCCAAACGGGAGCTGGGTGGATCCCTGCAGTGCACTGTCAGGGATCTGTCACACACACACACACACACACACACACACACACACACACACACACACACACACACACACACACACACACACACACACACACACACCACACCACGCAGGGGAGGGAGAAAATGATATTACGGTTTCTATTTGTGGTTGTGGTCGCTTGAAGAAAGTGCAATCAGGAAACTCAACAAAGGCTTAAGAAGGAAATGTTCACTGATAATAAGTGAGACGCGAGTGGTGCTTTACTACTTTGTACATTTCCACCCACACTCTCTTCATTCAAGATTCATTGAGCACATTTTTGGGTGAATTATTGTTGTATTTGTTAGTAAATGACTACTCACTAACCCTGCCCCAAACAAAGAATGAAATAAATCAATTAGTAAACACTTAATTGAATATTGAATAAATATAATATTTCATATTCATATAAATATATGATTACTGCATTAAATTGTTTTGTCATTCAATATATGTTCATACTGTTATAGTTGTTGACAAAATCAAATTATAATTTTTTTAAATTGTTTTGCTTAAAACTATATTTATGAAATATTGATAAAATACAAGATAATTGTAAAACACAAAATTATCACAATCTCTGCATAAGACCCAATACTCATGCTCCAATCATATACAGCGACATGCAGTACATGTGATCCTCATATTAGACAAAAGCCTAATATTATATATGTATATAATTAACTGTCAGTTGAGGAGAAAAATAAAAAAGTTCAACTGTGCTTCAAACCTGAGGCGAGTATGTCAGCAGTGGGAAATCTCACCCTGAGTCAACCGCAGTGTGCTCACTTTGTCCCGGTCCTCAGATGCCCTGTCAGTGTGTATGTGTGTGTGCATGTGGGCCGATTATGGAGGGTCGTTTGCGTGTTTGTCTTTTCTTAAAGCTCCAGAATAAACCTCTGCTCATGGCCGCAGGTTCTTTATGTCGCTTTTGCTAAAAGAGACGTTGATCAGGAAGAGGAGTAAAGAGAAGGATGAAGGAGGTAATTAGCGGAAGGAAAAAAGAACAAACAAGGTAGAGGAAGATGATAAGAGACAGAGGATGGAATAGAAGAAGAAGAACTTTAGAGCCAGAGGGGAAAGGACCAGTCACCCAACTGGTTTCAGTCGGTAGACAAAGAGAGGACGATATAAAAAAAGGACAGATGTTGATGTCTTATTGAGGGAAAAAAAGGAAGAAAGATGACTGAATGGACAGGATATCACAGCAGGTACGGAAGGAAAATAGATGGCAAGAGGTCGGGAGGAAGACATGCTACGGTCTCGAAGGAACAGGTAGAAGAAGATAACAGGAAATGTCAATAGGAAGGAGAGGAGAGATGCAGGGAAGAAAAGAGAGGAGGGGGTTAGAGGGAGAGAGAGAGAGAGAGAGAGAGAGAGAGAGAACCCGAGATATGTGTCTGTTTCCTTGGCTGGAAAGATTTAATCAAGTTCACATCGGTGCGGTGAACCACAAACCTCCGCCACTTGTCTGTGGGAGCTGGAGGGGAGCCGGAGAACAAGCTGAGGCTTCGCTGTTCAGACCGCTGCCATTTGAGAGGAGGAAAACACAAAACAAAACACTGCAGAACATACACTTCCTCTGCCGTCTAACCCTCCTGCGCTGGTCTCCGTATCGCTCTTGATCTTCTTTTCTCTGTCAATCACAGTCCGTCTCAACTGGTCCTCTACTATTACAGAAGTTTACGTCTGATTTTCAATCCTTTTAATTTAATTTGTATACTTAAATGAGTAGGATAACAAATACAAAATAATAATAATAATAATAGTTTCATACAAAAATAATACCTCTCAATCATCACTAAATTGTGTGGCGGCGACCTGTATATTCCCTTTTCTTGTAATTTTTCTGTGTTCAGGACGTTTCTGGCTGTCAACTTCTATGAAAACGGAGAGATCAGGTGCCAGATTGTAAGCACTTGTCCAAGAGGAAGCTATGAAAACAAAGCACAGAAAACATTTAAATGTAGCGGCGCGACCACAATGAGAGGGAATCTGGAGTTGGATTTCTCCCGCTGGCGACATCAAATCCTACTCACTATGCCTAATAAGCTATATTCCCAACATCCAAACTTGCTGGTTTGATTCAAGATCATTTCAAACCGCAGGCAGTTTTGGTCTCTGTACAATACCAAACAGTAGACAGACAACTGCAACAAGCTGGTGAACATAGCGTTTAGCAGTAAAAAATACAGCAAGCTGCACTATTTCTGCACTATTTGTGACCTGTTATAAGGAGGCGTGTCATGTAATCATAAATAGAATTCAAACCCTTAGTTCACCCTAAGTGGTCCAAATATTTTATTAATTGTACTCATACTTGCTTGCGTATTTATTATATGTGGCATCAAATTACCATTATCTTAAAAAAATCACATACTCTCTTAAGAAATGATCGGTATGATATTGTATCACATAACAAAACACACATGACATGCTGCCGGGTGTTTTGGTGTGTGAACGCATGGAACTCAAGGACGACACGAGACCTCACATCAATCTAACGTCTTATAGTTCAGTTTCGGCTGAGTCCATTCAGCCTAATCTGAAAGGACTGCTGAGGTAACCATGTCAACGAGACCACCGCCGTCGTATTCTGCTTCGTTTCCATCCTTCGGTTTGTAATTAAAAAGAAAACAGTAATATAAAACTGAAAAGCCGAGAGAACAAATGCTGTAAGATGACTGCGAGACTCCTTTCCTCAACCACAAACACAAAGCAATATATTTCCAAGTCAATCACATCTGCCATTCTAGCCCTGCTGTTGCCGGAGGTTATTCCTGTTTGATCCCCACTGAGTTAAAAACACTTTATTGCGCTCAGCACTCATAATGCTCCCTGACCACCACTGTCTCGCCGTGTTTGTGTGTTTGTGTGTGAGACAGAGAAGTGACCCAGCAGTCGTTTCAAAGGGGGTTTAACGCCGGGGACTTGTCCACTCCAGGTGCTGCTGTTGACTGACAGGATAATTTGGAGGTGTTGAAAATACACACGCGGGTTATGAAGGCGGCGATGACTTCCATTTTTTCATGCTGACGCAAGCTATGAAGTTCTCTGGAGGGTTTTTTATGTGAAGTTACAGTTTCAGCTTTAAGTTGTTAAGTTATTAAGTTGAAATTCAATTTGATTTACTGTGGTTTCAGGTGAAAACGTCTGGAACCACATAATGCTTGATTCCCTTAAAAAAACTAAAACATTAAAACACATGCTTCTGTGATCATCATTTTGTAGGAGCAATAAAGTTGGGTGGGGGGGGTGGGTCACATGACCTTCAGTTCTGAGAGCTGCCACTACCCAAACAACCTCACGGCCCCGCGCTGGTCCCGGGGATTTGGTTGATATGTAAACGAAAGCTGGATTAGCTCAAAAAGTGACATCCGGTGCAGTTTAATTCAGTTGACAGAGAAAAGTTCCTCAGCCTCCTCTCAGTGTCCCTGAGTGAGTGACCACTTAAAGCAAGCGTCTGGCTACAGGCAGAGCTAACACAGTCTTTCTGTATAGTTCATGAACACAAGTCTAGGGAGCCCAAAGTTATAAATATTATTATAGAGATTTATTTCAGTGATCTGAAAATCAACCACTCACACTCAACCTCTTGCTCGCACCACTCCGAGCCTGAGCTAAAACTACTGCTGATAAAGAAAGAGGCCGACCTGTGACGTGTAGCCGGTCCAAGCTGACCTCGATCTTGAGGAAGAGGCGACCCCGACGCTCCGTGTGGTCCGTCCCACACAGGCTTGGCACGTTGACCACACACTGGTTGTGCACGTTCATGTCGCAGGCTGGAAAGAGACAGAATGCAGAGGTGTGTTGAGTTCATCTGGATGAGACTTTTTTAGGATCTCGTCAGAACAAAGAAAAGCACCTCTTTCTATTACCCCATGCATTTGAGGGCGAATCATGTCTATAAAAGGGAGGATAAGCGAGTGTTAGATTGCACATTATGCTACATTTAAACCTTTTAAATGCAATTTGTGATGCTCTGTTTGCATGGAAAAAGCTCTGCCTTTGGTAGAAAATGTGCAAAAGTAGTTGGTGTTGTGTGATAGGGAAACTTGAATTAATCTTATTATTCTACAGAGATCTCAATGACAGCAGACAAACAGTGAACACAGGAAAACATTTTACAAGGAGCTTTGCCTTGAATTACAAAAAAAGAATGAATAAAAGATGAATACAATTAATGGAAACATGTTCTTAGAATATTTTAAAACACCAACAAAAAGAGGACAGGGAGTTGTGGTGCTGTACTCAGTAAACCTAAATCTGGTGATTCATTTATAACTTTTGTGCTTTCATCTGCATACACCTGGGCCGTATTTATTGAACTACTTTATAATGTAACTTTAAACTTCGGAGTAAAGACGTTTAGAGCGCATGACATGATGAACTATACATAAATAGCCAATAGCCAAGGATTCATTATTAAAAAAAAACTAAAAATCCTTTTCCATTTTGTTTGTGGTATCTTATTCTGAAAACATGTTATCTTCTGAAGTCTTTAATATCTCCACAACCAATTTAACAGTCATTTTTATTTTATTTTTATAATATATAAATAAGGATGTCTGTAATGGAAACAAAAATAAAACCAAACTGGAGCAGGGAGCCACTTTGCTGCTGGTAGAGAGGTGAGACATGAGAGGAACATATAACAAGACACGAACAGGCGATGACGATGGTGATTGCAAACAAAATCAATTTCAGCTTTATTCTTGTCGTTTGTAGCCTTGAGGAATAAACAAAACAAATGTGGGTTTTGCAGCTGCAAAAATATAAATTGCACACATGGCTTCAGATATAATTTATTATTCATCGTGAGTCAGTGAGTTTAAAACAGGTGTGTGTTCACCTCTGTTTCTGTGCTGCAGTAATTTAAAACCTATTCTTTTCAACTTGAGCCACAGATGTTTACTTCCAAAATGTCATGTTTAGCAGTTTGATAAAGATCTTGAACTTTGAACATTTTTACTTTTTAAAGCACTGAGTCTGAGTCTGTTACTCAGTCCCAGTGCTCACTGATTGTTTTCCTTTTGGACCCACAAACAGATACACAAAAGGCTGCAGACCGAATGTGGCCAAAGATTTGTTTTGGAGATGTTTCAGTGCAAAAATGTCAAATTTAAATGAGTGAAAGCAGTAATTAAAAGAGCCACTGCTTTTCCTCAAAGGAGACATCAACAAGTAATCACCACATTACCTTAGAAATGATATAATCACTGTGAGCAGATGAGATCATCACCATTCAGTGGACTATAGCAGCTTCCACTAACACACACACACTTCGACAAAGCCGAACAGATGAGGGACCAGAGGGGAGAGAGAGCAGGCATTAGTTCTCCTATTCCCTCTCGTTTCCTCCTAACCTTCCCTCAACATCCTCCTTTCATCCTCTCCCTACTTTCTGACTTCCTCCATCCTCTTTCTGTCCTCTTCCATCCAACCATCCGTTTCTCCTGCTCTCTCCCCATTTTCTCCCTCACCAGGCAGGCCTGTCAGGGTGACATGCTGGGAGGAGACAAGGACAGACGAGAGGATGGGGAAGCAGCTCGTAATTGCGATGGCCTCCCCGCATCATTTTGCTCTGGTGTGCTCCCGTTACCATCTGCAACGAGGCCGCCACCAGAGACCCACTGATGGATGGACAGAGTAAGAGGGGGGAGACGGAGGGGGATGGGTGGAGATAGCATGGAGTCAGGGGGGGGGACAGAGGAGGTAAAGTGAGGCATACAAAGGTGGAGGGACTAAACGTAAAAGTAAATGTAAAAACAGGAAGGAGAGAAAAAGAGGGGAAACTATGTGAGGGACAATAGAGAGACAAGCATTGGGAAATCAACAAGAAGAAATGGGGGGAAAGGAGGATTAAAATAAGTGCAGGATGGGGGTCATACTGTACATGCAAAGAAAGAAGAGAAGAGTTGATGGAGGAGTGTGGGTGGAAAGAATGGGAGCGCAGAGAGGACTCAGCAGGGCAGGACAGTGAATTCTGCCTGGGCTGCAGATGTGGCTGAGAGTAGTTCACCAGTCTATTCCCATCTGTTCTCATTAGGGCCAACCAGTGCAGCACATTCGAAACAGGTTCACACACACTGACAATTTCAGTGGCATTATTTGATTAGTTTGAAGTGTTAAATAACACTATTTATGATTTTCTCTCAGTCAAGCATTTTTCCATTCCTTATTTTTTATCTTTTATTTCAAATCTCAAATCAAATTTCAAGTTCACGCACCATCTTGTCGCTGCTTCCCTTTCAATTGCATACAATTATATATTACTTCTGAAGAGTGTGAAAACTCTGAGAAAAGCATTTTGGTAAGACTAAATTTAATCAATTCATCTATTCATAATTGTTTTGATGGATCAGTTAATCCTTTAGTCTGTAATGTGCCAGTTTGTAAAAAATGTCACAATTTCAAATAATTCCAGTTTTTAAATGTCTTCTTTTGTCTGACCAACAGTCCAACATGCAAACATAGCCAGTTTACTTGATATATGACAAAGCAAATCCTCACATTTAAGAAGCTGGAACCAGCGAATGAGCGATTCTTTTAACATCCCATCATACAAGAAGCTTTACATTTAAGTTTTGTCTCTTGTGCTGGACAGACAGAAATGTTCAGTGATGTGTCGACTGTAAGAGAACGCAAACTCCTCTTTTTCGCTGCAGCAGCTGCTGACCAAATACTTTTCTCTCTCTCACACACACACACACACACACACACACACACACACACACACACACACACACACACACACACACACACACACACACACACACACACACGTAGACAGGGTGTGTACTCACTGTCACATTTCATCCCCTGGTGGATGAGTCCGTACAGCAGTGAACCACAGTGGTCACAGAAGGTGGGACTGCCATATGTGTGGATCTTGAACTTGTGCTTGCTTCTGGGGTCCTGGGTAACAATAGAGAGATGGGAAAACCATAAAATAGTATTAAATGACAAAACATTTTTAAAGGAGGGGAACCGTCAGGGCCCTCAAGACCCTCAGAGAGAACCTACGGTATTCTAAATGATAACATTAACGTAACATTTTAAAGTAAAATACTGTTTCCTCCACTGGTAAACTCCAGTGTGCTTCTTTTTTCTTTGAACACAACCTAGCATTGCATTTCTTGTAACAACACAATTAACATTAATTAACTCACATTAATTATTTTTCTTGAGCCCTCAGATAAACATTCAGAAAGTTAAGAAGAACCTATTTTATCTCAACTGTAATGTTTTAGAAAAAGAAGGGGCGTTACATTTCTATGTAAGGGAATAAAAATGGACCTTTCTCACAACATCTGTTGATTACTCTACTGCTGAATGGCTCCCCCAGAAATTAACGGAACAAATTATTGCAAATAGTTTCCAAACAGAGCAGATTGTTTGCTTCATTAAGACACATACCAGTATTTCACTTTCATTTCTCAGTACGTTTTAGCTGTATGATGCATCATATCCATGATCCATATTGGTGGACGAGACTTTCGCAAAGATAAAAAGAAATGCTCTGACCTCAGGGTTCTCTGACCTCAGGGTTCTCTGATCTTAGGGTTCTCTGATCTGACCTCAGGGTTCTCTGACCTCAGGGTTCTATACTCTGACCTCAGGGTTCTCTGATCTTAGGGTTCTATGCTCTGACCTCAGGGTTCTATGCTCTGATCTCAGGGTTCTACAGGCTGTACAGCGACAGAAACTGTTTATCTTGGCTTGAACATCTGGCACTGAGGCTGAGTAAATGAGCAAATGAGGACTGGTGCTCCAAGAAACAGAAACAGAAATAAAAAGTATAATGTGTTCTTTACCACATGTCATGTCATTCAAGCTTCATTTGTTGAAAATTGATTAATATATTCTCCAGTCAATATTGTGATAATGGAGGTTAGCTAATATCTACAATCACCACAAAACAAACATTGTATTTAAAGCCCAACAAATGAGGGTGGATAAGCCCCCACCAGCGTCGCCTCCATCACAATGAAATGTGTCAGAATGGCTGCATGTGTAATTATACAGGCCACTGACTAAGTAAGTGGGCACATGTCGTTAAAAAGTGTGTTCTTTTCCCAAGCATATGTGACGACAGAAGAAGATGGAGAAAGAGACGTAGAGGGGAAGTCTGTGTATGAGAGAGGAGGGAGTTGCTGGGTTACGGTGTGATTGGCAGTGAAATGAGTCAGTGGTGAGAGGACCCCTGAAAAGTCTCACTAACATGTACTTAGCTCGCCTATTTTTGCTCCTTTCCTATGGCCTTTCCTGGAGGATTTTCTTGAGAAAAACAAAACATATGGCACAGTCGTCTCTCCTGGGTTTCCCTCCCAAACCATGTTTGCCTCCTGACTGCATTCTTTTCAACTTTTTTTGTGGGACGTTTTAATTTATCTTAAAAGACAGCAGGGACCTCAGAGGATCTCCCTGATCTCTATTTCGTTCTCTATCCGCCCTCTTCTTTACTCCCTTCCCCTCCAAGTCTCTGGACAGTGAACTCTGGATGTTTCTCACTTTCATGCCAAACCTCTCTCTCTCTCTCTCTCTCTCTCTCTCTCTATGTGTGGAGAGAAGCATCCTCAGAGGTCTCCCTCTATATGTTTTCTTCCTTTTACTCTGTGTCATTGTGTCTCTGTCTGTGCTCTCTCCTCCCCCTGGGATCCATGGGTGAAATTGAAATAGCAGCGTTTCCACTCAGTCATCCTGAGACTTTGACTCAGTGCAGCCAACCGCAGGAAGAGTCCGGGTGTGAAGACATCATTTTGCTCAGCACCTTGGGCTCCTGCATGTGTGTGCATGTTTGCACGCATGCATGCATTTATTCCACCCTTCTGGACATCTCAGAGCCTTGTGTTGGAACAAAACCCCAGAAAAGGGCACATGCACGGTACGACCCAAACTGAACAATTGCTCAGACACGCACAAAAAACTGTCCAAAAATTATCTCTCTCCTTGCCCTCAAAGCCCAGAGAGATTATGATATACTAAGACAACACAAAGAATAACCTCCAAAATAACAATACAGTTGAACCAAAATACATCTCTCTGCATATAACCTTTTCTTTCCTGCAGCATTATCTGCAATTAAAAAGCCTCTTTATTTTTACCAATGTTTCAGGCTTGCCAAAAGAAGAAAAAGAAAACAACATATATGAGTGCTCCTCTATAGTTATACTGTGTTTAAATTCAATGGACTTTTCTCCACATGTCCTTTCTTTGTTTTGACTGCGTATCACCCAGAAAAAAAGAATATTCATAATATTTAAATGTGAAAACACTTGAAGAGGCAGCACTCTTGGCAGCTTTCACCGAGGCCCACGCTGCCACAATGAACTCAAGTGAATACACAGTTCTAGACACTTTTGATTTCTTCCAGCAGAGAAGAAATCTGATCATTTCTTTGATACCATGAAAATCATGTTGCATGGTCTCATTATGTAGAGTGGCCCTTTTTACACTTCAACAAACACATGTTCATAACAGTTTCTTCACACAGAGGTTGTGGCTTCAGGGCCCTTTGGACTCCTGACATCGTTCAGTAATCCCTTCATGGGTAAAATGTCTGTGAGCCGTCGTCTCTGCCAGTTCACTTACAAACATGCATGCTCACACGAACACCACAGAGCTTTCCCTCTAGGTTTGTTTATCCGATGGAGTCTTTACTGTTGTTGAGGCTACGCCTGTTTTGAGGAGAATGAACACATGACTCACCAATCTCCAACAGACAGTGAATTGTGTTGGATCCAAAACAGGTTAGTCATGGAGCTGAACTCTTGCACGCAGATGCAACACACGTCAAATATCTACAAGTGGAGTGCGGCGCGTTTAAAAACGGACTTGCTCGGTCATCGTTTCAGCCTGTATCTATCAAATATCCTCTCAGCCATTTAAATGCTGGACGCGATGTTGTGCTGTGGAAATATGCTGGCGGACAAACCGCCGACACTAAAAGACAGAGCTGCTGAGGCCAAACCAGGAGGGAAGTCGGTTCCAGTGAGGCGAGATGATGCCGCTGCCGAATTCCTCGGAGCGTAACGAGGGCCACATCAAGCAGACGAAGAGGAAGAGGTCGATGATGAGAGCGGAGTGACAATGAGTCAAACGGAGGTCTTACAGATTATAGTCAGGTATTGACAGGTGCATTGCCATTAGAGGTAACATTACCTCATTACAATTTGGACATTCTCGCCATAAGAAGTGATGGAGGGAGCGAAGAGGCTGATTAATTGGTTAATAGGCTCCAGATCTGCCTTCACGTCCGCTTCATACAAATTTGGTCGACGGCTACAAAGACAAAGTGCAATGTAGTCATATAATGCTTCATAAGCAGAAGCCTGTGATCTTCATCCTTGTTTGATTTGATAATGTTAGGTTGAGAGACCTTGTTGTCAAGCATTCTACCTACTGAAGTGTCCCGAAGCAACACACTGCATTTCTCTAGCGGGGCCGCTAGAAAAAAAAAGAAAGAGGACTTTGCTAACAGTAAAATGTGCTTTTACCATCAGCATGGAAGGTGCCCTGGAGTTTTCTTGTAAACAAAGAAAAGTTAAGTTTACGCTCAGCGCTTCTTACCAAAGTGCATTCTGTGTATCCTTGAGAATAAACTGAATGTGTTTCCATCCTCATAAAACCTTTGCTGGAAAACGCTCTTACTGTATTTCCGCCATCAGCTGCCAATCGATGTGATAGCTTGAACCAGCAGCAAGAAGGTGTATAACGTCACTCGGGAGCATAATATAAACAAAAAATACTGTTTATACTGGATAATAGTAAATGGTCTCCAGACATCACTGTGAGGAATTAAACCTTTCATAAAACATCAACAAACAGAAGAAAAAAACTAAAACGACAATTAGATTAAAAGACTGTATCATACTGTGTGTGTGTGTGTGTGTGTTTATTTGTGTATATGTCTGTGTGTGTTTGTGTTTGTGTGTGTAATGAGGTGCTAGGGGGAAACAAAGTGAACAACTACTGTTGCTATGGTGATAATGGGTTTGAGAAAATTACGTGATAGATTGAAAGTCAGCGGAGAGAAAACAATCAATGGAGAGAAGGAGGAAACCCAGTAGAGAGTACATCACTCTGTGGCTCAATGCAATTAAGTGTGTATGCACGTTCTTCATAAAAGGCAAACGAACTGCAACTACCGCGGAGAAGAGAACTAAGGGCGAGATGAACACTGTGGAGCAATCTCCATGCATATAATGATGAAACGTTCCCTTTCCTTCGGGCTGAAGCGCAGCTGCCTGGCTGAAAGAAAAGACCATGCAGGCATGTTTATAGCCAAGAGGATCCCCAGTTATTCTCTCCGACTATAGATGTGACCCCACAACAACTTGTGTTGTTGTCAGGCTCGTCCAAACACACGCTGCCTGCAGCCACGCCTGCTCAGGCAACATGTGCCCTGCCGTGGTGAAGGGCAAACATTGCCTATTGCCCTCAATGGATGCTTGCAAAGGAGTGTGCCCACATCTCTGTGTGTGTGTGTGTGTGTGTGTGTGTGTGTGTGTGTGTGTGTGTGTGTGTGTGTGTGTGTGTGTGTGTGTGTGTGTGTGTGTGTGTGTGTGTGTGTGTGTCAGTATGAGCCAGAGAAAGGCAGAGAGAGATCTTTGTAGTGTTTGTCAGAAGATGAACATGATGGGGTGAAAACAAAATTAAGGCATCTTGAAGGACTGATATTCAGAACTGAAGAGAAAGAATCGGAAAGAAAGATGGAGAACAGACAGAACAGGAGATGGATTTCAGAGAAAAGGCCCATCTGTGTGTGTCTTTGTGTGTGTGTGTGTGTGTGTGTGTGTGTGTGTGTGTGTGTGTGTGTGTGTGTGTGTGTAGGTGTGCAGGTGGGTGGCATCAAAGCCGTCAGCCTGTCACAGTGGGCCTCACCGAAAAGGCTCATGTCCACAATGTGGAGACCAACTGTCGATTAGACCGAGTGAGGACGGACAGCTTCACCTGCCAAAACCTGCTGGCATCGCTGTGGTTGTGTGACGCTTCTCTGATAACATCCCAAGGTGTTTATTCCGTATCTTTAACAACTTAAAGGAACACTATTACAGTTAAGAATTGATATCTGCTGGTATGTCACACACAATGGCCTAAAACTGTGTGATGAACCCATAGACGGATTAAAGGAACTGGATAGTGGACTCAAAGATGGCGCCCACTCACTTGCATGAAAATGTATCATGGAGCACACAAGCCCAGAATGTTTTCTAGCCTCCAGGTTTCTTCCACGTTGTGCAGCCCACTGCGCATTAGCGGGATAATATCCCACACCAAAGGTTTCACAAATATATAATCTTTATGGATTCAAGATTAACAATACAAAGATATTTCCACTAGATGTGCCGCAGTTCATTTTCTGAAGCGACCTAGAAGCAGCTCTCTGAGTTCACCTCTGAAATTTTGAGCCGTAGCCTACACTGTTAGCAACATGTGCTGCATTTAGCAACATGTGCTGCGGTTAGCATAACAAGTCGACTGGCGTGCGAGTCAGTCACACTGAGTGCAAATGAAACATCGGAGCTAGAAGACCCGCCTGTTGCTTCAACAGCAAGCCAGAGAAAAACCTCCTTATCCCCGCTGCTTTCAAGTTAAAACATAACCTGTCAACAATCTCTTTCTCACACAATTACAAACACACACACAGGCAAGTACACACTATTCAAAAACAACCCTGATGGCCATCCTAGTCCCGGGGTGAAAAGATTGGCTTCAGAAGATCAATCTTATCACTTGTTGGAACTAATCTGTCTTCTGACGCTGATAAAAACACTAATGAACCGGTCAGTGGAAAAGAAAAGAAGACTGAGGGCAGATGAACTGACATGAGATTCATCAACAGCAGAAAACAGACACATACACAATGAACGTGAGAGCGAGACAAACAGAAAGAAGCTTGTCAAAGGACAAAGAAATAATTAAAAAGAGCACATTGACCTGCTGATAATCATCTCCTCTCGTACACACCACAGGAGATTTAAAATGACAACTGGGAGTGTTGTCTTCAGCTTCATCTCTGTCTTCACAACTGTGGCTGCAAAGGGAGAAACTGGCACCTGTATTGACTATCCATCACTGATTTAATTAGTGGAACGACATCTCTCTCTCGCCACCTGCAGCAGCCTGTCAGTGTTTAATGGGCCATCGTGTTCAGACTTCCTCATTGCGGCCTCATTATGTACACGGCCAATTTATAGCCTGTAAATCAGGTTGCAATCACAAACGGTAAACTGATGTTGTGTTTAAGTTCACAGATACATTGTGCGTGTGTGTGTGTGTGCCTGTTCTCTTGGCAGTAAATGCATCAATATTGTGGATCTGCCATTTGTTGTGTGCCTCCTCTGGTTGTACGCCTTTCTAGTCTTGTTAGAGAATGAAACATCAAAAGGCATTAGGATATCAAATTCGGCACTCGCATATATGCACACAAACACACACACACACACACATACACACACACACACACACACACACACACACACACACACACACACACACACACACGCAGAAACACATGCAGACACACAGGATATGTATGAGCTCATTAGTGAGAAATGGTACAGAGAGCAATGTCAGCAATCTCCAAGTGGTCTGGATTAAGGGATACAGTGATTTTTGATGATGCGATGTGGAGTTGATTATGGAGATGATGTCGTGTGTACCAGTTAGCTGAGATATGGCTGCATTAGATAGTATTATCTAATACAATCAAGCTTTAGTATCATAGAGAAACACGCATGTGGTGGAAGAAGTACTGTAAGAAAGTACAGTACTTAAAAACACACCAATTACAAGTTAAAGTCATGCATTTAAAAATCCTACTTAAGTACTACTTATTTCCAGCAAAATCTACTTAAATTAACAATAGTTACTTTAGTTGCAAATAGTTTTTTTTATAGTTGCAAAGTATTATATATTCTCATCATATCTGACTAAAATGGACAGAGTCTCCATGTCTGTCCTTTGATTCGATTGACTTCCCACATGGCGGGTATATTGTTGTTGACCAAAAGAAGTGTAGTGTTGAGTGCGACCTCTAGAGCGTGAGATCTACGGGACATATTTATAAGTAATGCGTTATGTAACATTCAGAGGGGACCCCTTTTAACCGTTATACTGCCGAGCAGCATGCTGCTCACAGCTCACTACAGTATTTACTTCAACCTTTATTGCAGGAGAGCACCAAGAAACACAAATAAGAAACGTAATATTAAGTAAAGGAATTATAATTTAAGGCAAATTAATCAACAGGAAGTGTGATTGTGTTGTTACGCTTTGCACCCAAATGACTCGTATACTCAAGCATTGCTACGAAACATTGCCATGGCGGGTGTATTGCTCAGGGACTGAAGGGTCACAGTGTGGAGTTGTTTGGATGAGCGGTTCTTGAGAAAGCTGCAAGCAGCAACACAGGAGGCCAAACAGCCATGTTGTCAGCGGTCACTGCACAAGTTTTTTTGGGGATAAATGTAGCTACTTTCCACCTCTGACACACACACATAGCAGACACAGGTGTTGGTCCGTTAATCCATCCCTGTCGCGCTCTGATTAATAGCAGAGGAGAGATCTTGTGTTCAGATGCATTCACACAGAACACCACACACCCTTTCATCGCAACCCAACTTTCATCATCAAACACAGCATTTAATTAGACTGACTAGGATACGAGGCCCGCTTTCATATGCACGCCGTGTGTGAATGTGTGTGGGTCTGCTCTCTCTGACATGTGCTGCGGCTAAGCCTTTGTTGCTGTATTCACACGCAGGCCAAGCGGGGCTTTCAACCTGTGAAAGTACCATCTCTCCCTGGGTGCCCCGCCATCAGACTGGAGGTCTCTGTGGCTGCAGTTGTCAGGCTCCATTAGGAGACACCGGTGGCAAATAGCTTCATCGCCACTCGGTGATAATTGAGCTAAATGGCTGCGAGTGAGGCTGACCTGTTCAGAGGATAGTTGACTTTGTCGAGGGGTAGTGGAGAATCCCACTTAGTGGAATAGGAATCCAGGCTTGCCACTGTGCTTATACCATAAATAAACAGCATGCAGACACATGCAGCTTTTACACCTGCCGGATACATACAGTACATTATTACATTAAGCTGAGCAAGTGGCAGTTTGGACTCCTACAGTTTTACATACCATGGTGTTATCCTACTTGTTGATTAGACAGGTGCTCTGCTCTTTGTGCTTGTTACTTGTAACTATTTTAACACATAAAAGAAACATGTCATGCTTTAGTAAAAAAATAAAATAATGAAACTGCCAAAAATCTGAGCTATATGGTTTTAATTCAACAAGTCCTCAGAATCAGACAACACAATATATATTCGCTGCAGGCCCTGCTGAATGAGACAAAAGCGTTTTCTGGTCTGATAACATCATCAGCAGGAAGACATGATATTCTATCCTACTCAAAAATACAAGAGTTGACTGATCCCACACTTCTGTTAGGTCTGATTAGGTGTAGGAACCAAACCAATTTGGTTATATTGGGTTCAAATACCCACGTAGTTAAGCTGAGGGGAGTTTCATTGTCAGTTTCGTTGATCCTAGGAAACAGGAAACTTGTTAATGTCTTGTTAATTAACTTGTTAATGTTTTGTTGACCAGTCCATCCAACCCGTCCTCTTCCATCTGCAGACTTCGTGGCTCCGAAATAACATCAGCAAACAAGAGTCATAATTCATATGGCCATGAGGATTTTGTCACTTGTAAAAGTAATTTGTGAGCATATGCTGAGATGTCGGATAATTGTTTTTCAGTCCATTTTCATTGGAAAGTGAGGAAATCTATTATATACATTGTACATGGCAAAAAAAAAGAAAATCCTATTTTCATTACAGTAGGCTGCACTGGCCTCACGGCTTGTGACCAGAAGGTTACCAGTTCCATATGGACTGGCAGAATAAATCTGGAGGGATGCGGAAAGCTGAAGAGCAGCCTCATATGGTGCCTTCGAGCCAGGCCCTTAACCCCTTAACCCCTTAACCCCTTAAACCCGACCTGCTGGAGCTGCTCAGTGACCGTATGAATAGACTCTGGTCGTACTGGGAAAAAGAGAATATTGCTCTCTATGTGTGGAGCAATTTCAAATACTGAACCAATTACAGAAGAGATAACAAATGTGTTTGTATGTCTCAGCAAAAATAAAAACATGTCCAATTAGAAACTACATTATTTACCAAATGTTATAGTTAGTTAACGGAACAAAAACACTACAATGTGCAGGAAAATACACAAAAACAAGACGGCCTTTATCAAGAGGGTAGAACTTAAAATAAGGAGGAAAGAAGCCGACATGCAGAGACTAATCGCTGGCTAAGAATACCCACAAAGTGTCTTCCTGCTGCCGACGCCTCAATTTAATTTCACCAGTGGATAATAACGTGTTGTTGCACTGAACTTACACAATCAGATTTTCACACGGGGCAGTTTTCCAAGGTCGCAAGCCAACTATTACCATACTGTCATAACAGTTTAAGAAACAGGGAAAACAACAGAACTTTTCAGGTCATCTATCACACAGCTTCAGTGCCTACAGTGCTTTGCAGCAGTCCCCATTTTACCTCCAGTTCCCCCGGTCTGTTTATTAAAGCTTTGAGAGAACCGGACTCCTGGCTGTTAACATATACCTGTGCGTTAATCACTGCGACAAACCAAGGAGGACAGGCCCCAGGTGGCCATCTCTCTCTCTCTCTCTCTCTCTCTCTCTCTCTCTCTCTCTCTCTCTCTCGCACACACACACACACACACACACACACACACACACACACACACACACACACACACACACACACACACACACACACACACACACACACAAACTATATTTAACCAATGCATGATATAAACACTAAAGACAAGTAGGTGTACTTGCAAAACAAGAGCCGTAACACAACAAACTTTACTAAGGCAACAGGAAGCTAAAAAAAAGAAGGCCACTATATTATGTGCGTCACTTTAAATTCAGGTGACCTGTTTAACTTTGACCAGGGCTTGGAGCAACATTATACACTCTGCTTTGACCAAACTACTGCAGACATACACTTGAAGAGCATTCAACCCCTATAGCACTGAAAGCTTCGTTAAGCTCCTGATACTTTACACATTCTTGAAATTACAATCAGTGCCCACATGATTTGATAATAATCACCTTTGATGAATCATCCATCTTCTGAGTTGATAAGCACAGCTTTACATGAGTGCTTATGGAAAGTGCTTGGAAAGTGTAATGTCAACAAGAAAGAAAAAAAGAGGAAATTGCAGGCTGCACATCCAGCCTATGGAGTACATACAGTAAGAGAGACAGACAAAGCCCATCGCAGGATGGGATGTAATTACACACATGGTAATCCTCAGCAGCCGCCTGTCACAATAATGTGTTGGATGGGCAAACTCTGTGTTATGTTGTGGGATTCATTACATTTCGTTGATCATTATCTTACAGCATTAAGGATAAACTCACTGTATTTAAAATGCCAGTTTACAGTAATTGCAACAATAATATATTATTACGATACAATGACAATGTAATGTGTTTGTACAGAGGAGTTTTTTATTTTTATTTCAGACTGACAATGTTAATTTGTTAATTACTGTTCATTTGAATGATGAACTGTGTAGGCCGATATCTGAAATGGTTCCCCGCTGGCCTCTAACTCAACTCTCATTAAGCATTTATTTAAGCTCTACACTCGTCATCTCTATCCTAACTAACCACAACCCTTCGATCTGTGAAGTTTCACTTGCAATTGTTGCTTTTTAACCCTCAGCACACTGTATTTAGCATAGAAAGACTGTTGGGTGCATGGTATTTTTTTAAAGCACTTTTTAAACCGAAAACTGATTTTTTTATTTGAAAAATAGAATAAAGAGATAAAACAAAAGGACAAAATGTAGGACTTTGAGATCTGTGGGTGCCCCAGTTGGTAGGAATAAGGTTAAGGGACACTAAAAATAATAAAGTAGTGAATGAAAAATCATAGTAGATCTTTTGATAAATTACTGTCCTTGTCGAAACATGTTCAGTGAAACATGATAAGAAAGATAAGGCTGAATTTTAGGCATTCACATTACAAATATCAGTGGGATTTAGATTTTTTTTCCTCCTTCTGTTTCACTTTGACTCTCAGTAATGTGGGAAGAGCACAACACTGCGCTAGTGGGAGCTGCCGATTAACTCTCTGGGCTTCGACAGAACATGAACGAAGAGTAACATGTCGTGTTCTTCAGAGCTGAGTGGAATATAAACGCAACAGTACGATGGTTTCTGCTATAAATTGACAGACGTCTTAAATCGTTAACAGTTCATAGTTCTGGCGGACTTGAACCCCGTTAGCCGGCCACACGGCGCTATGGTGTGACCCAGCTAGTAGCGCACCCCGTCTCCTAGCAACACTGGCTCAAATGTTCCCTGCTGCCATGGGAAACCCCAGAGGCTTGAATTATATTTTATATATTTTTACACATACAATTTCCGTTTTTTTAAGGTGTGTGTGCCATCCAAATATGTAAACAGATGATCTGGTGTCGCTCTGTCCCTCTGCTTCATGCATCTGTGTGTGTTTGTGTGTGATGTGTCCGAAACTCTCTGACATTTAGGCTGTGTGTTTGTGTCGCTAACGTGTGTGTGGATTACGTCAGATTCCCTGTAGCTGGCAGAGACACCACGTTGGCCCCCGATGCTTCATGTCCAGCGTCCAAACAGCAGACGATTACTGCTGTGCCACTTAATTGTGTGAGTATGGTTGCAAACGTGTGTCCCCACTATTCACTCCTCTGCAATTACATAAGCAAAGCAGCTGCTCTTCGTGTCTGTTTCTTTAGTGCAAGTGCTGAATATGCAGCACGTCCTGCGTCAGGCCGCCGGCCCAATTTGCACATTCGCCCCCTCTGTCCAACGAAAGTCCCCTGACAGCTTTCAGATCATCGAAGAGTTATGTAGCATTAGGACGAGGCCAAAAGATCAACAGCTGGCCTGTCAGTGGGCTGCTAATCCACTAGGTGTTAGGGATATGGGAACATCCTCGCATGGCTTATCCATACTGTACGTACCACACTCTCGTGATTAGACAGAAGGACATATCACTGATGATATGAGATGTGTGGGTTTTAGATAAGATGGACCTCTAACCCACCGCTGTACAATTCACTAGAGATAAACATATAAGCTTTCACTGCACTTTTAATCCTCCTGCTTCAAGTGTGTCTTACGACATGTCACCAGTCATCAGCAGCAATGTACTGAAAGTGAAGGTGGAAGGACAAACGATCATGAGATAAAAGTAGTAATTAGTGTCCCGTTGTTGGAGGAGAGGGTCGTGAAGATGCACTGAACTTGTTTTCAACCAGAGGATGATAGATGGACATGAATGCTGAGTTTTCCTCAGGGCTCTAAGCTTTAAACCAAAGTTATCATGATGATTATTAAGCATTTGCCTGTAATAAGGTACAGGGTGTCCTTCCGCTTTCTTACACACCGCAGAACAATTGTTTTTAAAATATTTTAGTGTCAGTGTGCCACAAATTGTCTTTCACGCCGCAAATTCGCTCCACAAATGATCAGTGTTGGAAGAAGACACTCAGGCAAATACCAGCATATACAATACATTTTTAATTAGTGTCTGATGTTATAAAAAACTAAAAGTGAATTGATTAAACAAGAAAATAATATTCAGGTTAATCAATAGGTTTTTAATATTTTTTCACAGATATTCTTTTAATACTTGCTTTTATTTGAGAATATACCGTGGCACAAATATGTAATATAATATCCCGAAGAGAACACCTGTTTCTACTCAAAATGACCTATATAAGCTGTACTTACATTAACTAAACATCAGTTCATGCAATGACACTAAAAACCATAATCACGATATAGCGTGCAGCATAATAATATCATTGATTTGCCACCAGAATGCAGCCCTGACCTTTTATCTCCAACAGCTTAATGTATATTATAATAGACTAAAATCCAGTACATGTTTTCCAATTACCAACATAGACTCAGAGTCTCATTTGATTGCAGAACCCTTCAATGAGATACATGAGTTGATAACCTGCGGTGACATTTAGATGATAGAAAATAATGAGGACATAAGAATGTAGTAGAAATATTTATCCAAACACATGACACGTAATTAACCCACTCGTGAGACGTCCAATTACACAGCCCCCGTGTGAATGCATGAATATTTCAAACATTTTTAACACGCCGTGGCTGAACTGATCGATAATTTGTTAAGGAGCCTGCACTGACTTGATTGCGTTGAAGACATTTAGAGAATATTAGAGGTTTGGGGGTTCTGGCCTGATCTATTTTTGTCAGGCAGGGTGTCTCAGACAGGACTGACTAATGATCCAAAGGGCTCGGCCACGGCAGGAGGGATCAGTGACAGCTTAATGAGGCCACAGGGCTTCTGTGCTTACAGAGATAGAGGCAGAGGGAGGAGGGCGGTGTGGTGGGAAACACAGAGAGGAAAAGGGAGCCGAAAAGAGAGAAACCACACGAGAGGAAAGGGTGTAAGAGTTGAAAAAGTAAAAGAACGGTCAAAGCAAAGGACCAAAAAAGGAGATATAGATAAATGAGATAGTAGGGAGCATGCAGTTACAAGGCATGTATGATGTCCCACTGATGTCCTCCCACTCCTGACACGCCTGGGATTCACTGTGTGTGTGTGTGTGTGTGTGTGTGTGTGTGTGTGTGTGTGTGTGTGTGTGTGTGTGTGTGTGTGTGTGTGTGTGTGTGTGTGTGTGTGTCCTCGTGGAGCATCCCTAACTGCTTGGTGTGCTTGATTATCAAAAAGTGTGAGAATGAGTTTCAGAAGGGGAGGTCCCTCCTGTCATCGTTACTGAAGAGGGGAGCATTACATTAGCATTATGGTGCGAGGTATAGTTCGGCGCATATCAGCACGTTCACACCAAGAGACAGTAGTAGAGTAGTAGTCAGATGGAAGCTGGGAACCAACAGAACAAAAGGGAATATGGTTGAACGAGAGGGAGAATTAAACAATTTTGGATCACAGAGCTGCGAGCGTAGCTGTCGCCTCTCAGTTCTGTATTTCACTGTAATCCATTTCATATATAAGTGGGTTTGTTTGGTTTGCAAAGCCGTTTCTTATTCTATCAATACTGTGTGATTTTCATTTGCAAAAAAGCCTACCTTAATGTGATAAAAGGGACCTTTGTTGCATGTTTCTTTTGATGGATTACAAAACTAAAGCAAGTTTCACATCTCTGCAATCTGATCTTCGAACTGTAGATAAATGAATGCTAACCAGCGGCTGTCTGAAGTAAGTATAAGTTGGTATTTCTCTCTGGGAAAGAATCAGATATTAATCAGGAGACAAATAGAGATGTACCAGGACCAGGCAAAATACTGAAGGTACACGCAGAGGGGAGCTAAAGCACACACAGACATACACATACCGGAAACCATTAATGTACTCTCTCTCTCTCTCTCTCTCTCTCTCTCTCTCTCTCTCTCTCTCTCTCTCTAAATACATAAACACAGCCAGGGGACTCAGCCATAGGCCTTGTGACATTTGTTTTTTCAAATAGAGCATTACGTAAGTGCTTGATGAGCCAGGCAGGGAGGCCAGGGGGGAGGAAGGGTGAGGAAGGAAGACAGGAGGGGAGGAAAGAGGTGCCTGGCATCCCCAGTGGAGCAGCACAAACTGCCTTTGTTAGAGAGACAGAGGCAGACAGAGACCTCAGCATGGCACCTCACCCCTGGCGCCTCATCGAAAAAATTGATTGCCATTTTGCGGCTGTAGATTGAGCTGAGAAACTCTGCTTTTCCATTTGTTGGTGATACACTGAGACTGTCCACACATGAAAAATTGCCGTTGTCAATGCTTAAAAGCGCCTGTGTTTACATTTGCCGGTCAAGGTTAAGATATTTAGTCTCTCAAGAGCAAATGCAGTAGTACTGAAGTGAAGTGAAGTGTTTATAGCATGAAAACTTCTGGGGAGGAGGTTAAGATGGGCTGAGATACATGCAACTTTAACTTTAACACTGCAGACCACTGATTGCATCCCCTTTCTTACCAACAGTAAATATATGTTATTTTACATGATCATGTTCCCCAAACGTTAAAGCTGCTCATAAGCAGATTGACTTTAGTGTTGCACGAAACCAGAAAGGTATCACAACACCCTGCAGTTAAAAACGATACCATATCCCTTTGTATTAACGTTATAACTTTACTGCTCGTGGAAACAGGCGGTCAAACAAACTGTGGGTTTTGGGATTTAGCGAGCACGAACCAGAAGGATGAAGTCAACAAATGGGGTAAAAAAGAAGATTAGAGCAGGTCATGAACCGCGCGCAGACTGCACAGTCCCGCTCTGAGATGCTGTCTGTATCAGCAGAACTCCATTAAAAAAAAACAAGGAACATAACAATGCGGTTTCAACTGTGACCAAATGTTACAATATAATCAACCGTCTTTTATGGATCTGTCTTAGCATCTGCTGTTATTTAGCAAACACACAGTTTGCCACCTGTTTACAAAAAAAGTTGTATCTGGTTACCTATCAATGAAATCATACAAACTCAAGTATAAGAGACATCATATTACTGCAGAGCATGCATTTTTTAAATTCATACATTTTAACATATTAATGAATGTTCTGTCATCTATGATTCCATTTATTTTCCTGATGTTTTAGGTTTTTACCATGGTATCAATGTTCAAACTTTGCATAAAGTTGAAAGGCTTCCTGGGCAAGTGAGTCCGTGGTATTTCATTTCAAAATGGGTTGGTTAATTGGCCAGTGTGATTAGTGAACGTAAAAAAAGCTACAGAGAAAGAAGAAGAAACTCATCTGCTGTCTCTTAATATCTTTGCGGTTTTGGTCAAATATCACACATTGCTGCAAGACATTTCGAGACCTCTCATCTGTTTGGTAGTGGAAGCAAGTGTGGGCACGGTGGGAAGAGTTGGTCAAGGTGAATGATGCATCAATGAGCACAAGCCTGAGCAAACGAGTCAACAGGTTGTGACTCACTTTCACAGGAGCCAAAGCTGCTACATGACACCTCTTGGCCATTTTATTTTTGAATATCATCATTCACAAGGGGAAAGGAGCTTGAGTTTTCTGGACTGAAATGGAGCAAAAACCTGCTTCATGCCTCCCTCTCTCTCCCCCACCCCCTCCCTCCCCTTCTCCCTTGGGTGCCTCCCTGGTGATGACATTAATCACGAGCTACCTTCTCCTCCAGTCTGAGGAATAGGTCAGGTCCCTGGCTGCCGTCTGCCCACAAACACACACTGTTTACCAGCCAGTCTGCGACTACACACACTTACACACAAGTGCAGGGGTCTCATACACACCTAAGCACACATTTACGCACACACACACACACCTGGTGTACAGTACAGTAGGCCAATACATTATTCATAAAACTCTCATCTGACAATTTCAGTTGCATCATTTGATTAGTTTGAAGTGCTAAATAACACTATTTATGATTCTCTCTCAGTCAAGCATTTTTCCATTCCTTATTTTTGATCTTGTATTTTATATTTCATATCAAATTTCAAGTTCACGCAACATCTTGTCGCAGCTGCCCTTTCAATTGCATACAATTATATATTACTTCTGAAGAGTGTGAAAACTCTGAGAAAAGCATTTTGGTATTTGCGAGACTAAATTGAATCAATCAGTCCAAAATGCAAACATAGCCAGTTTACTTGATATATGACAAAGCAAATCCTCACATTTAAGAAGCTGGAACCAGCGAATGAGCGATTCTTTTAACATCACATCATACAAGAAACTTTAAATTTAAGTTTTCTCTCTTGTGCTGGACAGACAGAAATGTTCAGTGATGTGTCGACCATAAGAGAACGCAAACTCCTCTTTTTCGCTGCAGCAGCTGCTGACCAAATACTTTTCTCACACACACACACACACACACACACACACACACACACACACACACACACACACACACACACACACACACACACACACACACACACACACACACCCTGCCGGCAAGAGGCGGAGAAAGATTAAGACAGGACACACTTTGTGTGTTTGTTTGTGTGTCTATTATCAAGAACTCTGTTTATGACAGCAAAGCAAGTCTTGCGTCCCTGGTCAGTCTTTGCTGTTGTTGCTTATGTGATGACTGAACAACATAGTAAAGCAATCTGCAGAAGTTGCTGGAGAGAAGTATTTTGAATGAGGGCAAAGTGAAGGAAAAAGAGGAGGGAGGAAGAAACTATGTAAAAATGACATCATTTCAGAATTACAGATAGTTGACCTATTCATACGAGGCTTGATGCAGCCCACAGTCTGTTTTCATTATTAGTTAATCAAACAGAAATCCACATTTAATCTTCTCATTAATTAGTGAATCAGGCAACAAAATGAACCTTGATATCAATTTGGAATATGTTAAATGACAAAAGGCAAGAGACATAGTGACATTTAAATAAGAATTGAATACATGATAAATCTGGATCCATCTCTGTTATACATAATCTCCATGCACTCAAAGGCATTGTTATGCACATTAATCATTGAACCCAATTTGATCTTTATGAAATTACACTCAGCAGTGAGGTGTTCATAAATCAGGTTAGGCTCTGTGGAGCGCTTCCTTACCTCAAACACTTCCCAACAGGCGGCTCAAAGTCTTTCCCCTGCTGAGAGTGCAAGTTTTATGACTATTCATCTTCTACACTTCACCTCAGCAGGGAGCAGGATCTCGCACCATCATTAGTCTGTCTGCACTTAATGAGCCTTTATTCATTCAGCAATCACATCAAGCGACAAGTGCTTGTGTGTCTGGAATGATTAAAGACAAAATAAGCATCTCAGACGACAAAAGATTCTGTTGGTCTGAACTGGATCAAGATCGCTCAATTCAACACCTTTCATTGAGGTGAGTGGATCGGCAGATTAAGGAGTCCAGATTGGCTAGGTTCCCGGATGTAATCAAAAATTAATGAATAATGGTGACAGCCACTTAACAAGTTTCCAAAAGGCTTGATCCAAAGAAATGGGCAGGGCTCCTGGGGTTAAAAGAGGAAGTTCAATTTAAAAGTGTTCAAAGTAGGTTAGTGTGAGGAGTACAGTGGGTCACAAGAAAACAGCGGCGTGGGCCCGGGACACGAGAGAGTGTCAGGGAGGCTGAACTCTTCGACTCAACCTTTCTGAGCAGCTCCTCTCTTCAGTAAAACTGCAGACACAAACACTGGCTCAGACTGACGTTTCTGGGGCAGCTATCTGTTGTGGAAGCGAATGCACCTGACTGAGAGATGCACCTGAAAAGGCCCATCATTCTTATACTCTAATAAAGTTGCGCCATACATTTTGCAAATGTCCAGTTCCAGGTCATGGTGAAAGCAGGCAAAGCAAGGTATGTATGATCTTATATTTACTTTTAGTCATACTGCCCAATGATGTTTGATCTATTTTTAGTTACAATCGACAGTCTAACTTTTCAATTGAAATGCCTCAGTTTTGTGTCAAAATATGATAAAACACAAATTGACACAAGCTATGAAACTATGAATAGAAGTCCAGCAACAATGAAGCCTCTTTGCTGTCTGATTCTGCACCAGAGAAGCGAAGAACAAAGGGAGCACCAAATGGTGTTCAGAAGGACCAAATACTAAAAATACACACACACACACACACACACACACACACACACACACACACACACACACACACACACACACACACACACACACACACACAATGAATCAAATGAGGTCAATTATATATATATATATATAATATTTAATATTTAAAAAATCGCATCAGAGGAAACTTGGCCTTTTCCAAGCTCTGGTAGAAGTCGGGTAGGGAGAGAAGCTGATGCTGATTCTTCAGAGAATCATCACACTGCATCTCCATCAGTTCTAATTGCAGACTCTCTTCCACTTCTCCCACAGCTTGATTTCTTTCTCAATGGCAGAACAATCTTGGAAGCGCTGACTGAATTCTGTCATGAGACGTGATGACAGACACATATTTCCCCATTTTAGCAGAAAGGTTGCCCTCTGGAAAAGCTGCTCTGATGTCAGACAGTGTGTGCAACATTGAAGTTGTGTAGTTGTGTCTCAAAGAGACGGAGCTTCACACAGCATGCGTTCATGTGTGCGTGGTTTTGTGGTGCTACCTGCTCTTTGCCTTGCAGGCTCTTGTTCAGTGTTTTGAGATGATGAGTATGACCAACTAGAAATGCCAGGTCTGCCAACCATAGAGGGTCACTTCTCTTTCAAAAACTGGTCAATTTCGGAATAAAACCGCTGCAGCTGGAGCCGCGACTGAGCAGCGACCTCAGAGTTATCTTCAACTCCCCGCAAAATAATTAACAGCTGTGGGGTCTGTGCTCTCATCACACGCAAAAGCACGAGCACAAGCTTTATCTGACACCTAATGCTTTAAGTTAGCTGACAAGTCTTTGTGTTTCTGGACATGCTCACGTTGTTGAATTGCGGCATCTTTTCCGGGCACATTACTCCTGACTTTAGTGAGGCTAAGTGTTATGAAGTCGCCGTCTGAGAAGGTTTCCTGTGTCGCGCTGTGAGTTGAGCGACCTCGTAGCTGCTAGTGTGGCATTTTCTCGTGTTTTGTTCGGACGGCAAAAATATGATTGTTGAGCTCGCAGGCTAGCTGCCATTTGCCTGACTTTCTCTCCATTATGTTTCTAGAACTTGCCGGGGGCCAATAAAAAATGGGTCGCGGGCCGTAGTTTGGACACCCCTGTATTAAGCGGTCTGTTGTACTTGCTCCACCCTCTAATGTCACTTCTGGTTGCAAAAAAACGAGATGGCGACCACCCAAATGCCAAGGATTCAAGACAGCAGTCAGCAAACCAATGGGGGCTAATTTACTTCTTATTTACAGTCTGTGTACATATGTGTGTGGGTGGGTGTGTGCAGACTTTAAGGCCACTCACAGGCCAATTGGTCCATTCATGGGGCTCATCTCGCAGGCTAAGCTAATTATGCTCCTTCTCCATTGTGCCCTGATTACCGCTCCTCCTCTTGTAATCACAGCCCGCCAGGGATTGGCCTTTTGACACACACAACAAACCACATTCTCCTCCTCTTCTCTCTAATTATGCTGATTCCTCCTTGTCTTTTCCGACAGACAAGATCTCCCTCTTCTCCTCCCACATCATCCCAACTTTGCTTGACCTCCATGTGTTAGTTCTATACTTCACATGACCTCCTTAAATGTTCCTTCTCCTCCGACCACACTTTTGTCTCGTTTCTGTCCTCGTTATCCTCTCCTTCTCCTTTTCCTTCTACTTTTCGTGCTTCTTATACCAGGACCTCAGGTGTGGCAGCTCTCTGTTCTTTTCCCTCAGAAGAAGATTCACTAAATTACTCTTAATTTAGTAAAGCTTTGATGGGAGCTCAGCGCCCACACTCGCATTCCCAGCCTGCCTCTGGCTTGATGTCTCAATTTCACTTTGATAAGTCACTTCGACTTCCCCTTATTAATAGGAGAAGATGTATTCTCATCCACACACAACCTACTCCCATTCATTTACATTTCATGAGGAAGCCAGACAAAATTGTCCGGCGGGGTATGTTGACAAACAAGACAAATGCTTGTATCTGTGTCAAAATATTATCTATGTTAATCTTTGAGATCAGGCCTTAATTACCATTCATAATAAACAGGTCACACTAGATTGGAAAAATGACGAGACTAATACGAGGTCCAACTGCGCTGAGGAAGTATTTCTCTATTAGATCTTTAACCGAAACAAGATTTGAAACCAAGCGTCCCGTGTCTAACATATCAGCTGTGTGGGCTGAAATGAGCCTGCGGCTTTAATTATCGCAACGTCCAATGGTATTATGTTGCTTTTTGCTCACCATTTATTAACTTTATTAACACTGGAACAGTGCAAATCTTCTCTCTCTTCTTAATTGCTTCACACTCGTTCCCCACTGCTCCCGTCCTGGTCTTTGGCGTTTATTTAGGAAGGTTTCTGTCTTTGTCAGCCTGCGAGTGGATTTTAATGAGCCGCACTGCTAATAAGCAAAAGGAAAATCATCACGGATGCTGTAGAGCAATATACAGTAGATAAGAACTAACACATGATGTTATTACATAATCACACGACGAAACAAGTTATCTTCAGGAAAGGAGGAGAGTGGAGGAGACAGTTGGTGCTGTCTTATGCAGCTGAACTGAAGAATGTCGGCACGGAGAAAACTAAAGTTTGAATTGATTAACAGTGCAGTTTCAGTGCTACCATTTAAAAAAAACTCATCTCAAAGCAAATGCAGGAAGAAAATGTACGATGCACAAGAGTCAAAATAGGCAAAAGCCCGAACATGCAACTCCATTAATCACAATGTGGAAACATTGTTTTCAAAAGTCACTGTAAACTGAATTTCTGTTTTTTTCCTGACATTTTTTAGACTCTAACAACTCTAACAATTACTTCATTCATCAAAAAAACTAATCAACAGATTTATCTATAATGAAAATGACTGTTGGTTGCAGCCCTTCCAGCACTTCTAATATAAAGAACAAGGCAAATTACTGGTTTATTGGCCTTTAAAATTCTGCCCCACCCGCTGCTGAGCTGTAACAGCATTCATTCCCCACTGTACGTTTATTTGGTACAATGGTCATTTTCAGACACAAGTAGAGCCGGGTGACAGAAAATAAAAGCAAAGAGACCTGAGGCGACGAGAAAAAGAGTGTGAGTGAAAGCCGACACAGCGCTTTCCTTCTCCCTGGGCAGCACGGCATGGGGACAGTCATGCAAACAGTGTTCTTCACACTCCAGCATTTAGACGTGCTGCATTTAGGCAACGTGTGATGTTTTCATTTGCACACCCTATCAATAGCACCAAAAGGAAAGAGTCTGACACACAAGTGTATTAAATCTCTCCGTGCGCTCACACTCAAGCACAGGAAGAGGTGTAAACATGGCGGGGATAACAATAATAAGAAGATGTATTTACTGTAGGAGACGAGTTCCACGCGTGTCCTGTGTAATTAGGTGTGTGCAACTTGGCGTAGTACACTCCGGTCAAACCAACCATACATCTTCTGTTGCGTAATATCCAGTAAGGACCACTTTGCCACTGGGAGTCTTCAGCGTCTCACACTACTCGTATTCTCAGATTCCTCATTATTGTCTCCTGCCTTGAGACAGCAGGTGGAAACCACAGCGTCCCCAACAAGCCCAACATTCATCACCACACTGGTTTATATAACCAGGCATGGGACCAATAACTGCAGATTGCAAAGTGGTATCTGTAATTAAATCAGCAGCTTATGTAATTGCTCATATTTTCCAGCTGTTCAGACATCTGATACTTTCCAGTTTATTGATTTATGATGATTAAAGTATGGGTTTGTCATGCTCTTCATAGCTTTGCATAATGTGTGTATTACCAACAAAAGTATAACCAATACTATTTAAGTATAGATAATATTTTCCTTTTTTAATCTACAAATAAAAAGTGAAATCTCTTTAATCTCTAGATACATTTTAACTCTAAACTGCTATGATGAAATCCTACTGTGATCAAATCATATATTGCAATATGATGCACAATTACGTCATCTAAATTGATCAAAACAAGCACATACTAACTCAAATTTCTCATAAAATCGGCTGTTAAATATTTTAAGAGAAAATCATTTGAAGATTGCGGTTTTGTTTACATCTCTCCTTATATTACCACTCAGTTCAATGTGATTCGCTTATTGGACTCCAACTGGCAACCTTTTTATTTGTCAAGTACAGTCAAACCAATAGGAGTGAAATAAAAAAAAAAGCATGTGCACGTCATCTCTCTTACTGACAGCAATCTGTGTGAAATGACCAGAGGCTGCGTCAGTCTGGGACATCTGCTCGGCCTCAAGTAATGTTGCTTACTACTTAACAGAAAGATTGTGATTTGTGACTGAAGAGCAGCCGTATGTCCACAGCCCCTCAGTGTCGTGGCATTACATAACCATAACGTCTGTAATCTTAAGGCCGACCTGTTCCTTGCGGGTCAACGACTCACGGACAAACGGTCGTCTTTTTAATCGGCCCTCGCTGACTTACATATTGTACAGAGTTATCGCCAAGTTAATTCATCACCCCTGTCCGCTCTTGTGGCCGCACTCTGCACCACGTGCTGTCGCGCCGAGCGAGGCTTCACTCTAAGCTGTAATCTGCTCTCTGTGCAATAACATGTGGAGAGATTTGACATTGGTTAAGCTGCTGTAACAGACGTGTTGGCTCGCTCTCCCAGCTGTTGCTAGAGGTTAGAGCCGAGCTGCCGGGAGGGTAATGGCTTGAGACTGGCAGGCTAATGGTGCGAGACGCAGCTGCATTGTAGGATACCAGGCGAGGTTAACACTACCAAGTCATTGATATCTGAACGCAGGAAGTGAGTTTGAAAGTGGAGTGGAGGTTTTATAGTCAAGCTAAGACAAATTGTAGGTGGCCGAATGAAAGAAATAAGAGGACAAATATCCCCCCAAACTGCACTGATGCCAGTAACTGCATCAGGACCGAGGCTTTAACCTTTGAAGGTAAAAACTCAACAGAGAAGCATTCAGCTGTCACATCTGCCAACAGAAGCCGCATGAGAAAGGAGGGAATCAGGGATTTGCCACGTTTAGGCACACCTGTCAATCAGAATCAGAATCAGAATCAGAACCATTTATTGCCATGTATGTTTTCACATACAAGGAATTTGTCCTGGCGGGAGGTGCATAACATTTAACATTTAACAATAAACATTTAACAATACACAGCGTGCAATAAATGGGAGATGTTTTACTTTTTTTTTAATGTATTATTATAAAAGAAATTCAGATGTCAATGTGGCGAAGTGATGCAGCAACTCTTTTCATCGGACTCACTCCCTCTTTCTATGCGGGTAGTGGGTAGATGACAGTTGACGGGTGCCAATAAACCAACCAGCCATTTTTGTTTTTTTCTACCCAAACAAGTGGAACATTAACAATATGACCTCCTCTGGGATTTTAGGCCCGCAGCGATTGTGCTCATAATCATGTCATCAAGACTAATTATATTTTCAGCATAAAGGTGTCAATGAGTCAGAATTAAAGCTGTGAAACACAATAAACAGACGGTTGACTTTCTTCCTCTCTGCCTTCTCTCGCCAATATTTACAGCTGTTCACATTTTCAGTATCTGTAATGTGGCTAGGTTATGATGTTTTCAGATGCTTTTCAAACAGTCTATTTAGCAACACAAAGAAGGAGGAATTTCTCAAACCATTAAGGAACACTTAAAATCAAAAATAACAAAGTTGGAGATACATAGTTCTGCTGGGCAACGGCAAAAGCACCATCAGCAGGTAACTGTAAAAAATATCCCATCTTCTAATTGGCCATTAGGAAATGTACATGAAAGATGATTCATCAAATCATAAGACCTCATATCTAAAAAAATTAAAAAAAACTGTGTCATCATACTCTGTATGTGTAAAGAAAAACAGAAACTATACTTTTGCAACGTATAATTGTTTTTGCTGATCTACAAAGAGTTTTTATGTGTAAATGTGCGGGTCGCCACCAGTGTCCTGCTCCATCGGCAGCTACCAGGGAGGACCTCTGATTGGCTGTGTGTCCCTGTCTTACAGTGCAGCGCAGACAAGCGTGTCCCTTTGTGCCTGACATGAGGAGACTCTCTTACACAGTCTCGCCAAAAATGAACCATTTTCACTTCCTCAAAAGTTGTATTTTTAACAGAGTTGCATCAGACTGTACAGGTGTTTGTGATACACTTTTCTCACCCCCACTGCCACTGTCCTTTTGGCGTCATATGTGCTGCTGCCTAATCAGCTGAAATCACCCGCACACACACACACACAACTATCCTCTCACACACACACACACACACCCACAGGACCACTGTGCTCTCTTCCTAATGACATTTTCTGAACACAGACAGTCACAGTTTCTCAGACCTGAACTGAGCCTCTGGTGAGCTCACTGACAAACTCCAGCTGAATTACAGATGACCTCATTTGGATACAGCTGATAATTAACTAATGCGCTGGAAACAGTTGAGCGGGTTGTTCTTTTTGCAGGCAGTTTATAAAAAAAAAACTTCTGTGTCAAAATAAAGCTGACCCCAAAGCTGGGTTTTTATGAAATGACAAACGTTGTAAAATTAGTCCAGTCTAACAATATAGAAGGATGAAGCATGGAGGATCTTTGTAAGACATTGTGTTTACAGTAGGAGCCAGATATCATTGTACAATATATCCTTTATTTGTGGGAATAAGTTCAGTAATTCATGGGCAAACATTCATATTTTGAGGCAAGGATTTTGAATTTGAGAGTGAATTACAAATTGAAATCAATGTTTCAGTAATCAACACCTACTGTATATGTTAAAGAAAATGTCATTTGTAAGAAATGAGGGATAAACAATGCAGCAACTCAATAATCTGCTTTTTTTGTAAAGTTTGACTCATTTTAATGTCTTCACTTCCATTTCGTGCAAACCACTGCTCACTTTCCCTTCTCCTTTTCTCAGCGATATCCTCGTCTCCACAGGAGCCTGTGGCTAATAATGCCTCTCGCTCTGCTCGTCACACCAATTAAGTCAACGGTGTAGGTTTCAGCAGAGTCGGTGTCAACAGGCCTGATGACTGCAGTAATGAGGGTGGAGGGTGGCTGTACAGTTTATGTAGACGCTTACTTGGTGAGGGCTTTGTGCAGTGTGGTTCTTAGTTAAATGATGTGTGGGCAGAACGAATAGGAAGGGGGACCCACGAACATTAGATTGAGAAGCTAGTTACTGTTTCTTTGACTGTGTACAGTTACGCTTAACCATCTCGACAGATCTCCCAACACCTCAACTTCTCACCAGTGACTCTGCTTGAAGACTGGGACGACCAGCTTGCAATCAGAGCTCATTCTTTATGACTTGTATTTTCGTCCATAGCATTCCAGCTTCTCTGTTTTAAGTGGAGCAAACTACACTTCACTGCACATATTTCAAAATCCACTTTTTACGACAATTAATTGATTCATCCATTGGTTGTTCCACAGCAAATCAATCGGCAACTATTTTAACAATTGATTTTTCAGCCAAAAATTGCCGTTGGAGCGTTCGTCGACAAACCACTAATTTTAAGACGTAAGAAATCATGACAAAAACATTTTATGGATCAAAAGATGAATGTATTAATTGAGGAAATAATTGTCCGATTATTTGATAATCACTGAGGTTGATAATCTAACCTTTTCTGAAACATGTCGGTTGCTGTTTTTGCCCTTCACATTTGAGGGGTTGGTTGCTTTATGACAGGCATAGATGGGCTGAGTGGTTCATGTATCATTGAAGAGACTTTGATATTGTGTGCGTGATCAAGCCAGCCTTGGGTCAGATTTTTGTTTTTGCCAGAACTGAGTTTTGAAATATATACGAATGGGAAAAAGATCAAACAAATATCCCACAATCAACTGGATGAAAAATACTCAGTAAGGCAAATCCACGTGATAAATCACACATATGGAGCAGGATGTAAAAAATAAATAAAAAGCCATCTACAATACATGAAACTGCTCTGCAGCAGTGCTATTAATGAACAGGGCAAAAGACAGATGGTTGGAAAGAAGATCTGCCAAAGAGAGCATAACAGCAATATACCCAATGTGAAGCTTCATCTCCCTTATCCCACTGACCAAATCTGTCACTAAGAAAGAAGTAATATCACAAAAAAAACAGGAAAAACAACCGTACTTGATCTGGTCAAACAGCTAGGCTTATTATGCTTATGTGATCTGGTTGGGAAAACCACATGGTTTCTCTATGGATGAGTCACCTTCATTCACTGATTCCAGAATGATCCTTGACGTATAATACAGCACTACTTACCACCTACGCCTCACAATGTGCTGAATGAAAAACAGAGAGAAGAGAGAGCACTTCGCACTCAAATGCTAATGCAACGTCTCTCTCTATCTCTCTCTCTCTCTTCTGCGAGTGGATCAAAGCATCTGCCGGACAGATGACGCCATTCACACGGCAAGGCCGACACGAGGGTCACTCACAACCCACAGTGCAAAGGGTCTGTGTGTGTGTGTGTGTGTGTGTGTGTGAGAGAGAGTAGTACAGCAAGTGTTCGAGCCCCAAGCCAAATTCATGAGAGGATGGATGGATGGATAGGTGTTGGTGAGTCATGCCATTCTCTCTGAGGCCAAACAGGAAACACAATCAACAAGTTTCACTCCAAAGCAGAGAAAGGTCTGTGGATCATGATCTCGATTAATTATTTTGTTGCCAAAACATCAGAAAACAGTGGAAATGTCCATTACTACTATTGCTACTAACCAAAATTAAAACAATGCATATTAATATAGAAGATCTATATCGGAGAGACCCCATTTCTCATTTTCTCCTCTTTGAGATATTATAATGACAACTGCCTACAATCAGTCTGTAATGCTGCACATGCTATGTGGTTAGCATAGAGCAACAGCACACATGATCCACTGGGACTCGTGGAGGATGTTGGTTCACGTGGCGGCATCATTGACAAGTTGACTGTTTGTTCTGCAGTCTTTTAAAACTAACTATGCTGCATGGGAACTGTTTCAATTGAGAACAGGGTCAAAAACAGACAAGATTAAAGAGAAATAAGTGCTTTGTTTGTGTATGAGCGAGTCCCATAGCGAGTATCATAATTTGGAAATTCAAAGAGGTCCATCTCTAAAGGGCTCTCTATTCGCTCTGCACCAAAGCCAGTCGGTGGATAATGGCACGAAAACAGGCAGAGCAAAATTCACAATGAGCACTTGAATGCAGGTGTGTGTGTGTGTGTGTGTGTGTGTGTGTGTGTGTGTGTGTGTGTGTGTGTGTGTGTGTGTGTGTGTGTGTGTGTGTGTGTGTGTGTGTGTGCGTGCGAGAGAGAGAGCGAGAGAGAGAGAGAGAGAGAGAGAGAGACAGAGAGAGAGAGAAGAGATAAATCGCTCGGTAGAAAGACAGACAGACAGACAGAGCAGAGAAGATGCATGGTTAAATAACGAGACAAGGCTAATGAGCCTTAAGAAATAAGAGACGCCAAAGCCGAGCAACTGCTTTGATAGAAGTTGATCGAATCCAAAGCATAAAAAAGGGCATTATAGATGGCTCGAGGAGCGTCTAATTGTTTTTTTGTTTGTCTTCAGTTGTACAGTAGAGATCAAGAAACTACCACTAGTAAGGGCAAGTGGTGGATGAAGTAACCTAATGTTTTATTTAAGTAAAAGTAAAAATACTATAGTGTAAAAATAATTGTAGAAAGTATTGCATTCAAACTCTTATTCAAGTAAAAGTACACAAGTATTAAGATCAACAATGAAGGCAGTAATGTGTGCATGACTTTTATCTCGTTAAAGGTCTGCTGATTTTAATTACTTTATATATTAGGGTGGTATATAGGAATGTATTAGTTGATTTATATTTTGTATAACAAATCTGAAAATGCTAATTGAAAGAACAGTATGTTACATTTAAAAGGGGATTAATTGGCAGCAATGGAATGCAATATTCATAACTACTTTTAATCAGTGTATAATCGTCTGAAACTAAGAATTGTAAGTTTCTCGTTTATATCTACATAGGGAGCGGGTTGTCTTCAACGGAGTCCGCCATCTTGCATCGCCATGTTTTTACAGCAGCCCAGAACGGACAAACTTAACACTTAAACTTTCACATTTTACGTAAACTGAAGTAGGGAAGCAAACACACATAGACACAAACACACATAGGCATGAACACACATAGACATAAACACACATAGACATGAACACACAGAGACACAAACACACATAGACATAAACACACATAGACATGAACACACAGAGACACAACACACACACACAAAGCACGAGCAGATAGGCCGCTGTGAAGTGAACCAGGTGAAGTGAAGGATATTCGAGTTGACAGCAAATATGATCGCTACTGTACGTGCAATCAAATATTTGCGAGTAAAAAGCAAATACTTTATCAATACGTCTGTGCAGCAAGCACGGACACACAAACAAAAATAAACATATCTGCTGGCTTAGACAAAGCATCCAGGCGGACAGAGGACAGGAGGAAGGACTGATACTAATGGATGTCAGCGTCCTTCATTCTTTCAGAACTTCACTCAGAAGTGTTATTTATTTAGTAACATTTTACATGTGTTTCCAGTGAGATATGAATCACTTTAAATCGTGACTTTGTTGTTGTAAACATAACCGTTGTTGTTCTATAAACGATATTTAGATATACTTAAAATATGAATACATTCTAATCCTATTATTGTATTGAATAGTATTGATCGATGAAGAGTAGCTCCTAGAAGGCCACCGTAGTTCCCAAACAGGCATGGAAAGGCAGGGGTGAGCAGGGGGGCATTTAGTTGGTTGCAATCTACAACACACCACTAGATGCCACTAAATCGTACACACTGGGTCTTATAGTCACTAAAGCTGTCAAATAAATGTTGTGGAGTAAAAAGTACATTTTCCTATAAACTGTAAACATTAACCAAAAAAATACAGTATAAGTAAAGTACCTCAGGTATAGTACTTGAGTAAATGCACTTAGTTACAGTCCACCACTGATGGAGACATATCATCTGTATGGATGCACAACCTGTTTACATGGGGTTTTGGCTTGTTGCGTGTAAATACACAGACATCAGTGCCTGCTGCTGCTGGGCTTGACCTCCACTCTTATCTAACGAAGGACGGATCCCATTCCTGGCTGGAGGGAAGAGGAGACTGAGGCTCAACGGCTACAGCAGGGCTGCACTCCCACTCGAACAGAGGGACCACAGAGGTCAGACTCCAACAGCGATAAAACACCACCACTCTGCCCCGACAGCATCAGATAAGCTTTGGGGGAAAGCGAGGAGGCTAATGAGGTGCAATGTTATCACACCTGATGTGTGGACGCACGCAGCAGAGAAGGGCTCCATGTGTTCTGTTCTGCAATAGAGGGTTGAATTATACAGGCTGACAAAATCGATAGTAAGATATATTGCAATACTCCCTCTCATAATATATTATTGATACGCTGGTCTTTCAAGTGTTTTTTTGAATGGTCAACCTGACTGGATTTTCTTTCATTAGGTCTGACAAGAAGGTGGAGAGAGTGGAACCAAATGAGCTTTCAAGTTTAATGACTGTGCCAACTTCAAATCTAAGAAGACTGATGGGACAACCAAAGTCAATATAAAACCTCTTTATTGGGAATAACCCCTTGAGATGTATCTCATTTTCAAGGTGGTCCTTGTAAGTAGTGTAGAAAGCGATGGATGGAAAAATAAAACATTGCAGAGCTATGAATTCAATGGTGTTTAATTAAATATCAACATTATAGTAAGTATTCAGTTGCTTATTAGATTTAAACATTTGACCATTCTACTTGTCATTAACTGAATCATTATACCACTATAAGTCAGCCACACTGGATATAACACCAACAGGGAAAAATCACTTTACATCTCAAAGATCGAAAACAATTGTATATTAAATTGTTTTTTCTTGTCACGAGGGACAATGTCACTAACTTGACAGATATGCAACCTTTGTGAATCCGGTTTCCTTTATACCAAACCTTAAACCTTCATTGGAAGCATATTCAGCTCGCCGCATAGCTGTGCACCTGCACTTATAGTGAAGGGAGGCGGGTTTTACTTTTAGTTTTCTGTGACCTAAATTCACATCTCTGAGGCTCCGATGCCCAATCAGAGGTGCATCAATGCTTCACAAGACATTTTAACTCTGCACTTCTTTTACTTTGTTTCTTAACAGTCAAAAAATATGTACTACTTTAAAATACAGTTGATAAATGCTGAAGAATAATATTGATCCCTGCTTTTTTTACGCATGCCGTACTGTCTTGTATATCAAACACAACCCAAACGTTGTTATCGGCTGTGTTGAGTGTATTTAAAGAGAAAGAAACTTACGTCCGTGTCGGGACCCTTGTCGGCTCCGGGACAGGAAAATGTGACGAACTCATGGCACCGTTTGTGGACCACAAAACAGCACACTGGGAGAAAAAGAGAGAGGATAGTTTTACAGAAAAGATTTATGACAAAACAACATTGCACACATAAAGTACATTCAACCACCAAATGTGTCTCTTTAGGGAATACAATGTAAACACACAAGAGGTATGATATTCATATTGGTGTTTTGTTGTCTGACAAATACTTGAGAGTCAGAGGGAGAAACAGAAAGCAAAAGGCAGTAAGCGAGAGACCGTGCATGTAAATCAACGCTAATCAAGCTCAAAGTGAGTTTGACAAGCCTCTCCAGTAAGGACACACAAACCGATGCAGACAGACCAACAGTCTCACATGCATGCGCTCCCACACTCACACCCACACGAGATGGTACCATATCCTCTTGTGCATTCTGAACAGTCTTCCATCAGCCAAACATTCTTCACAGTCTGTTTGGCTGATGCCGATTGCATCATCGTCTCCCACCGCACTGGGATCCGCCTCTACCAAAAGTGTCACTCGGCGTGACACGGCTGACATGACACCTGACGTCAGCGACATTTGGACATTGGCGCAGGTCTGGAGGGAAAAGCGAAAGCGTCAGTGACAAGCTGACTCCCTCTCCAACTCTCACTCTGTGTACCCAACTGTATTTTTTCCCCTGCCATTGTTCGAAATACCTCAATCTCTCTTTCTTTTTCATTCTCACACAATCTGTCTGCTTCGCTCATTGTCAAGCCGCCTGCTTGTTCATGTGCACTTTTGTGCTCTCCCACCATTGTATCTGTGTGGTTTTTGTCTCTAACTCTGCCAGCTACGTCACGGTTGCCAGACAATCTGACGGCCATCAGTTAAACAAGGGAAATGTGTCCAAGAAACAGCAGGGGTTTCGACCGTCCATGCAAATGGCTGCACTGTATCCGGATAATTAGATGGATAGATAAATCATCATTAATATGAGCACTGGTATCATCGTCACTATTTTTAGTATGATAATTGTTTCTATCATCCTAATCCTGATCCAACCCTAATACTCATGACAGCATTTCTCCCTGTATATGTGTGTGTCAGAGGTGGATATTCCCTTTCCACTGGTGTATTGCTGAGCCAGTGGCAGTGTACAGTATGAATTCATCTCTCGCAGTAATAAAGAGAAAACGAAGCAGAGAAGGAGCGCAGGGGGATGAAAAGCTCAGCAAAATAGTAGCCCAAAGTGATTTATCTCTGCTCTCTGCTCTGAAGTGGTCATCTGTGCCATTTGTCATTTATATAATGGACCCTACGCTAAAAGAAAGAAGAAGTATGTTTTTCACAGGTGTAAAGGTAGACTTCACAAATTTTCAGCACGGGGGGGGGTAATTTGACCCTCGGGATGACAATGTTGATCAGTCCAATTTGATCCAGACTGAAAAAGCTCAACAGCTATTACATGGATTGTCATGAAATGTTGTACACCCCTGAAGATGTCATATATCATACTGACTTTGGGGATTCATGTGTGATAATTCAGAATGACAATATCCAGTGTTGAAATCCCTCTTTATTTCCTTTCAAAATCATCTTTTCTATCTGTCACTGCTAAATACATTAACAGTTGTTATGGTATTGACCTCAGAGCATTTCATTCCCACTTCACATCCACCTCCGAGTCCACAATCAGACTTTCAATCCTCCCAGCCCACATCCTGCCCACTCTGCTCTCACTAGAATAAAATAACAAAGGTTTCTTACATGCAAAACACATGAAATCTGCTGCGTGTATTTTAATTTTCTGTGCTTCAGTTTTACTCAACAGGATTAACTCTGAGTGCAACCATTGGGTTTCTCTTTTCCTCCCCAGCCTACAATATGTGAATCACGGGTGTACTGACGTCCGTAGTTCCTTTCCCTCCTTCTATCAGCACCCTCAGCAGCCACACACCCACTCATCCATCGTCGTCTGTGTTTAGTGCTGATCTCAGACCAGCTTGAATGTCTGCTGGTGCTGTAGTGTGGAGCTGAGCAGACTGACTTGTCACTGATCTCAGTCCAGAGGTGAAGAAGGGCCACCAAGCTGTGTATAGTGGAAGAGATGAATCTGTGTGTGTGTGTGTGTGTGTGTGTGTGTGTGTGTGTGTGTGTGTGTGTGTGTGTGTGTGTGTGTGTTTGTGTGTGTGTGTGTGTGTGTGTGACAGGCAGGTCTACCCAGTTTATAACAAGACAGAGACAGTGTTTCTCTGTGACTCTAATCCCTGGCGTCAACTTTCATGCACACGCAAACACACACACACACACACACACACACACACACACGCACACACACGCACACACACACACACACACACACACACACACACACACACACACACACACACACACACACACACACACACAATATAAGTTTCTTCACAGTCTCTGATGATGAGAGACAAAAAGAGGATACAAGAAACACATACAAAGAGCCCTGCAGGAGTACTTAATTGTGTTTGGAGTGTTTTTTGTGTGTGATTTGAATGCCACTATAATAAATCTTTGGTATGACTCAGGTATAAGGATCTGTCAAGTGAACTTCAGTAGTAAGAAGTGTTTCCAAGTCCTCTCATGGAGAGCGGTGTGAAGCAGCAGGAGCAGAGGTGACACAGTGACATACTGTATCGTCAAAGATATTATGATGAATTACTATGGGCTTTGTTTCACCAGCCTAATTGCATAAGCACGGAGATAATGGGCTTTGGCATTACAAAGCAGCTTACACAACACAAACGCTTTCTTGTGAGGGTGTGTGTGCGGACGGCAAAAAGGGCATTATACTCAATGTTTGTCTCCATCCGTGGGCATTTTGTGGCATGTTCTCCCACTGCTATACGCACTATGGTGTCATTTCTCCACCTCTCCTTCCACATCCCTATCTCTCAACCACTGATCCTTTAAAAGTGGGGATTTAGCCCTGGCTAATCTGGTGAAATTGGTAATCTACCGAGCCACTGTAAAATGATGCTCTGCTGTTGCCAAGATGAAAAGCTTGCGGTGGAGATAAGGGAGAGGGCAGGACACCTTCAGCGCCGGACTAACTCAATACCTTCCAGACACACTGAATCGATCCAGACCCCCGGAGGGTACTGCAACACAAAGAGAACTGAGCTTTGATCCAAGATCCACAGGAGAAAGTGTGTGACGAATGAATAAGTGGAGAGGGAGGCAAGAAATCCACAAGGGTTCGGGGGTTCCTATGATGACATTGGTGTTGCACGGTATACCGATATTAAAAAACTATCGCAATAACCCTGCAGCTAAAAACGGAACAATACCCCATTTTATTAGTTCCAATACCATAAATTTAACAAGGGTGTGAATGTGGTGTGCGGAAGCGGGGTGCATAGCGGCGCTCTACTTCTACTCGCTACAGATAGTAGGCGAGCTAGTGGACAAAACAGAAAAAATATGGCACAGAAGTACTGTAGCCAAGAGTTATGAGCCATGCTTATACTTATGAATGTACAACTATAAAAAATCAAAACGGATTAACTTTTCCTCCCACCTTGTCAACGGCAGCAGTGGCGACATTAGAACTTTATTTAGTTTGTTAGTGTAGTTACTTTAATTAATGTAGTATCTCCAGTCCATGGTGGGATATTAAAATGTATGAACACTATGGTTCACTAACCAATAGAACACCAAACTATTTTTAGGCCTCTGCTTGAAAATTGCATACCCAAAATAAAAAGGTTGTATCTCTGGAACTACTAGGGCTATTTGAATAATTCTGGTGTTATAATAAAACACATGTGAGATTTTTTGTAAATGTAAATCTACGTATATGTTACTGGTTAAGAGTAAATGAAGATGACACACAGAAAAAATTAAAAGGTTTCAGGTGCGCCTTGAAAAAAAGCACAGGATAATTATTTCTTTGAAATGATGCAGCTGTAAGGTCCAACTCTAACCCAAATCATAGCACAATATGTGAACATTCTTTCTGCAAAGGTTGACTTTGATGAAGTGAAGCAGAACAAAGTTAGAGAGGGTTTTAGTGCAGAGAAAATTCTGGGGAGGTCTCCAAAATTTGCATTTGCACACATTTGCGCACATCTGTGACGTTTACATTTTCTCATGTACCAAACCATATATTACTTATGGTGTTCAATACATCCAAATATAGCAGTTTTAGGCTTCTTTTTTTTTTTCATAAAACAAGCTATGATTTACAGTTGTATATAACAATCGCTCAATCTTCCCCCTCCACTGCCTTGCATTGAGTTGTCAATAGTTCAAGGAAGTTTTAGGTGTTTGCCGTGGCATTGTTTCAGTATCGGTTTCAAGAAACTTCAGGCAGACATCATATCAAGGTCATCATTTTGGTATCATGTCAACAGACATTTTGTCTGCTCTAACATTATATACAGTATATACTATAATTTGCAACTACAACATTTAAGAGCCAAAATACTGTTGTGGTGAAGTTAGATTAAATGATAATTTCCTTACCATCTGGAAATTATGCAAAAATTATTAATTTCCACCCTCTTCTTGCCGTAGACTTTAAATAAACACAGACAGAGACTGCTCATTGTGTTAAATGCTCTGTTTCCCCCCTTGTTATGGCTCTGTGGTCTTTCTGTAAATTGTTTGTCATTTCATGCAAGAAAAATGACAGAGAATGAAAGGAGAGGAGAGGCATGGAAAGGGCGAGGGAGGTGTATTTTCCTCTTAGTTATTTTTAGGCTTGATTCTGGCCAGGGCTGGAACAGTGCGTACTGAACCCCACGGTGCTGGAGACGTGAGGGCGGACATTTCCTCTACACCGCTCTACACCTGGCCAACGGACACTATAAATATACCGATCAAACACAAAGACATATCTCAGGGAAACGTGCATGTGAGCATGAATGATGAGTGAAAAGCTCCTCCTGTAAGTGCTGAATGAGAGAGAACCATACAATGGGCCAATAGAAGTACTGCCACATACATCAGAGAGCAGTACACTGGCCTGTGTCAAGTTCTCATCAAATTTTGATAGACTTCAAAGATAAACTATATTGTATGTTGATTTAATCTGGACTTGAAGCAAGAAAGCAATTGAAAGAGCAAATTTCATCTCTGTTCATGTCTGTTTATGTCCATAATAGTTATATACATGTTGTATTGTTATTCCTCACCAATACCGTCCAGCTGCAATGATAATGGATGCACAAATAGGTTAAATAATTTACCACCAGCCGCAGTGTATCCCTTAACTTCCCTCGTCCATACTGTGTGTCTAAAAATGTATCTCTCCACACAATCCATGTCAGTATCACCATAGAAGCATAAACAGTACTTCATCCATGTTTGATATCTCTTCCAGAGGCCTCTGACTTCCATAATGCGACCTCTGAACTGCTGCCTTTGCGGTGAGTGGCAGATCTGAGATGCCCAGAGCCCCAGGTCACATGACACATAACCACCATCTCTCTTGAGATTGGTGGAGATCGATGGCCACGTCTGAAGTGACTCGGTGACAGTTCGGCCAGTCAGAGAGTAAAAACAGTCGTATGCTACAGATAGCCTGCATACCAAATATGCCTTTAGTGGAGACCGGCGTGTGACACGCTTTGCAGAGGATGGTTTTCTAGTCCGTGTCTGACGTTCTTACAAACTTGTTTTGATTCTGACAACGTCTCTTGAAGCAAAAAAAAGAAGCTGGTTTTGCTCTGCTCTGCTCTGGTTTCCACATGCAAGGAACATAAAGCATCATAAACATTGCTGTATCATAGATAAACTATAAACAAAAGACATTTTCATTTCGTTTGACGATATATATCAACATAGCACTCAGTTGTTCTCTGACTTACGCATTTTATTTGAGCATACTCTCATTTTAAATGTTGTTGTTTACAAATAAACGTGATATGTACTTTGAGCAGCACCTGTCCTGTATTCTGTAATCAGACAAGACAAATGTAACCCATCTTGAAAGGATGAGGTATGCTTTTATTGGCCAGCACATATCATCCATCATTTTTTCACCACACTGCTCTTGAAATTATTCTCATTTCTTGGAAGCAAGGCGGGTCACCTTCAAATAACCCATGCAGGTAAAAAACACTGCCCAAGTAATGGCAGCTTGGTTCATAGTTAAAACACTATAGCCGACTAAATTGCCTCCGTATATCACTATAAGTCTCTGTCCTTTTCCCACCACCCTTGAGAGATGAAGTATGTGTGATATATACCAGCAAGCAGTGTTTGCCGGGAGAGGGAGGAAATGAACAGAGCTGCTGCTACAACAAAGGCCTGGAAACTCAATTTCAGCACATACATTCAATTATGCATGCTATAGGGACACAGAGGACAAAGACATGCAGTGGGCACACAAACACAGACTTAACAGTGAATCCGTGACCTTGAAAGCAACAATAAAGAAGGACACAAAGCGTGGATGGACTACAATGAACGAAATAAAAGAAAAGAGAAGCAGAGAGGGCAATGGGGTATGAATAGATCAGCCATGAACAGATAGGAAGAGATAAATAAGAACAGAAAGGAGCAGAACATAATCTTCCTCCTCATGTCTCCTTAAGGGCACACAACATTAGCAAAACTTCTCTAGAACTCTGTTTGTATCCAGCAATTATCTCCATCACCACAATATCCTGATGTATGTACAGTATATGCATGTGTTTGATTGTTTAAATATGTGCATATATAAAGAATTATGCAATTTCTGCAAGGGACACGGGAGTTGCAGAGTAGAAAACAACTCGAGAGATTCAGCACAGTGGAGATGTTTTCAACTGAACATAATAAATCGTCTCAAACTCACTGAAACGGCTGTGTGTTCACGCGCAGTTACAGAGGGGAGAAAATCTGAACGTCATAACAACTGATCGGTTGAAAGAGGGTGGGAGGACTTGAAGTGGAGTTCAAGGTGAATTTGGCCTTGTCAGATTGCATCACAGAGCTTATGTTGTCCTCATTCTCCTGGCAGTTATCACCTTGTCTCCTTGTCTCCTGAGATCTGTGTTTGACTATGCATGTCTAGACAGCGTACACAGACAGTAGAGACGATGTCCCCAGGGTGCATGCTTGTGTTTTTTGTTTTTTTCTCAGCATGTTGTGATTTGTTTTTCTCACTTTCTTGTCATACAATAAAAACAATAAACAGCCGGATCAAATGCCTCTAAGAACTGTAATACATATCCAGATTGGGTATACGTGGCAGTGGAATTGACCCTTTACTTTGTCCCACCCCGCTAATGTTCTTTGCTAATGTTAGCTCCACAGATTTCCAAGTTCTCTGGGTATCACCATTACACGTAATGGTTAACCACGACGAGCTAATGCTATTCCAATCCCCTTCTGCACAAACACTTTGTGTTCGGTGCTAATAATCAAATGTTAGCATGTTAACGAACTAAATTGAGATGGTGAACATCGTAAACATCTGCATTTTGTGAGCATGTCAGCATGCTAACGTTAGCATTTAGCTCAAAGCACCGTTGTGCCTATAGTCTTGCTAGCCTGGCCGCGGACTCGTAATTGTTGTTTACATAATAAGTCATTATTTTCCACATTATTAGCTGCCTAACACTCCTGAAATAATTATGTAGACAAATGGGCTTGCCAGTTAGACATACAAATGAATACATGCATCAGGCATGATGCACACAGACACACACACACAGCCCAATACTCACACAAATGCTCACCGTCTTTACAGCACTAATAGTGTTTGTATTAAGAAAGGGCCACAGGGGGACTGGATCAATTATTCCGAGCTACAGGTGGGAGTGTGTTGCTGCCAAACATCTCTAAGTCACACAGGGGAAATAGGGATACTGCCTCATGAATTAAATATGTCTCTGAACACAGACGCCGACACACACAAATGCACAGGTTTAAGCATTCACATGCAATCTGCATACACATTCATGCTTTTGCACATACATGCTGTATTTCTTTCAGATAAGAACACACCAGTAGGTACACATACAGTGTACACTCACTACATCCGGTTCCCTTGTCTCCTCATCTTCTCACGTACGCACACACACACACACACACACACACACACACACACACACACACACACACACACACACACACACACACACACACACACACACACACATCCAGTCAGTGATGTATCACCTGCAGTGGTCTGGCTCAGAGCCCCCTGTGCCTGTGTATCAGGTGTCACAGTGGTAGTAATGTAATGAGTCTCGTTAGCTGTGGTCCATACAGAGGCTCTCAGGCTGACACTGCTGCACACAGACAGAACCAAATTAGACTGTACTGTAGGCTGATGTATATATATATATATATATATATATATATATATATATATTTATATATATATTTATATATCACCTTAGTTAACAGATTCAATGTGCACAGCCTACACACACAGAGGCCATGGAAAAAGGAAAAGGCAAAGGTCTGGTGCCTGGGGACAAGCTGATACACTCGTCAACATCAGAGCATCTTCCTCTCCTGCGGCGCTGCATGTCCTAGACTAATTTTTTTGGGAGACCAGTGAAGTTGAGGCTAAATTTGTCTCAGGACATTTTGAAACATGAATAACACACTCCTTGTTTTTCCTAATTTTTTGTCACTTTTCATAAATTCTCTCACAGGTCTTGTTTTGTCATCCTTTCTGTTTTTCTCATCTTTGTTCGTTCTTGTTTAAATACAGAGACCAAAAAGAAAACGGTGACCTTGAACAAAACTCACTTCTGTATTAGAAAAAAAATCTATTATCACACACAATTGTTCTATTGTTACATTACATTTCATTTAGCTGACGCTTTTATCCAAAGCGACTTACATTTTTGCTCTATACACCGTATACACAGCAACGGGGAGCAATTTGGAGTTAAGTGTCTTGCTCAAGGACGCAACGACAAGCTAACCACTGAGCCACAGTCGCCAATTGTGCTACTATTCAGTGAGTGAATATATTTACAAATGCTATAGAAACCTCTTATCCACTACAGGCAGACATAGGCCTACTACTGCAGTCGCTGATATGTAGAATGTACAGTTTGGTACACTTGCTGCTCAAATATGCCAGCTTTGATGTTTGCTCTAGCTCTTTTCTGGCCTTGTACTGTGTTTTGTACCTTCTTCACATCAAAGCAACGAGACAATGTTGTACCTCTTCTACAATTCTGCATCACTTTCTTGCGTTTATTCCCAGAAAAGAAGAATACAGTTGAGCTCTGATGCACATAATTCACACCACTGCAGGTTAGGCTGGGAAGGATATCAATATTGTGTCGATATCATGATGTGATAGTAGATAACGTCTTAGATTTTGGATATTGTAATATGGCATAAGTGTTGTCCTCCTGGTTTTCAAGGATGTATTACAGTAAAGTGATGTAACTTTCTGAAGTTACCAGACTACTCTTGTGGTTCTATTATTTTGCCTTTACCCACTGTCATTATATCCACATTCGGGGTTAGTTAGTCGGGTTTTTTCAGACCTCTACTTATGATACTGTTATTCATTTAATTCTCAACCCTCTACAGGAATATTATACCTGGTAGGTCGTGATGTTTTCACTAAATATATCAAAGATCCTCTGCTGATCAGAGACAACCGCATCAGATGTGTCAGATGTACAAACAGGAAGTCTGAATCAAATACATTCTGCAAGCAGCTAAAAGGCCCAAAGACCTCAGCTTTAATAACTAAACCTGACATTTTTCTTTCAGCACTTTAGTCGAGCTGAATCACAGTGAATCACAATTTATGTAGTAGTGAATCATATTGCTTCCCCTGTGTGGGGAGACTTACACATCCACCTGGAGTCAGATGAGCGAAAACAATACCTAAATTAAGATGAATCATCAGAGGCTTTTTCAAGCTTTGCTTAGTAAATTGTGAATAACAACAGTTGATAAACACAGGTAGCTCGGAGTCAGAGATAAGATGTTTTATTAGTTGTAGGCAGAAAAAACGAATATGGAGGAAAGGGATGACACGAAATGAAGAAAAGGACAAATATGCACCAAATAAAAGAAGGAAATTATAAAAGGTGGCAAGGGGAAATAAAGTAGATTTTGATTAACTGAACTTGAGTTTGTGTTTTCTGATTGTGAGTCAGAAGAGCTGATTTGAGTCAGAAGAGCTGATTGTGAGTCAGAAGAGCACTGTTGTTCTCGTTGATTGTTGATTGTTGATTGTTGTTTGTCTCGTCTTACGTCCCATGTCCATGTCCAATATATGCACCTTCCGCCTCAAAAAATTCCTCGTTTGTGTGAAAACATTCCTGGCAAATAAATGGTTTCTGATTCTGATCCAGGGTCAGCTGGGGCCAAGTTTAATGCACCAAGTAGACAAGAGCAGACTGGACAACTCTCACCAAGAGGCCTGCTCTCTGCCGCGACTAAACACACGCGCACACGCATTTAGAGCACACATGCACATACTGCATGCACACACGTGCACATGCCCTCATCCAGATGCACACATTTAAATACACAGATGCTGGGAGAGAGCTCACAGATGGACACTTACACATGCAGACACAGCCTCCTCAAGAATGCAGACTTGAAAACACACACACACACACTCACACACTGGCTCAACCTCTCATTCTCTGCCCCTTTCTTAAGCCGTCCAGAAATGTATTTTTGTAGCATGAAAACTGCAGAGCCCCAGAGAAACACCGTCATGCTGTATTGAGGTCAAGAGGATTGAGCCAGAAAACCTGGCCATTGTAAGTAGTAAAGCAGTCCGTAAACTGTAGTGTTGCTTCAGCCCCTTTATTGCTGATTAATGGCACTCGGCTGAGAAAGGGAGCATGACTCTTCTCATCACTGGGCGTCTCTGTGCCTGGCTAATTGGCCTAGTTGATCCACACGCCTTCATCCAAGCCTGTGTGGAGTGATTAGTCAGCCTGTCGAGTGGATGGCTCGTACCATTTGGAGCTGAATAAGGCCGGGGGAAAAAACGAAAGGCGGCAGCTGTGTCAAAATGGCATTCTGGGCTTTCTGCAAGATGGTTTCAATTAGCACCTGCTGTCTCCCACCCCATGCTTTCTTATTCCTATTTCATTTTTTTGAATATTTGACTTATTTTCCTGTTCAGTTTCAACAACAGTGATCTGACTTTTGCAGCCCTGCGAGTGAAAGGGCTTTAAGGACAGCAGGGTCAGCGAGCTGGTCAGACTGTTCAAACCATAAGTCTTATTAGGAGAGTTTTTTTAAACTAATAATCTGCACATACACAATGACACAGCTACACACAATTGACTTTCACATAACTGGGGTGGACAGTGTGTAGGATTTGATGGCATCCAGCTTTGTCTTTGCAGATAGCAACCAACTGAATACCCCTCCGCTTACTCCTCCCTTTCATAGAATGGGGTAACATGACCCAGCGAGTGGAAAACTGTTGTAATGCTGTTGGCCTCACTCAGAGACCATCCTTGTTACAATAACTAAACTTTAGGAGCAACTGAAGTCCGGAACCACAGTTTAGCACTCTACAGCTTATGTTAACGCAATTTCCCAAGTGTGTTGGAGAACTATGTTGCCCTCCAGGTAACTTAAAAGGGGGAAAGGGACAATCTAGAGCCAGTGTTTGGTTTGCCCCTTTGTCCCTGGGCTACTATAGAAACATTGCGGTGCAACATAGCGGACTCAGTGAAGAGGACCTGCTCCATATGTAGATATAAAGGCCTTATTCATAAATAAAACACAATGATTCTTAGTTTCAGATGATTATTCACGAGTGAAAACATAATCATTCATAATAAGTTCCCTATAATAGATTCATGAAATGCTACGCACTTGCTCTTTAGAGCTGCAATAATCTGTAAACTACCAATGTATCAAATGACAGCCTGACAACGCCGTCGAGCGCAACCAGCAGAAAAGCATCACCTGAATCTGCAGCTCCACTCGTCTTTAGGTAGTTTACAACTTGTTTCAGTGGCCAAAGAATCTGTTATTGCAAGTTTAAGTTTTTACTGACTGATTAAAGATGTGTTTCTGAAGAACAAAAAGAAGAAAAACTGAGGAATCAGAAGGAGATAAGGCAATCTATACCTGCTACTGTAACAACACTTTGGTCTTTGGTGCACTAAATAACTCATGACCTTTTACTGTGCCGACAGGACTATATGTCAGTGGAACTGGAAATGCATGCGGTTACCATTTAAACCCACAGCCAGCTTCTCCTTTGGAAAAATTACCAAGAAGACCTGTGAGCTGTATCCCTTTTATCCTGTCGGTTGAATGCATGATTTGATAAAAATCCACATTTAGTAGAAGCTCATAAATTCTGACTCCAGTCTGCTCTTTTCTGATGAACACTAGCAGGGAAATAAAATGCCTCCATACATTCGGTCATGGTGTGTCTGAAAATAACATTCACAATAAACATGATATTGTGGGAGCAATTCAAAACAAATCAAAGCTTGACAGCAAAACAAAAAAATTATTTGGCCAAAAGTGTATTTGAGTGATTTTTGCAAAAGTGGCTTTCAATAGCATTGCAACAATAGAAGGCGAATGCCTGATTTATACTCTCCTGCGGCTGAGCGCCTATGCGTTCTGTGCGGGCACGCTTGCACATGCCGGGCATACAGAACTGCGGCGGATTGTGCGAGATGTGCGACACCAAAGTGTTGGACGACTTTTAGTTTCGACCTGATGAATTGGGGTCACTGAAGTAATTAGTCTTGAGGGAGATATGAATGTCTGTACTAGTTTAATTGCAATCCAACTTTTAGAGATATTTCACTGGATAAGTGAACATTTTAACCTGCTGGTGGTGCAATCGGATATTCAGCAGGGATTATCCTCTGGGGATCATAAATGTCTGAACAAAACGTAATGCTAATCCATCAAATAACTATTATTTCAGTCTGGACCGTGTGGTGAAAAAAGAGACAAAAGAGCTTGAATTGGTTTTGGGGCTTGCACTCGTCTCTTCATTTTCAACTGCTCTCTACAGAGGGGTGATGTCGCCCATTGAATGTGTATGTGGTTCACCTCACTTTAAAATGCGGTTATGCCCACCACTCTCACTGCTCTCTCTGCCACTGTGTTTCTTACCAGCCCTCTCTGGCTCCATGTGAAGAGGCCTACTTTTTCACTCAACAGCTTCCACTGGCCCACTGTTGTGTGAAATTTGCTCAGTCCTTGCAGCCGGCCGGGATCAAAGAGCTGTTGACTGACTTGTCAAGGCTCCTGTGTCTGTCTGACATTCAGTTTGCATTACAGAGCCTGCACGGGTGTCCCAGTGATAATGTGCTTTTGTTACGATCTGCTAGATGGAACCAGGCTGTAGCGTGTTCAGGATATAGAGCTGTGAGTGTGCAGTGTGTGAGTTGGTGGGAGCAATCCTGCTGTGTGTTGCCATGCAGGGTGTGACTGATGTATGGCTTACAAATCCTGCTCTGCAGAGAGATATGTTCTGCCCCAGCACCAGCTGCAGAATCTGTTAATACTAAAATATTAAAATAGAAAATACGTTTGTGCAACCTTGTGTTATAGAATGGCGATAAATTAACCTTGAGCGTACATTTATTTCTAAATTACCATGACCTGCAAAGATAATCTGTCTTTTTTTATTTAGCTAATGTTTTGTATCCAGAAAAAGAATGCATGATCAACGTATAGATAGGTCAAATGAAGGGTAAAAGTGAACCGATTAAAGGTCAACAAGCAGTAAACAGATCTTCATCCTCTCTTTCATCCTTTTAGCAGGCATGCCGGCAGCAGCCCTCATGATCCTCAAGGACACATATTAACTGAGCGCTTTTACTTCAGCATTAGCATTTCCTCCATCTGGCTTGAATACTGAACTAGCAGGGAGATTTGTGGGGCAGTCCCTTCACCATTTTGCAAATCCATCGTGTTTACATTTCCTATTTGTAGATATGGATCGAGAGATAGTTAGAGAAATAAAAAATATGTTAAAGTCGCTGGAGGAAAGACATGTGCAATGAGGCCTTTCAAAATGAGCATTGGAGTTAGCTATGTATTAGTTAGTTAGTTATTTTTATGCATTTATGCTTTGTTGGCTGTATTGATGTTTTTATAAAGCAATTAAAATCCGTAGGATATTTTGCTACCGTGCAGACTTTCAAATTTGACAACAAAACAGAAAGATGCAAACCCCTTGAAGCCACACACAAGCGTTTTATACTTGAGGACAGCAAGTATAACAGTTTTAATAATGGTTTGATTCATTTAATTATTAAGCTGTAAGCCTAATTGATAGACTGTTTTAGTCATATCAAGTAGTACTTTGGCTTTCACTCCCATTCGGTCCCTCTAATTGTAGTATGAGTTGATGGAGAAACACTTTCTCATTAAGGACATAGAAGTTAAAGAGGAAAAGTTGCCAACTTTGACACACAAACAACAAACAGCACAGAATCTAACAAATACTCTCCCTTGTTATTTCATCCGTGGGACCCCGGAGACGATAAACACAGATCAAAAGATAAAATTCCTTCCATTCTACCATACGAGATGCCAAAAAAAACATGGTAGCAAAGCCCAGATGCTCCCTTGTGGTGCCTGTTGCTATATTTGCCAGGGAGGCTGGGAAAGATGAGGAGGAGACACAACCGTGACACCTTCAATTAGAGACTCGGACCTGACAGCCTTCGTCTCCTGTCCTCCCTCATCTCTTCCTCCACAAGAGAGCACAAGGTGAGAATACAGATGGAGCGCCGGTAAATGTGTATGAACGCAAGAGAAACCAGCAATAAAGAGGTATGCATGTGCATTGATGTGTTCGAATTGGGAAAGTAGCTGTGTCTGCAATATCGCCCGGGTTTTACAATGCGTGAGAGAGAGTTCATGCTAACCAGCAGTTTACCTTCAAAGCAGCTTCCAGCATATTAACAGCCAGAAGAACGGGCATCTTATAGACACATGGTTATGTGTGAGAGAGTACTTCACTGTAATTATGTTTAATTTCCTTTAATGTCTGGTGATTATTTTCTCGAAATATTAACAGCAGAACGTCTTGATCACAGTTCATCATCAGCTTGCAGTTTCCCATGACGTTAACGCATGACTGTTCCTGTGGGATTTGTTGTTATGCACAGATATAAAAAAAACATGCTTACTCTCCCATGCATATGAAACTACTACACAGTAGATGTGGTCATACCAATTATAACTAATGTAAGTCTACAAGGTACAGGATAAGGGAAATATACCCGTTAAAGCCAAAACAGTGAAAATAGAAAAAAATAGGCTACAACAAAGAACGTTTTTGAGGTAATTACAGCTATAGCGAGAGAGCTAGTCGAACCCTAACTGATGGGGATCTTACATCATAATAGAGAAAAATAGAAAACAGGAAACTAGCATAGTTTAGCAGAGTAGCAGTAACTGATAGCAGTAACTGCTACTCTGTAGCCTCTGACTCCTGTAATTCACGTGATTTTATGAGGTTAAGCTTTAAATCACTTATTTAAATGATGTTCTTGAATTAAAGATTGAGTCAATACACCAGCTCTTTGGTTCAAATGGACAAGACAGCTGGAAAGACATTTTGCTTGAAGATGTGTTTTCCCTTTAGATCGTCCAAACTGATTAGTGTGAGTTCTGTCACAACAATTAGGAATCAGCATAAAAAGGCATGAAATTAAGTTTTTTACCATTTCTTCTTTTGGCTTAGAGCCTTCAAACTTCAGCATACTACACTCATTAACATTTCTAAACACTATCTGCTTGGTGTTTACTATAACCTTATTTATAAGTATACATTTGCATATTTAATTTGTGTACAGGGAATCTGTTTCTGGTGGTAAATATGTTGACAGATGGATAGTCAGGTAAAAAAAAAAAAGGGAGCGAGGTGTGAGGATGACTAAGAGCTGCAGTCTCTTACTGGGTGACCCTCAAACTGCACAACACACACACACACACCGCACCACAGGAGCAGGAAGAAGGAACACACGCTTCAGAAAACTGGCACACACATTTCCTAACCCTCTGCCTCTCGCTCACTCTCCTTGTCTCCCTGCGTCTTTGTCCTTGCACAGAAATAGTAAAATATGACTGTGAGGAAGGGAAAGTCCCATGTGTCCACCTCAGCCACACACTCTTTTATTTGCACCTTTTGACTTAAGTTGTCATAGTACAGCTTAACCTTTTTGAAAACCGAGGCTCATATATGGTTCTTTTTTTACTAGTAAGTAGTCGTATGAACCGCATTGAGTTATATTACTTGTATTATTTTATATAATGTTTTTCAGAATTTAGTTGTGAATAAAATGTATATTTTCAAAAAAATCACTTTTATAACATATTTTGATCATAACTATTAATGTCCAGCATGATCTAAGCTAGATTTCCCAAAAGGTTATTTTGAAGCGGTCGCCGACTTTTACAAACTCCATGGTTCAGGCCCTTACCAACATCCCACATACTAATAGGACACCTTTTTGGAAAGATTAGGACCTAAATAATCAGAATCTGCAACAAAAATCAAAAACCAAGCTTTGACATATTGGGAAGGTGTTTTAGTCAAAAGAACTTGTCATTTGGTTAAAAAATAGAAAAGTTACTTGTTTTATGACAATACATTGTCTCACTAGAGGCTGCTGGGTATTAACCTTTGCATAAGCCTTCCCTCTTGCTGTGTGACGTGTTTCTAGAAATGTGGGGGGTACACGTAAGTCACAGGAAGCGGATATGTGAGACAGAGAAGAAAAAAAGAAACATGTGATTTTACAGGTACTAATACGGAGTTCGTAAGGATTTTGATTGCTTTGTTAGACTCCCACAAGCCCGTACGGTTACTGAGATGTGTTTGTTAGGGAAATCCGACTTTGTAAAGGGTATTTATCATGGATTTGGTGAAACCTTACGGCCGTCGCGACAAGCTGACGGAGCAGCCGTATAGTCGGAGGAGTTTACGTAAGTACTTAAACTTAACGGTTACTTTAATTATCTTTTACACCATATGTATCTTCTCACAAGAGTTGCGGAACTGTAGAACTTTAAATGAAGTTAAACAACAATGTGGTTCCGGAGATAATTAAGGAAACGTTTTTTTAAACTGTCCGATGATAGGCGCAGCGGCACTGCTTTGCCTTGCCGTTAAGCTGGCACCTTCATCAACAGTGACTTAAAATAACTAAAACAGGAAAATACAGATACAGAAATAGTTCATTAATCAATTCGTCGATCAATAGAAAACAGGAAATTGGCTACTATTTTGATAATAGTTTTAGTTCTTTTTTTTGATAAAAAATGCCACATATTCCCTTTTATCATCTTCTCACACTTTTCTTATCTGATAATTAACTGAAAACTGAATATCTTCTGAACCGTTTTTTCAATACGCTAAATACCCTTTAGGACTGTCGGGAATTATGTACCGGCATTTTTTACAATTATTTTGACATTTTATCGAATTGTAATTGATTAATCCAGAAAAGAACAGGCATATTAATAGACTATGAAAATAATCGTTAGTTGCTGCCCTACAAGACCATGAGAGCAAATGACAATAATAATATGATAATATATGATTTTTGGCTTGCCACCAATTAATGCTGAAAATAAAAACCAATGCACAAATAAATTCCGCTCAGCATTGAGAAATAGGTGGGATGACATTATATTATGATTTATTATTTTCTTCCCAGTATGAACTTCCCCAGGATCGACAACACAAATTATGTGCATATGAGATCTTGGAGGAGCACCAAATAAAAACCGGACTGCCATCTTAGTTTTGGCCTTTTTCCTTTGCTCTTGCATCATACCTGAGGACACGTCACTCTCACCCACACGCTATAAGACGCACACCCAGCGAGGTCAAAATCCTCCTGAGTACACATTGTGCTCACCTTATGTGGGTCAAGACTGATACGTCTGAATTAAACCATCCCCAGAATAGCTGTGGGTGTAATCACCGCAGAATTCATTAAGCACAGCTGGAGTGGTGAGACTCGTAGTGTGGAGGTGAGCCCTCCTGCTCTAAGTTCCCTCGGGGAGAGTCTTTCCATCCGGAATAGACAGCTGAGCGTTGCACTCACAAACACACACTTGCATCATCATCATCATCATCATCATCATCATCATTCGTCATTGATCCATTCGCCTCGAGTTTGAGACTAAGTACACTAAACATATTATATAAGTTTTCATGGCAACAGATAGATAGATAAAAGGAATACACCAATAATGGGGTTGAATGCCTGTTCTGGGCTGATGCTGTCTTTTATATAAATCATTGGTGCACCATCTATTATGCATATAAAGTTCAACATACTGCCATCTTTCACCCCATAAAGCACTGCAAGCTGTATTCATTCAGCGTTTGTAACTACCTACCAAAATGAATGCGCTATAATTTGTAGCTATCCCACAAAATCAAAACAAAATCAACATAAACAATGGAGACCGTTGACTTATTTGTCCCATAACCTCCGTACTGTAGTTATTCTAACCCAAACATCCATCTTCTCCTAAACCTAACCTTTCCTAAAGATAGTTTTGTTGTCTACTGTTTCCTGTGAAGACGAAAGTTTATTTTGAAAAGACTGCATGCAACATGGAAATTGACAAGTGCAATACTTGGTCTTTCGTGGGAAAACACAAAAAATGAGGCATTTTTTTTATGCATGAACCAACCTATTCCAAAAACAATATAAAAACACACTGACACTCTACCAGGAGGTCGTTGTGTAACAGATGGTCCAACTGTGTGGTAGAAAGTTATCAGCATGCTTGTGGTAACACTAAACTGGCTGTTACGTCTTTTCTGTGACCACACAGTTAAATCCCAGCACTGTGATTGCTCCCGTCGCTCTCTATTGTTGTTAATGCACATGGCACAAACAAATGCACACACACTTTTTTTTAAAGGATCTAGTATCTTCATTGTTTTCTCTCATCTCAGATGCCCTCCATCTGCACCCTCTCCAACTGCTCCTTTGCCTTTGTTTGTTAAAACAGAGATTATGAGGGAACAGTATGTGTCATCTTATTACTCAGCATTGCGTCTCAGCAAAAACACCCAGGCAGCTCCCTGACAATTAACTACCCACTCTCAGCTGATTAATGCTGCCAAGCCTCCAAAAAGACCCCTTTTTAATGTCACCAGATGACATTGTCTTATGCAAGCAAAACATTGTGACATGATCTGCTGAGACAGTCTGTTGAAATGAAAATATTGCACTCCTGGCAGTCACTGCTGCACTGAGAGTGGGGGGCAGAGTTTGTCAAGAAGTGGCCATGAAAATGGTCTCCTCCCGGGTGTTGTGCTCCAGTGTGCGTTCACAAAGGGCTGCTGGTTTGAGATCTCATCACTTCATTCATATCTTGATTTACACAAGATCATAAACGATCCACACAAACCAGCTCACAAATGCATCGCCGCAGCTACTGAGGCTCATTTTATTCTCATGAATGAAAGCTCAGGAGGTAATGCCAATCTCCTGTGTTAGGTTATGGGTTGATTGAAAGGGAAATGCTCGCCTGGGTTGAAAGGCATTGTGGGCCAACCGCTGTTACCATGGTAAACTGAGCATATTGTATTGTAAAATATTGTATTGCAATGTGTGTTGGCTGTAAAGTATCCTCCCCCAGTCTCTGGGAGGCCCCACAGGAATACCATGCCTAATAAGAAAAAGAACCATGCATAGATTATAATAATAGTGCACACATTTTAAGGCAATATTAGCACACAAAAAAACAAACACTTGCTGTTTTAAAGTCTTCGCTGCTTCACATTAAAAGCGCTCCACTGGCGAAATGTGATGTTCGTCACAGGAAATGCAACGTGTTCGTCATAGCAATCCTTTGTCAAAAATGGTGTCTACTAAACTTTTTGCTGGGGGCCACTGGTCCGGTTCGTGTTACGGTTCTGTGACTAAACAGCACAAGCTTCTTGCCTTAACACCAAGTACCTCTGAACAAAAGACTGCAAAACATCTCCTCTCTGCATCCCACTATAGCATCAACCATTCCCCAATCCCACTCTCCTCATCCTCATCCCCTCTTTACAGTGAGTTTCAAAGGAGAGCTCTTTGTCTAGCACCCAGACTGTGGCAATCCCCTTACATTGCCACAGAGGAAGGTCTCGTGTCGCTCTGTCTTCAGGGGGTGCTGACTGGCACACAGATCAAAAACCCTTTTGGCCACAGACTGTGAAGGTTCTTCAATTCAATTTGACAAGCCACCAATGTAGACAAAGAAGAGCGATCCTTCTTGACAGTGTTTCACTTTGGTGGCGTTTTGAAGCACAAACAGGGCTGAGAACCTGCTGAAATAGAAAATAGACTTATTTAAATTAGAGTATTTTAACCTATACTCTATACTGGAAATAATCTGTGTGGTTGGTGTATTTGTAATTTCAACTATTATGGGGGGCGTGATGCACAGAACAAGACTAAGGGTTCGAGAACTAACAAGTTACATTTACTCCGTTATGTGTAACTTTTTTGAGTAAATTGTAAGGCAGAGTAGTTTTAAGGCAGCATACTTTTTACTCTCACTTGAGTGTATTTTTAGATAAATATCGTTACTTTTACTCCGTTACTTCTGGATACATGCATCTTGTTTCTTTTCTGTATTCATTATTTTATGCAGGCAGGTGGGCAGCTGGTCCCCTCCAGTGCTGACACAGCACCGTGGTGGTCTGGATATTAGAGACTAGCTGGTCCCAGGCCTGCTGGCGCTCTGTTATGCTACCGCAGCCACGCCTCCACATGTCTGTTTAAAGCAGCCCGGCAGGAGGAGGAAAGCTGCACGGCTGGCATTTTCCACGCGTTTTTAGACGAGCCACGTGAACGCCACCAAATGTTAACGTGAGCAGCGCTGGCTAGTGTTACGGTTGTGAACGCCTGCCTGAAGTCACAGAACATGAACACGTAGTATAGCATGCTTCAGAACTACTAGTACTCCTGCTTTCTGTTGTAATGTAAATATTAAAATGTGGTTGTTTGTATCATATCCACATCAAATAAAAGACAATAATGTGCTAGTTACTTGTGACTCAAGTATTTTTTTCAGTTAATACTTCTGTACTCTTACTCAAGTCGTTATTTTCACAACTACTTTTACTTCTACTTGAGTACTTGTTTATGCAAAGTAGCAATTTTTTATGGAGTACAGTTTCTGGCTACTCTCCGCCCCTCGGCTGATAACATAAAAGAGCCATCAGAGGAGCTGTTAACGTAACAAAATGGAAATGGCACACTTTGTTGCTTCAGTAGTGTTGGGTGAGGAGTGGAGAGAAAGGGAAGTGAGGGAGAAGGAGAAGAGGAGGGGGCAACACTCGGTAGTAAAAAGGAATGTTTTGAAAGTGGAGCAGAGACAAGCAGAGGCAGAATTACACATAATTATCGTGGCCAGCTAAGCTTCCACTCTGGGTGTAATTAATGCCGTTCAGCTGGGAGAGGGTTTAAAATCGTTGGTGTATTAAAGAATGTTTCAGCCATGAGTTCTCCACATTCAACAAGACTATATTAATGAGCCCCGAGCAGATACTTCTTAGAGCCAGTGATCAACTTGATAGCTTTCAAGAGATATCAAAATTAGGTTTGAAGTGAAACGTTTGACGCCAATCACGCAGATGAAAAATGATTTTAGATATTTCAGTCACCAACGAGTTTTGATGCGAGAACTATCAGAAGTTTCGCTCTTTCTGTACTGCATCTAATCAAAAATATATGACAGGGTTTATCTGTTGAGAAAATGATTGACTTTCTTATTCTTCCAGGTGCTCATCATTACGCTGTCTGGGAAATCTAACTTGCTTTTGGATTAACAACTGAACTACGGTTCTGATTGTTCGAGGTGTCAAACGTATATTTTTTGTATTTTTTTTTTTTTAGCACTGATGAGTTTATAATAAACAAACTTCCCTTATTTTAAGTGAGTAAATAAAGAAATAATGAGCTACGCTTTTAAATTAATGGATTATCTAACTCATGCTATTGCCTCCAAATGTGGCAGAGAAATGAGTCAAGTACAGCAAAGAGAACACCCACAATGTTGAGCAGGAGATTAGCATGTTTTTTTTTCTTCTCCAAAATCCATAATATAGCAACAGGGCTTGGATCTGTATTGTAAGATTTAATGAAACATATGAAGGCCATCTTAACGCACAAAGCAGAGTGGAGCAGGAGGACCCTTCACATGTCGCCGGCGTCACTTGAGAGAAGCAGCGCCTCGTCTCAGCTCGCCATTGTGTAAGATGTTTATTGTCTGGGGCTCCCCATCAGGAGTTGCGCAGCTCTCATGTTCCAACAACCCCACACTGCTGCTCCTTGATTGGTTAATGAGGGCCACCGCTCCATTCTGAGCGGAGGAAGTGATTGGCTCCACACCTACGCTGCCATTAGGGCTCAGCGACGGCCTATTTGGAGGCGTGTGTCAGCCCTCGTCATGCTAACTGACACATACGTGACGTCGCCCACAGGGGTAACAAACCTCCCAGGGAGTGAATGGAGCAGCCATACACCCAACGCCCTCGTCTGTGAGCGCGATAAAGGTGATGATACAGAGGCAATGTTGTCTGCAATTGGTATGCAAATATAATTCGACCACAACAACAAATTAGGCTAGTTATAGTTATGGAGATGTCACCACGGAAGCAAAGGGCAGAACATGGAAAGGGTTCACGCCAACAGCGTCGTGAGCAAACATCTGCCCTTGTGAAATGTCCCTGTTTTCTACGAAAGGACCAGAACATAAAATTGTGTTTTTTGTATGTACTTTCAATGACTTTAGATTACTTTGTCTTCACACTGACCTCATTTAAGACACAGTGAAATCATTAAAAAGATGAAGATTTGTTTTTTTTTCAACTCCAGTGTCCCTGTGTGAATGTTTCCATTTTCTGTTGGTTTATTTTTTTTCATCAATTAATAGTTCATATCAAAATTCCTCTCTTAAAACATTAAAAAAACATTAAAAAAAACATGTGATGACTCATGTAATACTGTAGGCTTAAGAGTGACTTGGGGCGACTATTACAATTGTGTTTACATTACCAAACACAGCGTAGTTGTGGTGTAATTGGCTCATTTCACCCTCATTGTCTTCCTGCCGGAGGCCTACAGTCGTTTACAGCTCTGTATTAGTGAAGCCAGACCCAATCAAATATGAATGACCTGATTCAAATTGCCAACATATTCTGTTCCACATATTACAAAAGATAAAGGTGATTTATCGTACATTTGACTGATTTAAAGTTGCTATAATCAATTCTTCTATACGAACAAATATCAAATGACTATGTGACCATGTGAGAAATATCACCTGAATCTGCAGATCTCTTTGGCTTTACAGAACCTTGTAGCAATTGCCAGCTCATTGTTTCGCTGTCTGGCCGCAACATTACAGTTTTGGTTCACTTTCACAGCTGTTTGAAGAGGAAAATCTCTAAAAACCCACCGTACGCTTCCTGCTCAGCACCAAAAAGCAGACAGACACAGTTATGAACTAGCTGGTTAGTCTAGTGGAGCGTTTAGCAGCTAAATACACAAAGATTTCCCTCTGCAGTTGGTAGAGACCAAAAAAGAGCTAAAAGAGAGAGACTATTGGATTTATATTCATCAGGTGGGCAGAAACTCCACATGAATGTTCCATATCAACTTGTCAATACTCTGTCCCCAATTGGCCAAAGAAAAAAGCAGTTATTTCTGATTTACGTCAATCTGATCTTCAGCACTTGCTTCAATCTGTGATCTTACTTCTCAGATGTAACTTGGCCTCAGTTCTCATCTCCTGGACATAATACCGACCACTGTTATCACTCTGCTCTCTTTCATCTCCAGTGTTTGCGTTATCTTTGCCAAAACTCTACAGCATGAAGCCAGGATGTGTAAAAGGCCTCTTTGACTTCATCATCTCTCGCACCCTCACACTTCCACCCATGCACTTGCAAATCCTCCTGTGTTTATTTCGTCTTGTACGTCTGTGTTCAACTTTGCCTCCTTCTCAGCTTTTTTCCACGCTGTCTACATTGTTACATCTTCTTCTACTTCCAACCGCCTCGCCCTCCTCCTCTCGCCTTCCTTGTGTCCAGACGTAGTGCTCTCCTCCCAGGGATGGCTTCTCAACTCTCCAGATGGCACAATCATTTCCACAGACGCTCAATAAGGCAAGGGGGGAGCAGAGCATCCACCATGGTGACAAGTGATCAAACGCTGAAACTCACTCTCACAACACTCTATCTTTGACATTAGGGCAGGAATAGTTTTCCTGTGGGAATTAATAATGAATAAGTCAGACCTGAAATTTAATTACAACATAATTTGTCTTTCATATTTTTGTCATATTTTGATATGATTCAGCCATTGTTCATGTGTCATACTTTCTCAAGTAAAAAACTGAATTAAAATACAACTTGCAATGTTGACACATGAAGTGTTGAGCGCCTATCCATCTGTCTGCTTTGCGTAAAAGCAACATAACAGCCAATAATTTATCTTTGCATCATTTGATCTCAATGAATACACTCATCAAATCACTCTGGGGATTCCTAACAAGAAGGTGGGCTTGTGGTCAGGTGAGTAATTCCAAATGATGTTTTCCATACATTATTAATACGTTTCAGTTTGAGTCTATTCTGCAATAGCAGCCTCTCTACGACAAACATTTAAATTTAAATGTGATTTAAAAATGTTCCAATGCTGGTAAAGATTGACGTTGTGGTTAATGAGGTTTATATATGGTTTTAAATCTCTTATTGTAAAAAAATATAGTGTAAAATATGATGAACAGACTTAGCTCACTAGAAATGTAATGTCCAGATTTGACATTCAGGTCTTTTGAATACATTCATGAGTCATGAACAAAAAAAACACAGCCAACACACAATGAAAGTGAGCGGGGATTAAAAAGATTGGATGCACAGCGTGAGGGAGAAGAGGGAGAGCTCATGACGTCGGAGTTGAGAGTATCATTGTATTGGATGTATATGGATGTATCTCAGCATGTCCATATGTGAGGATCTATTGCTGTCGCAGATTCTCCACAGTGGACCATGTCACAGCCAATGCAAGCAAGCACACCTAAGATCTATATTAAATACACTAACCAATGTCGTGGACAGTGAATTATAAGGAAGTTTTTATTTAGTATATTGTAGCGAGTCACACCTTAGTCCCTACGGTGACTTGAAAGAAAGTAGGTTAAAGTGATTGTACAGCAATTCCAATAAAATAGCAGTAAATGTGAGGCTGCTGAACATCAAGCCATTATGATGTTGGTTATTAAGTGTTCCATTCATGATAATGTCATTCTGTGACATGCGTCCTACATCCCTAACCACGGTGAACCACACATCCCCTTTTTTACCTTTCACAATAAAAAGATAAACCATGCAGTCACCAACCTGGGAGCAACAGGGACTCTGTCCTCCACCCACACAGAGCTCCTTAAGCACTGCTTTGGATGGCACTCTGCTGCTCGCTGTTGTGTGGTGGAGGTGTGCGATCACTGGAGAATAAACAAGAAAGCTGCTATCTGGCTTTTCAATGCAGGGGAGGAAGCTCTAGACAGCCCATAATCTGCCCACGCCTACATGTAAGAAACAATAAACCGATACCAGCCATGCAGGGAAATGGATACATGAAAGATCACATGAGCCACGCTTTCTCACCTTTCTGATAACTCTTAGAAGCCAAAGGTTGTGCTGGTGAGCTACACCTCAAAACATGCCAAATTGTCACCTTTAGCAGCATTAATGTATGCCATGTAAGGATGTGACTGTACGTTGACTGACGCAACAGAGAAGCCGTTCTTAAAGGTTCAGTTATTGAGCTTCATGCATGGATAACAAGCTACGTCTGCATTCACAGAAGAACATATATGCCATGATTTACGGTCTCACAGTAATACATATTTGAGATACAAATCTTTCTTGCAGTAACATATATTGACATGCCTATATTGTGTTACCAACAACAACAAAAGAAATTATGTATTCACCCCATGAAGAAAAGAGAAATCTGTACATCTCCAGGGATTATCCCACTATATGGATCTCAAAAAGCAATGCATTCCTTATGCACACTCTACAAGAAGAACATCCAACATCCTGCCTTCATTCAAGAACATGCATCTGTCAACCTACTTCCATGATGCATTCATGGTCAAGCTCCCCCGTCAGACAGTTCAGTCCCCTGTGTTGAAATGTACTGTCGATTTTATACATATGTGAAAACACACAGATACGCACAACACACTGTAAGCACGGACACAACGTAACCAGTCCTTTTCCCATGTAAAAGATACATGTGTCCATGAGGACATACGGTCAACACTGAGAGTTAATTAAAGCCACAGATCTTCTCAGTGCAGCATCACTTTGTAACATGACCCTGCAGAATGACACCAGTTGGCATGAGAACAACCCACATGCCAGACCGTTTGGTTCTGAGTTTATCTTCACGGTAGTGCAGTCAGCAGCAGGATAGATCAGTTTGCTTCAACTCATTCCACTCCGTATTTAGTAAGATTACCACCTTCTAAATGCACAGCACCTCTACACACTGATCAGGCCTTATTAATGTCTGTCAGTTTATACATTAAGCTCAATAGTAGTAATCTTTGTCACATACAAAGCCTGTGGAGTTGCTGTGCCATGCATCAATTAATCTTCTTGCACAAATGCAATAAAAAAGAGGGAGAACAATCAGAATGGTACGTATAGTTTAATTAGAGATATACATCATATATATCATTTACATTATCTTCCTTTTCTCGCTCCATTATTTCATCTTTTATTTTACATTATATTGTGTTTCCATCCTGGTGATTTAACCTAAAAGTGACCGGAGTAATCCCCTCTATAACTCTTCCTACTGTTTTCCCCTTTGTCTCCCTCACTCCTCACACTTTCCTTTGCCTTTCTCCCCTTTGACTGCCACAGTATCAAATGTCTGGAGGGAAATGTTACACCAGCAAAGATGGTGGCATCAGGGTGTTGCTTTCAGGGCATGTGTGGCACCCTGACTTCACGTAAAAGTGTAAAAGTGAAAGTCCAGCCTTTCGACTGCTTTGTGCCAAATGCAAGGTCCAATCAAAGAAAAGTGTCCAGTGTTCTTCAAATGAGCAAAATTAGAAAATATTTCAGGATAACATAGATGACTTTCAAGACAGTGGGTTGTGTTGTCCAGGTGACACACCTGTTAACGATTTGGCCACTAATTGCTGTCTGAGCAGCTGTTGCTAATGGGCTTCGTTAGTAGGACCAGTATATAAAGGAGACACAGAGGGATGTCTAACAAGGCAGAGATTACGCTCAAAGCTAGTCTGGCCCAGTGAGCTGCACATCTCAACCCAGAGCTTCTGAGAAGGACAGGGTGCTGCTTTTCAGCTAGTAGCCATGGCTCTTGGACTCCTTCTGTGGTATATTTTATTGATGTTGAGCATTTCTTTGCATTTTGTTTCAATTACATTTAACAGAGATTTGAATTGGATGTTTGTTCTTTACTGTCCTCCTGCAGTGTTTCCTGGATTAGTTTTTTGCTGTTTGACTGCAGTGCAGGATTAACAAAAGGTAGAGATGTTTCTTCTTTATCACATTAGGCCTCAGCAATATTTAATGTTTTGACTTTATTGTTTGTTTTTTAAAGAACAAGGATATCGCTATAAGGCTGACTCTCATAACCACGGTGATGATGATCAAGATGAAGCTTTGGATTCTGGAATCTTTGATCAGCGCGACTGGAAGGCTCCCGACAACAACCCGTCAGTTGTAGCTCACACGAGTTACAACAACCCGTCAGTTGTAGCTCACACGAGTTACAACAACCCGTCAGTTGTAGCTCACACGAGCTACAACGCGTCAGTTGTAGCTCACACGAGCTACAACAAGCCTCCAGTTGTAGCTCACACGAGCTACAACAAGCCTCCAGTTGTAGCTCACACGAGCTACAACAAGCCTCCAGTTGTAGCTCACACGAGCTACAACAAGCCTTCAGTTGTACAATGGCCAGGTCCGGTCCCATCTCAACAAAACCTGCCCAACACCCAAAGTTCTAAATTGGAGAGGCTTGTTAATGGTCGTCCAAGAGACTGGCGCTGGGACAACCCTGCCAAAGAACTTGTGTTTCCTTTAAGCCCCAGCTACCCCCAACGTGCTCCAGCAATGCCTCAGCCAGGCCCTGTCCATACTCCATATCCATCTGGGCATTCTTCAAATACTGAAGGACTGTATAGCGACGCTAGTTACATGAACGCAGGATCTTCACCTTCCGCCACACAACAGGGCTCATTCCCCAGTAACCCAACTAATGTGGGAGCTCGGCCTTTCTATCCCTCTAGGCTGGGAAGACCCTCTTCTGGGTTCTATGGAGGAGAGAACCCTAACTTTAGACCGACCAACTACCACCAACAAACGCCAGTTGACAGCGCCCAACATGTTCTCAATACCCAGAGAGCAAGTGAACCGATCCGTCGTCCCCTTCCACCTTCAAGCTATATTGTCAAGTCCAGAAACAGCTACCAGCGAGCCAGTTATCGCCAAAGCAAAACCAGGTACTCGCCAGAAGTTCCCCTTCAAAGGGATGTTTGGGGTAAACAGCTGCACCTCAGGCTGAAAAGAACCCGTAAAGGTATGGCCACAACTAACCTTAATTCTTGAAATGCGTATTTGACAATACTTTATCATTGTTTGTCTTCCAGACTCAGTCGTAAACAATATGCCCAATATGTTTAACTTTAATCTTAACACCCCTATCACCCTGGACATAACCTGTTCGAGTCCCTCCCCTCTGGCAGGAGGCTGAGGTCCATCAGGACCAAGACCTCACGTCACACTAACAGTTTTTTCCCGTCGGCAGTCGGGCTCATCAACATGGCCCGGGTCCCCCACTGACTGTCACCCCAGGACTCTTTTTATTTTTTTCTTCTTACCGTCAATCCCCTGCACTTCATATTTAAACACTCGTGTCACTTTAACATACACTTACATTAATGTTATCTGATTACTTTATCTTATACTTGCTTTAATATCATTGCACTGTTGTCGTTGTTTGTCTCTAATGTATGCACCTTCCGCCTAGAAAAATTCCTCGTTTGTTTAAACATTCCTGGCAAAGAAATGGTTTCTGATTTCAAAGTGACTGTCGCACAAATATTAATCGCCTTGTTTCTTATTTGCAGAATGATGTGCTCTCTGACGAAACCAAATGGATTATCCCACTATATGGCTCTGAAAAAGCAGTCTCCCTGTGTTGAAATGTAGTCCATTTTATAAACATTAAACAAAGTTTGGAAATTTGTGTTTGGTAGATTATTTCTCTATTGTAACCATGTTACTTGGCAATACATTGTATACCGTTGGAAAGCCTGTTTATTTCCCTGCAAACGATACCCCGTTTGTGGAACATGCATTGGTGGGATGCCCAGCTTAGTACGTGGGTTGCGCCCATGACAAATGTGCCAAATCTTCTCTGCCGATGCCAAACCAGCTGATTCTGCTGTTGCTAGTGACTCTTGTTTTGAGCTTCTGGTACCCTAAAGGTGCTTCATTGGTGGCAATCTCAATGCAGATATCTGGAGATGAGATTCTGCAACCAGCAGCAATTCCATTTCTCAACAGTCTGGGACTGAACTCATCCTCCAAGATGTCAGCGCTCTCCCCCACAGAGCAGGTTCATCAGACCTGCAGAGTCTGGGAGGAGAGACAGGAATGGCCTCCAGCAGTCCTGACCTCAACCAGCTGAACACTTGTTGATCATGGGGAGGAGGTGCCAGGCTGCTGTGGATTGTTCTTCCACACGCTACTGAGGCTCATAACTGCTTATTGAATGAATACATCGTAAAATTGCCAATATGTCTTGTTACTGATAGACTTCAATCATCCAATCTACCAAACAATCAATAGCAACAGCAGAATAAACTGTTCACCTTTGGCAGAGAAGATTTGGCACATTTTTCATGGGCGCAACCGTCGTACTCAGCTGTGCTGCTCCTCACACCGAAGCATGTTCCTCACAAATGGGGTATCGTTTGAAAGTGAAATAAACAGGCTTTCCAACGGTATACAATGTATTGCCAAGAAGCATTGTTAGAATAGAGAAATCTACCAAAGACCAATTTCCGAACTTTTTGTTCGATGTTTACATATGTGAAAACACACAGATACGCACAACACACTAAGGACGAACACAACATATCCAGTCCTATGTAAAAGACACGTGTCCCATGACGACATACGGTCGGCAGTTAATTAAAGTTACAGATCTTCCCATTGCAGCATCACTTTGTAACATGACCCTGCAGAATGACACCAGTTGGCATGAGAACAACCAACATGCCAGACCGTTTGGTTGTGAGTAGTTTATCTTCACAGTAGTCAGCAGCAGGATACATCAGTTTGCTTCTACTCATTCCACTCCGTGTTTAGTAAGATTACTACCTTCTAAATGCACAGCACCTCTACACACTGATCAGGCCTTTTTCAATGTCTGTCAGTTTATACTTTAAGCTCAATAATAGTAATCTTTGTCACATACAAAGCCTGTGGAGTTGCTGTGCCATGCATCAATTAATGTTCTTGCACAAATGCAATAAAAGAGGGAGAACAATCAGAATGGTATGTCTAGTTTAATTAGAGATATACATCATATATGTCATTTCCATTATCTTCCTTTTCTCTCTCCATTATTTCATCTTATTTTACATTACATTGTGTTTCCATCCTGGTGATTTAACCTTAATGTGACCGCAGTAATCCCCTTTATAAGTCTTCCCACTTTTTTCCCCTTTGTCTCCCTCACTCCTCACACTTTCCTTTGCCTTTCTCCCCTTTGACTGCCACAGTATCAAATGTCTGGAGAGAAATGTTACACCAGCAAAGATGGTGGCATCAGGGTGTTGCTGTCAGGGCATGTGTGGCACCCTGACTTCACGTAAAAGTGTAAAAGTGAAAGTCCAGCCTTTCGACTGCTTTGTGCCAAATGCAAGGTCCAATCAAAGAAAAGTGTCCAGTGTTCTTCAAATGAGCAAAATTAGAAAATATTTCAGGATAACATAGATGACTTTCAAGACAGTGGGTTGTGTTGTCCAGCTGCCACACCTGTTAACGATTTGGCCACTAATTGCTGTCTGAGCAGCTGTTGCTAATGGGCTTCGTTAGTAAGACCAGTATATAAAGGAGACACAGAGGGATGTCTAACAAGGCAGAGATTACGCTCAAAGCTAGTCTGGCCCAGTGTGCTGCACATCTCAACCCAGAGCTTCTGAGAAGGACAGGGTGCGGCTTTTCAGCTAGTAGCCATGGCTCTTGGACTCCTTCTGTGGTATATTTTATTGATGTTGAGCATTTCTTTGCATTTTGTTTCAATTACATTTAACAGAGATTTGAATTGGATGTTTGTTCTTTACTGTCCTCCTGCAGTGTTTCCTGGATTAGTTTTTTGCTGTTTGACTGCAGTGCCGGATTACCAAAAGGTAGAGATGTTTCTTCTTTATCACATTAGGCCTCAGCAATATTTAATGTTTTGACTTTATTGTTTGTTTTTTAAAGTACAAGGATATCGCTATAAGGCTGACTCTCATAACCATGGTGATGATGATCAAGATGACGCTTTGGATTCTGGAATCTTTGATCAGCGCGACTGGAAGGCTCCCGACAACAAGCCGTCAGTTGTAGCTCACACGAGCTACAACAAGCCGTCAGTTGTAGCTCACACGAGCTACAACAAGCCTTCAGTTGTACAATGGCCAGGTCTGGTCCCATCTCAAAAAAACCTGCCCAACACCCAAAGTTCTAAATTGGAGAGGCTTGTCAATGGTCGTCCAAGAGATTGGAGCCGGGACGACCCTGCCAAAGAACTTGTGTTTCCTTTAAGCCCCAGCTACCCCCAACGTGCTCCAGCAATGCCTCAGCCAGGCCCTGTCCATACTCCATATCCATCTGGGCATTCTTCAAATACTGAAGGACTGTATGACCATGCTAGTTACATGAGTGCAGGATCTTCACCTTCCGCCACACAACAGGGCTCATTCCCCAGTAACCCAACTAATGTGGGAGCTTGGCCTTTCTATCCCTCTAGGCTGGGAAGACCCTCTTCTGGGTTCTATGGAGGAGAGAACCCTAACTTTAGACCGACCAACTACCACCAACAAACGCCAGTTGACAGCGCCCAAAATGTTCTCAATACCCAGAGAGCAAGTGAACCGATCCGTCGTCCCCTTCCACCTTCAAGCTATATTGTCAAGTCCAGAAACAGCTACCAGCGAGCCAGTTATCGCCAAAGCAAAACCAGGTACTCTCCAGAAGTTCCCCTTCAAAGGGATGTCTGGGGTAAACAGCCGCGCCTCAGGCTGAAAAGAACCCTTAAAGGTATGGCCACAACTAACCTTAATTCTTGAAATGCGTATTTGACAATACTTTATCATTGTTTGTCTTCCAGAATCAGTCGTAAACAATATGGCCAATATGTTTCACTTTAATCTTAACATTTCAAAGTGACTGTCACACAAATATTAATCGCCTGCTTTCTTGTTTGCAGAATGATGTGCTCTCTGAAGAAACCAAATGGATTATCCCACTATATGGCTCTCAAAAAGCAGTCCCCCTGTGTTGAAATGTATTGTCCCTTTTTATAAACAAAAAGTTTGGAAATTTGTGTTTGGTAGATTATTTCTCTATTGTAACCATGTTACGATACCCCGTTTGTGAGGAACATGCATTGGTGGGATGCGCAGCTTAGTATGTGGGTTGCGCCCATGACAAATGTGCCAAATCTTCTCTGCCGATGCCAAACCAGCTGATTCTGCTGTTGCTAGTGACTCTTGTTTTGAGCTTCTGGTACCCTTCATCAGACCTGGGCCCTGTTTCTCGTACCTGGCTTACTGTGTTAGCGGGCTAATTGTTAGGATAAGATGACGTAGGTCAGGCTTTTCGGTTTCTCGACGCAAGCTTAGATAAATCACCGTAGCGTCACAGCCAAAAATGTAAACCTGCTCCCGAGCAGGCTTACTGAAATTCACTGGATAAGCTGGTCACTCCCACCGGACAAAAGGCAGCTCACTTCCTCATTGAAGGAGCGATATTAGTTTTATAGGGAGAGAGTTCTTTCAGATTGCCAAGATCTGTCCTCTCATGACTTCCTGTACACGGCGCAATAGATTCTGCCGGCAAGGAATCATTTATATACGAGAGCTTCTCGAGCCGCGGACATTGATCACCACAGGCGCAGCCGATCGCCCGCTGCATGCCGCGCTGTTCTTAAGCTTATTTAGCTCTTAACCCTCTGAGGTCGGCGCCCGCGTCGAAGCGTTACACCAGGTGTCTAAATGTTTAAAATTATAATCATCACATAAATATGGTTAAAAATCTGGCGGATATGGTTTCCGCGTCTGAGCATCTGGACATGTATGAGGCGTGCAAAGCTTCACTGTGAGTAAGAAGATGCCAAGCAAAGAGTCCTGAGCAAAGCTATATTGGAGGGGACTGACGACGCAGCTTCAGAGCCTGAAGGATTCACTAACAGGAGCTAGACGGAGCTAACGGGCCAGATAGCCGGCCACAGCGTTTCTGTGAGACTGAACGGTGAGTAATCAATTGTTGAATCTATCACGTTAACTTGTTACAGTGAACATAGTACGACCAGTAGTGTTGGACCTCCATTATGTTTGTAAGACAGTAAATAACGTGTGTTGACGAGAGCTACGTAGCTGTTAGCACGTCAGTACACAGTGCCTTGTTGGCTGTTATCTTCCGTATATATGACTAAACGGGGCATAATCAATTGTTGAATCTATCACGTTAACTTGTTACAGTGAACATAGTACGACCAGTAGTGTTGGACCTCCATTATATGTTTGTAAGACGGTAAATAACATAACTTGTGTGTTGACGAGAGCTTCGTAGCGGTTAGCGCGTCAGTAAATAGTGCTGTGTTGGCTGTTACCTTGCGTGTCTATGACTGAACGGTGCATAATCAACTGTTGTCTCTATCACGTTAACTTTCTTACAGTGAACTCATACTGACTGTATTAATGTATTTCACAGAGTGGATTCAGAGCTGTGAGGGTCCAGAGGGCAACATGTAGCATTGCTGCAGCAGCCTCCCTGTCCGTCTGCCTGCCTGAACACATCACCTAGCAGGCCGCAAAGCCAGCCACAGCTCATCATCCCCACCATATAATAATAAATTTGGTTTTAGACATTAAATTACATGTGTCTACCATTTTATTCATATATTCCACTGCTTTTGTGAACCTAAGACCTGTTGGTAAACCAATTTCCATCACCAAAACCGATATCCCACCGGAGTAAAGTTATGTTTTCACAACACATATTAGACATTTCCAAAATCAAGATAAAAATTTTCAGCTTTAGTCATATTTTCATATTTACACTTGTGCCTTTGGGACAATGGTGCCTCATTATATAGATAGCTGAGATTGTTCTGTATTTTTTGATATACAACACATGATTTTGTATCATATGCTAGTGACTTTAAAAAGGGGAATTTAAAAAGTATGTAAAATCAAGAAAAATCAAGAAATTGACCCCCAGACCTCCAAGTGTTAAACCTATGGATGTGTTGAAAGCAGTGTTGTATAAAGTACCCAAAAGCCGTACTTGAGTAAAAGTAAAGATACCTTCCTGGAAAATTACTCCAGTAAAAGTCACCTAATAAAATACTACTTGAGTAAAAGTCTTAAAGTATCTGATATTTTCTGTACTTAAGTATCAAAAGTATTTTTCTGATATAAAATGTACTTAAGTATTGAAAGTAAAAGTACAAGTACATGCTTTTAATAAAAAAGAAAAGGGTCAGAATTTTGAGAATTATGAAGTTTATTCTTTTAAGTGCTGTGGTCACCGTGACCAAGGACCAGGAGTTGTGTTGATACAATAACTGGGTTAGCTGTGATCCATCCATATATATTATGTTCAACATAATATATTGTACCTAAGTATACTTTTGCATCTACTATGAACTTATCATCATAATTCTCCAAAAAGCAATATGACACTAGGACTTGTAACAGTGTGGTTATAAGTATGCTCATTCCGCCCGCCGTGGGTCTCTTGGTACCGGTCTGTGGGTCTCTTGGTACCGGTCTGTGGGTCTCTTGGTACCGGGCCACAGAAAGAATGAATGAAACATTTCAATTAAATAAAAAAAAAATCAAGGCCGGAAAGATGTTTTATTGTGAAAAATGACCAGATACATCCGTCTGTGGTAACCTCAGACGGAATCTCTTGACACATGTCAAGATGTTACGTTACCCTAAAAATGAAACGTAAGTCTGTTACAACTCTGTCGGTGATCTGGAAACCAAGGCAGAGTATCCTGAGATCGCCAAAAAAGCATGAAAACCTGCTTCCATTTCAACATCCTGTCTTTGTGCAGCGCGTTATAAGTTAAGCAGTAGACTGGACTAAAGGTTTAGTTAGCAGTAGAGTCAGTAGACTGGACATAACGAACACACGTTGGGTGTCGTTGTCTCCCGTCTCTCCGAGGTCGGACCCGGTCCGTGAAAATATTGTCTTCATGTAACCGGTCTGTGACGCATAAAGGTTTGGGAGCGCTGGACTAGAGGATGTAGAGGGAAAATGCAAAACATTGTGATTCGCAAAACCTGCTTGGTGGAGTCTGTGTTCCACCACAGTCCCCGATGTTTTTTTTTTTTTCTAAAGATAGATTTGATTTTGTAGCGAGTAGCGAAGGTTTCAGGAGAAATGTATCGGAGTAAAAGTATCATTTTTCTTTGCAAAATGTAGTGAAGTAAAAGTAAAAGTAAACAGGAATATAAATAGTAAAGTAGAGTACAGATATCCCCAAAAACTACTTAAGTACAGTAACGAAGTATTTCTACTTCGTTACTATACACCACTGGTTGAAAGCACTAATAATTATGACAGTGTTATTAGTACACCATACATATCACTATTGTAGAACATGATTAAGGTGATCGTGATAAGAATACAGAGAATCACACACTTTGTTTTCACGGCTTCAATTGATTGAATTTCTGATTATGAATAATACATACATACTGATCCGCCCAAACACATATTCAAACTCCTAGTTATATGGTAATCTACACATACATGTATATACACATACATAGTACATGATTCATACTCGCATACAGTACATATATCCTCGAGTATATATTTATTCGTAAATATAATCTGATTGATTTGGGTGATGAAGCACTTAAAATTTGCTGATACATTTTCCCAACACTGACGCATTGAACTTGTCTGATATATTTGCGACGCTTATGTCTCGCAGCGGGGCGTTGTTAAAGTTGCGTTCACGGCAATAACGTTGCAAAAACGTTGGAATATTCGCAACGGGTTTGCTGTGAATGACTACGGTATTGACTTCCTCATGTACGTTCATGTTCATCTCCTGCTTCTCAGCAGAGAAATAAAAAGAGGTTCCTCTGAGTTTATTTGCCATTGTACTGTTAGAACATCGTGGTGTCAGTGCTCGATTATTATCCCTTCTGAAGAGGAGCGGGCGCGCGCGCATTTATCCAGATGACTGACGTCTGGCTAGAATTAACGAGACCGTTTCAGCGTGGGTCAGCCGTGAAGAAACCCAGATAGCCTGATGTCAATCATCTCGCTAATTTAAGATGGATAATAGGACATTTGCTTGACTTTGTTTAGCCACGTACGAGAAATAGGGCCGTGCAGAGTCTGGGAGGAGAGACAGGAATGGCTTCCAGCAGTCCTGACCTCAACCAGCTGAACACTTGTTGATCAGCTTGGGGGTGCTATTCGTGCTAGTGTGACCAACACAACCACGTTGGCTGACTTGAGACCGATCCTGCTTGAGGAGTGGAATGCCATCCCACAGCAGTGTTCACCAGGCTGGTGACCAGCATGGGGAGGAGGTGCCAGGCTGCTGTGGATTGTTCTTCCACACGCTACTGAGGCTCCTGACTGTTTATTAAATGAATACATTGTAAAATTGCCAATATGTCTTGTTACTGATAGACTTCAATCATCCAATCCACCAAACAATCAATAGCAACAGCAGAATAAACTGTTCGGCTTTGGCAGAAGATTTGGCACATTTTTCATGGGCGCAACCGTCATAGTCAGCTGTGCTGCTCCTCACACCGAAGCATGTTCCTCACAAATGGGGTATTGTTTGAAAGTGAAATAAACAGGCTTTCCAACGGTATACAATGTATTGCCAAGATGCATTGTTAGAATAGAGAAATCTATCAAACACCAATTTCCGAACTTTTTGTTCTATGTTTACATATGTGAAAACACACAGATACGCACAACACACTGTAAGAACGAACACAACATATCCAGTCCTATGTAAAAGACACGTGTCCCATGACGACATACGGTCGGCAGTTAATTAAAGTTACAGATCTTCCCATTGCAGCATCACTTTGTAACATGACCCTGCAGAATGACACCAGTTGGCATGAGAACAACCAACATGCCAGACCGTTTGGTTGTGAGTAGTTTATCTTCACAGTAGTGCAGTCAGCAGCAGGATACATCAGTTTGCTTCTACTCATTACACTCCGTATTTAGTAAGATTACCACCTTCTAAATGCACAGCACCTCTACACACTGATCAGGCCTTCTTATTAATGTCTGTGAGTTTATACATTAAGCTCAATAGTAGTAATCTTTGTCACATACAAAGCCTGTGGAGTTGCTGTGCCATGCATCAATTAATCTTCTTGCACAAATGCAATAAAAAAGAGGGAGAACAATCAGAATGGTACGTATAGTTTAATTAGAGATATACATCATATATATATATATATATATATCATTTCCATTATATTCATTTTCTCTCTCCATTATTTCATCTTTTATTTTACATTACATTGTGTTTCCATCCTGGTGATTTAACCTTAATGTGATTGCAGTAATCCCCTTTATAAGTCTTCCCACTTTTTTCCCCTTTGTCTCCCTCACTCCTCACACTTTGCCTTTCTCCCCTTTGACTGCCACAGTATCAAATGTCTGGAGGGAAATGTTACACCAGCAAAGATGGTGGCATCAGGGTGTTGCTTTCAGGGCATGTGTGGCACCCTGACTTCACGTAAAAGCATTAAGTGAAAGTCCAGCCTTTCGACTGCTTTGTGCCAAATGCGAGGTCCAATCAAAGAAAAGTGTCCAGTGTTCTTCAAATGAGCAAAATTAGAAAATATTTCAGGATAACATAGATGACTTTCAAGACAGTGGGTTGTGTTGTCCAGGTGACACACCTGTTAACGATTTGGCCACTAATTGCTGTCTGAGCAGCTGTTGCTAATGGGCTTCGTTAGTAGGACCAGTATATAAAGGAGACACAGAGGGATGTCTAACAAGGCAGAGGTTACGCTCAAGTCTGGCCCAGTGAGCTGCACATCTCAACCCAGAGCTTCTGAGAAGGACAGGGTGCTGCTTTTCAGCTAGTAGCCATGGCTCTTGGACTCCTTCTGTGGTATGTTTTATTGATGTTGAGCATTTATTTGCATTATTTGTCTCAGTTACATTTAACAGAGATTTGAATTGGATGTTTGTTCTTTACTGTCCTCTGCAGTGTTTCCTGGATTAGTTTTTTGCTGTTTTACTGCAGTGCCGGATTACCAAAAGGTAGAGATGTTTCTTCTTTATCACATTAGGCCTCAGCAATATTTAATGTTTTGACTTTATTGTTTGTTTAAAGTACAAGGATATCGCTATAAGGCTGACTCTCATAACCACGGTGATGATGATCAAGATGAAGCTTTGGATTCTGGAATCTTTGATCAGCGCGACTGGAAGGCTCCCGACAATGCACTGCTCGGCCCTGCTCACACGAGCTACAACAAGCCTTCAGTTGTTGCTCACACGAGCAACAAGCCTTCAGTTGTACAATTGCCAGGTCCGGTCCCATCTCCACAAAACCTGCCCAACACCCAAAGTTCTAAGTTGGAGAGGCTTGTTAATGGACGTCCAAGAGATTGGAGTCGGGACGACCCTGCCAAAGAACTTGTGTTTCCTTTAAGCAACAGCTACCCCCAACGTGCTCCAGCAATGCCTCAGCCAGGCCCTGTCCATACTCCATATCCATCTGGGAATACTGGGCATTCTTCAGATACTGAAGGACTGTATAGCGACGCTAGTTACATGAGCACAGGATCTTCACCTTCCGCCACACAACAGGGCTCATTCCCCAGTAACCCAACTAATGTGGGAGCTCGGCCTTTCTATCCCTCTAGGCTGGGAAGACCCTCTTCTGGGTTCTATGGAGGAGAGAACCCTAACTTTAGACCGACCAACTACCACCAACAAACTCCAGTTGACAGCGCCCAAAATGTTCTCAATACCCAGAGAGCAAGTGAACCGATCCGTCGTCCCCTTCCACCTTCAAGCTATATTGTCCAGTCCAGAAACAGCTACCAGCGAGCCAGTTATCTCCAAAGCAAATCCAGGTACTCTCCAGAAGTTCCCCTTCAAAGGGGTGTTTAGGGTAAACAGCCGCTCCTCAGGCTGAAAAGAACCCGTAAAAGGTATGGCCACAACTAACCTTAATTCTTGAAATGCTTATTTGACAATACTTTATCGTTGTTTGTCTTCCAGGACTAGTAATCAATGTTTCACTTTAATCTTAACATTTCAAAGTAACACAAATATTAATCGGTTGCTTTCTTGTTTTTGCAGAATGATGTGCTCTCTGAAGAAACCAAATAAAAACGTTTTGACTTTAAATTTGTTTTGTAGATGTCCTTGTGTCGCTAGATCTGCAACCTCTATACAGTATTTTCTTATAGCACCACTTGCTTGCTAATGCCAAAATGGAGATTTGAGTGAATACACTTAAGAGAACTGGCTGTTTGCATGAGATAGCAAACTGCTTCATGACAAAGCACGCTCAACTTGTATACTTTTTAGTGGACTTGTGCTGTGGCTATGTGGAGCTAAGCTATGTTGTGCTACTTTAGTGTCTTCTATGCCTCTGACTCTGCCAATAAGGAACGCACCAACACGCATGCAAGTTTACCTTGGCATTGAAATCCTTGTTTCCCAAATCCCCTGCAACATAAATTACACAATTAGGGTTGTTTTACGGCAATAAGTTAAACTGTTCAGAAACTGGTTTTAACTTTCAGTATCTAAGCTTATGCATCTGTTCTTGTACTTATATCTTTTTCGTGCACTAAAGCTACTAAAGTGTGTTATCTGCACACTAAATAACATTTAGACTTGACATTTGAATATATTAAACTTGCTTAAACTAAAACATTGCTGTCTAAAATCTGCATCAAAAGTGAGTGAAAGGCTATCTGCATTAAACGCACAGGTGTGCCCTGGGGATGCTTACCATATGAAGTCTGTACAGTGGCTGCAGAACGTCGGCTGCTTGAAAAATCTCGCAGTAAATTTGTGGTTCTTCACTTCATGCACATTTTTCTGCCGCAAAGCCCCTTTGCGGGCGAATCTGTTCCCAACTCCAGCTGAGTCGTTATAATGTAAAAGATGGTCGGCCATAATGGGGACTAACCAAACTACAACCACAACTTGGTGTCGTCCCGATGCGATTTCTGTGAGGTCCTCGTCTCTGTCACAGCTCTGACGAGAGGCGCAGTCTCTCTGCTGGAGGATCTCCTGACAGACCGCACGCTCCCCTCTGCCCGGACCACAGCTGAGCGCTTCTTTTTCATTCAAAGTGACGTCGGCGAAGTCCGCCTTCACGTGCTGTGGGAATATTTCGCTTCAATTTCAGCGCACAATTAACCTCGCGGTAGAGTTAATAAGTTTCGGGGTTACCTAAACACCTGACATGCACGTCCTCTAATCTTCTCTGTGCACTAGATCAGGGTATTTTGTTGGGCGTTATATAGCATGTGCAAAAAAATAAAATATATAATATGTAGGCTATATTTGATTTTAATAAGGAATGAACCAAGAAGGCATGTCCCTCCATCCGTTACTGACCATCCCACCAACTGCAGATGTGGTGCACCATCGTGTGGACTTAAAGCGCATTGCAGTTTTTGACTAAACAGACTCGCACATCAGGCAGCTATCTCAGATATTCCATCTTATTTGTCTCCATTACATGTTGCTGAGGATTTAGTCTTTCATAGTTTGAACCTTATACACAGTATGTGATTGAAACGGGGCTTTATATAAAAAGCTGGCAGGAGTAAAAACACACTATAGGGGTATCTAAATGGATATGTTGCCTGAAAGCAAACTGGGAAGCTAATATATAACCATAGCAACAGGGAGACGCTCCACGGAAACCGGATGTGTCGTAAAGTGAGGACGCTGAAGTTTTGAACCGTTTTGAGCGGCCAAATCCGGGCTCAAAGTAAGTCGCTTTTCACACGTCAATTTGCATTTACATCACAAATAAACTCCTCTAAGCGTGTTCGTCTGTTTGTTTGTGGAAGTCTGTCAAATAAAAAAATACCTCGCGAGCGTTTTACAGGTCTGCTTTAGCTCGTGTGCTAATGCTTCAATTGCGCTCGAGTCTCACTCCTGATTTATTGCTAACCATCGCTGGTTAGTTAGCGTTAACTAGGTTAGCAAGTGTGTGAACAGTGCAGTTATTAGCTGGTTGTCATGTCACGTTGTGTTGACACTACGTGACACCCTTTCTCATAACTAGCTAGACGGACACTCTTTTGAAGCAAGTCGGATTTAAACACTCAATGCAGCTCGCTAACATCTGACTTCTTATTCACCGTTGAATCCATTCGTTCATCTTCCCAGGAAAACCATGAGCAAACACGAGGACTCGTGGGACCGGCTGGACACTGAGTTTGACCATTTCCTGTTGGACATGAAGCCATATGTTCTTAAACACCACAACAAGACAGGTGAGAGGACATGTCATCTCTGTTCACTTCACTAAACGGGGTCTAACATCACACTGAGTCACTGGCTCTGGTTTCTGCATTTCTTATACTATTCCAACCAAATGAATGCCACCAGAGAGTCACTGACAAGATCATACATTAATGTATTTAATTTCCTGTCGAGTTATTTCCTCTGTCCCTCTCTCTTCCACTGACTCCAGAGCGCCAGCGATGTGCAATATGGATAAAGAAGCTGTGTGACCCGGCTTCTTGTGGTTCAGGTGTGATGGGTCGTAAGAACCGCAACATGCATGCCCGTTTGCTCCTTTACATGCTTAAAAGAGGGGTCTTAGAGAGGCCTTTCACCAGCAAACCAGAGCCTGGCAGCCTCAAGACACTCCCGACCTACATGGTAAGAATGAAGATATTGATATTGCCATCTAGTAGTGACTATATTCAATTTAGTTTATTTTATATAGCCCAACATCACAAATACAAGTTTGCCTCGGAGGGCTTTACAATCTGTACACATAACATCCCTGTCCCGGGACCTCACATCGAATCAGGAAAAACTCCCCGAATAAAGATAGTAAAAACCCTTTCACAGGGGAAAAAGTGGAAGAAACCTGAGGGAGAGCAACAGAGGAGGATCCCTTTCCCCGGATGGACAGAAGCAATATATGTCATGTGGCCAGAATGAATAGCGTAGTTACAGCACATTCAATGAATATGACAGAAATTATTCATATAATGAGTAGTAGGCATGGTCCATGATCCAGATAATCCACGATCCATGAAGCAGAAGGAGGTAGAGAGGAGGGGGGCGCATCAGCATGGCCATGGCAGCAGGCAGGACCGGTTCCAGGCCGGTTCCATCAGCAGGGCCCATCAGCAGAGCCATGGAAGCAGGCAGGACCGGTTCCAGGCAGCCATGAAACCATGGAAAAAGAAAGTAGAGTTAGTAATGTGCATTGAAGAGACAATAGTTTATCCAGAAGGAGAGAAAGAAGAGGAGAGGAGGAGCGAAAGAGGAAGAGAAGAGGAGCTCAGTGTATCCTAAGATGTCCCCCAGCAGTCTAGGCCTATAGCAGCATATCTAGGGGCTGGACCAGGGCAAACCTGAGCCAGCCCTAACTATAAGCCTGAAACAGCCCTAACTATAAGCGCTATCAAAGAGGAAAGTCTTAAGTCTACTCTTAAATGAGGTGACTGTGTCTGCCCCCCGGACTGAAAGTGGAAGCTGATTCCACAGAAGAGGAGCCCGATAACTGAAAGCTCTAGCCCCCAACCTACTTTTTAAGACTCTGGGAACCACAAGTAACCCTGCATTCAGTGAGCGTAACGCTCTAGTGGGGTAATATGGCACTATAAGCTCTTTAAGATATGATGGTGCATCACCAGTTAAGGCTTTATAGGTGAGGAGAAGGATTTTAAATATGATTCTCGATCTTACAGGAAGCCAGTGGAGAGCAGCTAGTACAGGAGTAATGTGATCTCTCTTCCGCGTCTTCGTTAGTACACAAGCTGCAGCATTCTGGATCAACTGGAGAGACCCAAGGGACTTTCCGGAGCAGCCTGATAATACGGAGTTACAGTAATCCAGTCTTGAAGTAACAAATGCGTGGATCAATGTTTCTGCATCGCTTTGAGACAGGATGTGCCGGATCTTTGAGATGTTCCGTAGGTGAAAAAAGGCAGTCCTTGAGATATTTTTCACGTGGGAGCCAAAGGATAGGTCCTGGTCAAAAATAACTCTGAGATTCCTTACGGTGGTGGTGGATGCCAGAGCGATGCCATCCAGAGAAACCATATCATCATTTCTGAGGTGTTCTGGGCCGAGTAGAATAACTTCAGTCTTGTCCGAGTTCAGCAGCAGGAAGTTGCAGGTCATCCAGGTCTTGATGTCTTTAAGACACGCTTGAAGCTTAGCGACCTGGTGGATTTCATCTGGCTTGATCGACAAATATAGTTGAGTATCATCGGCATAACAGTGAAAGTTTATGGAGTGTTTTCTGATAATATTGCCTATATGCCGCCTTCATTCGTAGAATAAAGTACCTCAAAGTCAAGTTAATGAACATAGTGACATGAGTCAGATCGGCATCTTTAAAAAAACTGATTTAATGAGCATTACAAAGTTTAGCAAATACTGAAACTGACTTAATTAACCACATTTTTTTCTCCTGTCTGTGAATTTTCATTTTCAGTCAATCTACTTTGATGAACCACTGAGTGGTCGATCTGTGGAGCAGAGCATTGCAGGTCTGCCTGACTGGGTGACGGGAGAGCTGGGTGGCTATACTGATGACAGTCTGCTTCAGGACCGAGCCAGTTCCACACCTATTGCAGCTCACCACAGGTACTATTCCTTTGATCATTAACTCACTTAAATATATACTTAGCTTGGTGCACGGTCCTGACTAAGAGCCAGAATTTATGGTCCAATGGCTGGATGTGTACGTGGGTCTGCAAATTGGAAATCTACAATCTGTCACTAATCTATTACACATGGGCATATTATTTCCCATACTGTTCTTGAAAAGTTATTTTCCTCTCTAACATCAGTTAGACGTTTTATTTCAATGTTCACACGTCCATTCAGACCAACTTGGTGAAATGGAAAAGGAGCATGTTTACAGACAGAGGAGTCAAACATGTATCTTGTGATTATTGATGTAATTCAGGTTTAACAGTGAAGTGAATGAACCCTTCTAACAGCAAGAAACAGGGTGACCACAGAGTCAAATGAACAGGCCCATTATATGATCTGTCAGTTATACCAGTCTATTAGCAATATATAACTTTCCTAAGCGGAACATATTCTAATGTATTCCTTGAAGAATTCACAGTGGCTGGTCAGAATCGCAGTGAAGTGTCCCGGCTCCCTTCTCTTTCGAAATGCATCACATTTTACAGACAAAAGGCAAATATGGGCATTCAACTATAGTTTTGTGTGTCTGCACAAATAGACGTTTAACAACGTAAAATCCTTTAGAGAGAGAAAGAGAGAGCTACATAACTCATAAGATATTTATCCATGCAGGCTGTGTTGATGTTATTTTATCAGACTAAAATTGAACTTGGCTGTGAAGCTTTATATACACAGCCTTTGTGACTGATCGTCCATCGTATTTGCTCAGCAGCACTATCTGAAAAGCCAAAGACATTGCCAAGTTCTTGCATCAGTCTGCTTGAGCTGTCCATTCTGACTTTTCAAAGAGATGCACTTCATAACAGCATGAGAGGATGAGGAACCTCTTGTATTCTCGATCCATCGTTCCTTTTTACGCTTTCCCAGTTGTTGAACTTGAGGTCTAACCCCCACAGAGCAGAGCGGAAAGCACAGAATGAGGCTCGGTAGCTCATTAGCTTCTTTCTTAAATTGTTGGATTTCTATTCTTGTATGAGCATCGGCTAAAGGCCTAAAACATACATTTATGTATTTCGGATTTAGAAATGTGCCACTTTATTAGAACTAGGTGTCGGAAAGCTCATGTGCTACTTTGGTACACCTGCAAAAAAATCACATGAATACATTTAATCACGTTAACACACTCGTGTGAACTCTTTCAGCGCGCATCCCTAAATCACCAGTCATCCTAGTTTGCTCAGGGATATTTCCTCTGACTGCAGGCAGTGCAGGCGCTTGACAAAGTGATGTTAGTAATGGCTCAGGGTTTTTCATTCCAATTAACAAGGAAAGGCAAATCAGAGCCCAGTGGCTTGATATGCTCATTAGCATAATAAAAAGAGAGCACTGTAAGTCTAGCAAAGAGCTTAATATCCACCAGGGCACTGTGTAAGAAAGAGTATAGGCCCTCTGCTGCCATATGCAATTCATATTTTACTGTCGGGGTTGTAGAATATTTGATTCTTAGAAACGTGTTATTAGGACTTGTCTTTTAAATATTTGTCACACTTATTATCTCGCCCGTGGCCGTGTCCCACCAGCATATTTTAATTCTGTGTGTACCGTAACACTGGAACATGGTCAAATTAAGTACATTTAAAATGCCAGCATATTTTATCACTTGCTCCTTGAATGTAAAGTGAATGGACACAATTATGTTCCCAGTGCTTTTGTTAAGTTTATTAATGAAGTTTGTTTTCATAAATATGTTTGGATAAAAATAATTGTTGTATCAATTAATAATATTGTTAATAATATTGTAATATATGTTTGGATTGATTCATTAGAATCAACATAGGCTTTTTTTATATGACTTGATCTCTTGTGGTGAGGTATTTTTTCGGGCTGACCTGTTGGTGTGACCAAAAGGCTCCATCTATTTGCATAATAGATGCTGTAAGCTTACATTACAAGTAATAGTATGACAGCCATTTCTCCCCTCTGCTGTAGTGTGTGTGGAGAGAGGTTTTGTGGGGAGCAGACTGCTGAGAACCATGTTTTCTGACTCCGATAAGACCATGAAACACTCAGATCACAGGCTAACGTCCTGATGAAGGAAATTAGCCGGAGCAAGAGTCCTTTTATATGTGTCTCTCATTTAGATAAGATTAAATGGAAGGAACTCATCTGACTCCCTATGATGTGGCCACGTTTGATCTCTGTCTCACTCGCCATTAGTCAGGTGATGGGCAGCGCTTCTTTTAGCTTCCACCATGCGTTCAGATATTTCCTTGCTTTTCCTAATTTAGCCACAAGATGGAGCCACTGCTTTGTCTATAGCACTAATTCCGACAGAGGAATGCTGTGGGAAAGCAAATGCTGTCAGCGAGGGTAAAGAGATCATACAAAACAGCTTTGGTGATTAGCCAACATGTCCTGTCCATCTTCTTATGTCACATTGTGTTCAAAGGAGACAGAGTATGATAAAGACATACAGGAGAAAATGGTGGATGTGTGTTGGTTTTGACATGTTCACTTTATAATCTGCATTCCTGGTGTCAGGTGTTCAAGTTTAGTTGTGCATTACTCTACTCACCATTTTAGCCATCCTCTCTTTTAGGCCTTTCTTTCTATTTTTTTTTATCTTCTTGTTTTCCTCTTGTCTCTTCCTCTGACTTCTGCATTCCATGTGTGTGCTTTTCATCCACATATGAAATATTCTACTCCCCCCCCCCCTTTCCACTCTCCCTACTCTCCCCTTTTTGTCTGGGTATGTACGACAATAACGTTGTCCTTGCAGTGGCAGTAGTCCGCCATCGATGCTGGTATGAACGCCTCACGTTTCTCGCTCACAGGTCATAGTGTCTCCCCTGATATTGCCTCCAGGCGGTTTTGTGTTATGGTGGAGGGAGTGCAGGGCAGGGGCTGAGAGATGTTTGTGTCCCAAGGTCGGACAGCCTTCCTGAGGGCGCCCGAGGCTGAGACCTGGGCCCACTGGCTCTACACCTGGAGGTCAGGGTGGGGTATGGATGTCAGGCTGCTTTAATCAGCCAAGCTGCAACTTCTGAGGCTCTACATGGTGTTCTCATTTTCTTCTGTGTGTGTGTGTGCGCGTGTGTGTGTGTGTAGCTCTGGCCTGACTTGCCACTGCTTTGATCTCTGGGCCTCAGACTCCAGACACATCTGATTCAATTATCCTCATCCACCTGTTGACTTAGAGGCCCAAGATTGCAAAGCTTGGCCTGCTTATCCAAGTGTCATGGCTGCATGTGCATGCAGGTGTGTGTGTGTGTGTGTGTGTGTGTGTGTGTGTGTGTGTGTGTGTGTGTGAGTGCAGAAAAGCTGAAGTATGTCCCAAACAACAGTGTTATTGCAAAAGTATTGTATTGTGATTGTTAATGCTGCCGTCCCATTGTAACTGTGCATCAGCACTTTGATGGTTCTCGGGTCAGTTTGTGCATTTATAAAGCATTATTTACAACACATGGCGTGTTACTGAGCGACGTCCTGGTGTGTAAATGAACATCACGCCGCCCAATGACATCAACTGTACAATATAATTATTACATATTAGTATAGGGCTCCAGAACTGGGAATCATCAGGAGTGGATATTGTAATTCTTCTGGCCTATGCACACTCTTCAATGAATTAATCATGAAAAACCAACCAAGAAACCTGGCTCAAAAAGAATCTGACTCTCACTGAGGTGTTCCCCTTGAGCATTTACAAACTCTGGTGCTTTTCTAAGGATACTATCCAGGGTCGGACCTGTAATCCTTATTTATGTCCTCATAACTGTCCCTTTTATGTACCCAGAATCATATTTACTAGTATCTTATTTAGCACCAATCGCGTTGACATGGTCTCTGACAGTAAATATGTCATTATGTGACAAAGAAAAGGTTTAGTTTAGCTAAGCTTTCTTAAATTCATCATTTAGCTCAAAAAAGCCCTGAGAACAAAATACTTATCAGTCACTTATCAAAATATAACACCAAGTCATTTAATGCAACATATTAACTTCACTGTCCATACAGTTAAATATAAGCTTTAAACAGTACCCATACATTTCAAGAACATAGCAATAACTTAGCCGGCCTTCCACTCGTTAGTCGGTACTGAAGGCGTTTTCACTAAATTGAGGGATTTGAGGTTTAAGATACAAATAACAAATACTGTTTGCACATATATCCTTCCTGTTCTATACGCTTTCCTCCATGAGATACCGGCGCCTATGACAAATGAGGTTGAAAATTCTAATTTCCAGAAATCTAAAAACGATTTTATGGGAGAAAAAGAGCGCCCATCGGCTCCATGCCGAGTGTGAAACAGTGCCCTCTAGAACGCAATTTGACGTCTCTATTAGATGGCAGCGACTTTTTTTCTTCTTCATTGTTGTCCTACATCCTTTCGTCTCCTTTCACATCTTCATCAATTAGCATTAGTGGGCCATTAGTGTCTCATGTGCCTGCACTTAATGAGATAGTGAGCTCTGTTAGGCCTTTTGTGTGTGTGTGTGTGTGTGTGTGTGTGTGTGTGTGTGTGTGTGTGTGTGTGTGTGTGTGTGTGTGTGTGTGTGTGTGTGCGAGGGCAAGAGCGTAGTAAAATGAGAAGCGTGTGTATTTGTGTGCCAATGAATATAATCAGTTTCCCTGTTAAGCTCCTTGTTTAAGCCATGATGGACCAGGACATGATGAGACAATGATTGAGGTGCATGATTATAAAAGGATTGTACAAGCCGTAGACTGGTGCCCCGCGGGCTGTCCGTGGAAACAAAGTGATGTATAGCAGAGACGTTTATTGTTCAGATGGGATGAAATACAGACCACAAACCATGCAACCAATGCCAGATGTTGATCTGTGTAAATAGCGAGGCAGGCTGCCTACGCAAGCACATTCATATGCAAACAGAGGGACAAAAGCAGAAACACACACATTGTACTACAGGTAACCTCTCACACTTTTCTTTCTGCTCCTTTCTTTTCTCTTCCAGGAGAAGACTGTATGAGGAAAAGCCTCCACCACGACCGATGTCCTCCAGTCCACTCAAATATGATGCCAGGATGGTTAGTTCAACATGTTTCAGACTGTCAACCACTCTTCTGGGCTTCCCTGCCAGAGTTGTCTTAAAGGGACAGTTCACCTCAAAATCAGAAATGTATACGTTTCCTCTCACCAGTCGTGCTTTTTATCAGTATGTCCCAACACTCGGCCACTCGCATCAAAACGATCTAGATTGAGTGGCAACTTAAAATCCGTCGCTGATAAGAGTGAAGCAACACGCACTTAATAATCAACAGAGTTTTAAATGCATCAGCTCTTAAAGATTTCAAAACTACAATATTACATTTTATAAAGAGTTCATTTCGTTTCACAAACCTTTAATTCCATAATTTCCATGACACACTACAGGTAAGAGGAGAAATATGTAGGTTTGATTGTTGTGGGGAACTGTCCCTTTTTTTAAAATTCAACAAGTTGTTTTTTCAGATTCATAGGTCGCTGTGATGACACATTGAAATATTACCAGCAAACCCACTGGTGCCAATACAAACAGTGGCCACAATGTTTTGCTTTCTTCTTTTAATGTCGACCAATTTGGAAATTCTTGAACTTATTTCCCCATGAAGCCGGAGGAATTTCCCTGAACTCATGAGTTGCTGGTTCAAGCAGCAAAAGTGGAGCTAATGGTTGTGATCACAATACATTTAACATTAACATACAGCTGCCTGTTTATTAGGTGCACCTAGCTGAAACTTACCTCTATGGAGGTTTTAATGTCCAGTTTGTGTGTAAACTGAATTACAGAGGTGATGATGCAACTTAATACTTGGGGCTTGGTGGTGCTGTTAAATGATATTACGTCATACTGAGAGGTGTTTCTGTGATTGTGTTTCTGCTCTAACTTTGGCAGAACATTGTTTGTTCATGTCGGACAGCAAAGCTGGCTTAGAAATATGTTTTCAGGGCTTTTATTGTGTCGTCAAACCACCATAAATGTCCCGAACATGTTCATGATCAAAGACGATGTTTGCACAACTGCGAGTACATCAGTGGCCAAAAGCATTTCAGGCCATTCATACTTATCAGTGTTGAACACAATGCGTTTAATTCCTGGTTCCATACAGAGACTGTGACACGCTGCTTTGAACAGCCAGTGACCCGCATACTCGGCATTCCTAGATATTGAAATGAAACGTTTACTCTGTTTGTGGAGGGTGAGGCTCTGGGACCTTAATGCCTTTTTAATCAGAAGGGGCATTTAATCCCAAGCTATTCATTCAGCCATTTCTCTGTCAGTGCAGTTCCGTTGAGATACAGCCAAGGTCCACACTCCACCAGATCCTAATCAAATTAAACAACATCTCTCCTTTCCCTATCGCTCGCTCAACTTTATTAGATATTTCCCCCATTTCAACCTTGCTGCCCAACTTCGACTTGAGTAAACTGATCTTGTATCAACAGAGAACCCCTGGAAGCATTCGAATTATACTGTATAAAAGAAATCCGGAGGCCCGTTGTAACAAAAGGCTGGGGAAAACAAGGATGACAGGCAGTTAAGCTGCATATGCCCCTCTTGTGGAATTTACTGCATGACGGAAATGATGTGGAACTGCCAAACATCTGGAGCGCTGTATGTGAGGGTGGAGGAGATGGAGATAACGAGGGAGTAGAAAGCTGTTAGTGCAGGAGGAGAACACATGTGGGTGTACTGTATGTCTGTAAGCTTGTAAAAACACACAAAAAAGAATTATGTTGTTGCCAAGAGTGGAATTATATTGTGTAAAAACCTCCATCACTATCTGCCATTTGCTTCCTAAGGCCAAACCTCCAATCAGAGAAGTCATTTGAATTCCCTCCTCTAATTTATAACTTAATTTCCATTTTGTTTCTGCTGTTTACACACTCTTACACTCACGCTTTATTTTTTTTTAATCCTCAGGTGGATGTGAGGCTGAAGGCAGAAATGTCTCCCGATGACAGTGACCTGGAGGCTCGTCTCAACAGCTGGAACCTGGGGGTGAGTCCAGGGGCATGCCTTGAGCTTCTTGGTTACATGCAGCTGTCATGCTGCAGCTCATCCACAGCTACAGTGAACCTGATCGCTTGAGCTCACGAGTTCACCTAAATCAAGAGGGCAATGGTGCTGAGCTGTATTGCCTACGCACGGCTAAACAAAGGGGACTCTTTCACCTATGTCCTCTTAAACCACTTCCTTTTGGCAGCTCATTGCTATTGTGGGACGTGAGGGTGGGATGAGGAGTGTGAGAAGGGTTGTGTAAACTGAGCATTTGAAGATGTGTGCGCCTCTCTTATCTGCTCTGGCTGGAGTGCCGCAGGCCAGGGCTTGATAAGCACTCTGCCCTCATGTTCTTTTATTCCCTTATTTATTCCCTATCTCCTCACCAGCATGACCTTGAGTTGCTCTTTTTCTTCTCCTTGTCGCCTCTGTCCTCTCCCCCACATTAGTCACACAGATGTCTTCTACACTCTACAGCACAGCCGCTCTCACTTACTGTCGTTTTCTTCTCTTTCTCTGAACTGTTTTCCGTCTGTCTTCTACTCCCTTTCGCTCTCTCTGGCACTTCTGTCCGTCCATCTACCTCTCTCCGACTCTCTCCACGTTACTCTCCCTCTCTCTTTCAATTCGAGGGTAATCTGAGGTATCTATCAGCAGACGTGAAGCCGTGCACTGCCCCGCTCGGCACTCGTCTGTGTTGAGACGCTGATAAGAGGCATTGCCTGGCAACGCTCCCTCAAGCCTGCATCTTTCAAATCAACAGATGTTCTTTCACACATGCATGCGCGCGTGCACACACACACACACACACACACACACACACACACCAACCCCCTTCAAGTTTACAGAAGTTTTATAGATGCACTGCTTCAAAGCGCCCAGCTCCAACGAAATTTGAGCACAACCGAGCGTCACTCTATCAAGAACATCTTTAGCTTTGCTTTAGATCTTCTGAAGCGGTCCGTATCGTTTTGTTCATTTCACCCCTAATGTAATAACGTCTGTGTAGTCAGCATGGTGGCCATGCTGGACAGCAGATTGCTTCAGACTCAGACAGGAGTTCCAGCTGCAATGTGGCCTGTTAGAGTTGTTTCTCTAATGGGACTTGGCTTACTTTTTACATGCAGAATTCAATGGTAGTGCCTGCCTCTTGGGCGTCCATTGTCTGCGGTTAAATGGGTGTGCTGACGGCTTGCTCAACGCTCGTCCGAAACTAGGAAGCCATCAATCACCGTGTGTTTGTTTGGCTGGAGATGCCAGGCCTTGTGATGTGGAGTGTTCCTCTTCTGCATCCGTCCACGCCAGGTTCCAATGACACAGGACGCTGTGCCAGCTGCGAGGCTGGACAAACATGTGCACACACAGGAGCATGTGTGTGGGCGCGCAGGATACGAGTGTGCGCACAGGCATACGTGTGCACCAAATCCAAGTTTAGTATCGCAAAACTGTGCCAGCATTGCACCGCAGCATTTAGTCTACATGTCTTCCTTGCCCTGTGGGCCGTGCTCAATCAAATCTGATGACTGGCTTGTTTGTGGGTATAAAAATAAATCCCATTCTTGTTTTCTGCCTGGGCACTAGTTTAGAGGGATATTGATTGATTCATCACTTGGTAAATATGGATTTTTAAATATTTTTTTTGCCGGTGCCAAATGTAAGTAGCAATTCATCATACATCGTGGCACGCACCATTGATGCTGCTCTGCCCTGATGTATTGAGTGGTCTGGTCTTGTTTGTGCGTCTCGCGGTGTCAAGCCGGATGTCTCCTTTTGTTGGGAGCTTATAGCATGTCAGCTAACAAAATGTCTGACCTGTTTTTACCTGCATCACGACTAAGTCGGGAGGCAGAGCTGCTTTCATCTATTTCCGCTGTCACTGGCTCACCCTGAAGAAACAGATTGTGACTTTATCCTCGTACAGTAGCTAGTAGCTACTATTTTAGTGCCAAGCTTTGAGGTTGTTTTAGGTTCTGTTCGCTCATCCTCCATTCCTTCTGGATCGGCTTTGTGTGGGTTGCGCCACCTCGCAACATTAAATCCTTTTCATTTAACTGCAGCTGAATAAGTCCCGCACATCCCTCCCCTTCCTCCTCCTCACTTGTTCTCCTCCTTCATCCCCATGTTAAGGAAGCTTTGCAACACAACTGTTTACAGTGCGTCGACGCTGTCGTCTCCAAAGTCGCCGTCACTGCTTTGGAAGGCCGTGATCTTGCCGCTAGTTAGCAGCCCCTATAGACAGCCTCAGAGCATGAGAGAGAAACACTGTACGATAGTGTGAGTTCACAGGGAAATAATGGGGTCATAAACAAATGTCAAATAGTGGTTGGAAAATCGCAAGTTGTCAAGACCGAGATGTTTTTGTAGTTTGTTTCACAGTCAGTGATCTGTATTGATGTAACGCTGCGGAGTCATTTGGAGTGTGACCCTTTTTGTGTTCAGGTTAGCAGCTCACTCTTTTCTTTTTTTTCTTTTTTTTCCATCTCTTGTGTTTCATATTATAATCAAAGGACATGCCGTGTCGGTGTTTGGCAAGAATGTATACACATTTGTCTCCATGTGACGGTAAACGGGCCGGGGATAGCTTACAGATTAGTGGTCCTGAGTGTTGACAAAAGGGCCGTGTTGGGACAGCAAAGACGGGCTGAGAGCGGAAACCGAGCGGGCCACACACACAATGCCTTGAAGTAGCCCGACGCAGTCTGTCTTTCTAAACAGACAAGAGTTGACGGAAGAGACTCCAGCCACGGCACCAAGCGTTTGATGTGTTCCCCGCATTGTTTATGACAAACTAAGGGCGGAGGTTAGATTCTGGTCCTGGTGGTAAGGCTTTGTGAGGAGGAGGAGGAGGAGAAGTCTAAAGTTCTTCTGTTTACTCTTCCAGATTGAAAACCCCAGGTATTTGCGAGAGAACCCAATTCCCTTCTCTCCAGTAAGTGTTCTCTCTTTTGGTCTCTTGTGCTTTTATTTATTGTTACGTACAAAAAAGTGCTGTCTTTGAACTCCTCATCACCTAATCTCGCTCCTCTTTATCTCTGTAGACTTTCAAACCGGGTTTTGGGAGGAGCAGCACCCTAGCGGAGGATCAGGGCCCACAGCTTGCACACAGCAAGGAGGTGTACAGCACAGTAAGAGCCCTTAGCAAACCCCAACCGTACCTGAAAGCTTCTGTGTGTGACTTCTTCAATGATTCTCTTTTTTTACATCCAAAGGCAGCACATGATATTTAAAACAATGTTCATTCCAATACGCCTAAACTCTTGCTACTCACAGTTCAGTATGCTCAGCATTTGTATAGAAGCAAGTGTTGAACACACACAGAAGTCAAAGCTCTCTCTCAGCCATTTACATCCAGCTTTGTGCATAGTTTGTATTGTTGAAATGGCCAAGGCGAGCGTTGCTCTTAGAAGACAAAAATAATGCCGGCTCCCAGTGATGACAGTTTTTTCCTTATGTGGATTTAGGTTGAAAATCCCATTCTGAAAGCATGCTTTGAAGTCTCTGCCCCTCCCCACCTCTCCCTTCCTTCCACCCCCCCTACCATCGGCCTTTACCCACACTGTTAAATATAAAACCGAGCATGACTTGGCTGTAATAGCCGTGGCTTTTCATGTCTGCTTGGGGAAAGCGCTCCAGTCAGTTAGATGGGCTTCACCGGGAGAGGGCAGAGAATGGAGGGAGAAAGGGCAGAGAGAAAGGATATGAGACATGATGGACAACATAACAAAGTTCTGTTTGTCATTCACATGCAGAGACACACACACACACACACACACACACACACACACACACACACACACACACACACACACACACACTCTTCCATACACATCCACCCAGTCTGCCGGTCTACCTGTGGGTTTATATTGAGTGTAGCAGCACCAATACAAACACATTAAAGCCACGTCCCATGCTGTTTGATCCTGCCTCAGACTAGCTGACCTGCTACATGCAGCTGTGTGTGGTGGGAATATGAATGTATCACATCTCAGAAGACCATGTTTATCCTCCACACCAACTTTTCTTTGACTGAGTCGGAGGCTGTTGATTCAACTCTATGGTCATTTTTTTGGCTGTTGTTCAGGATCTTTTTCTATTTGATAAATAAGAATAGTTTGTCCGTCTCTTGTATGTAAGTAGTATGTATGGTGGAGTAAATACCGTTCGGATTCAGTTTGTATGGCCTTGACTTATAGCACGACATTTTAGGAGAGAGGAAAGTCAACTGGCCTGTCATTTCCACTGAGGCCAGCATGCTCTCAATATGGGAACCAGTTCAGGAAACTCACAGAGAAACATTGGGAGGGACACATTGGGAAATTAGAGGAAATGGTGCAGAGCTGGAGTATTTTCCCCATGGTGCTTAGGTTTGTGCAATTTGCCTGCCGTCAATCTATTGCATTTCTGATGTATGCTGCCATATACAGAAGTTAGTTTTTTATTGGAATTAAAATAAAGCTGCAGGGAAAATATGAGTGAAAAATAAGACGTGTCTATGCATTGAAAGAGAGACTGTTAAAAGTGTGCGTCGCTGCCTTACATTCTGTTCCTCCAAGGCGGATAGAAGGCACTGCCAACAGACTGTGCTTATGCTTTTTATCCATGTTGTGGCACCGCTCTCGAGAAGGCAATTTCAGTCGGTCGTGCGGTCCTCCCATTTGGCCCAGACTGAATTATCTCAGCAACTACTGGATTGATTGCTATTATTATTATTACATTCGTTTTCCCAGAGGATGAATCGTATCGACTTAATGATTCTCTGACTTTTCTCACTCGCGTCACCAGCAGGTCAACGTCTTCACTCGTCCTGCGAAATATCTCAACATCTGCTGGCAAAAAATTTGGTCCAGATATTAATGATTCCCACACAATGTATTCTACTGCTTTTGGTGGTCCGCTGACTTTGCCACCATGAGGTTGGCATTTGTATTTTTCAGCAAATTGTATTATTCCCAGTTGGATGGGTTGCCATGAAATTTGCAATCTCCATGGTGATCCTTTAACTTTTCATCTAGCCACCATCTGGTCAACATTTTGAAGTTGTCCAATACTTTGGTTTACGACCTGCAAATCTAATGACATTCCCATCAGCCATATGCAGAACCTTCTCTTGAACTCTGCTGCATTGTGCCAGTGCATCTCCGATTCCCATTGTGAGGTTCTGGGAATTCCCTTTTGACTACACCCTCTGCCCTGTAAAAGAGGAGTTATAATAGGTTTGTGGTTTATGACATGCTATTGTAAAGGCCCTTTTTTTTATCATTTTAAGATGGCCCCACTGATCAAGTGTCTGAAGTCACCTTTAGCAATTAAGAGAGTTAGGTGGGGTTTCAGGACCTCTGAACCCCACAGGATACAGCTGTTACCACACACGCAGTATTTTTCTATAGAAGTGACTCGAGCCACCTATCCCACCCGTAACCATATCATCCTCAAAAGCCACATTAAGCTTTCCTCATGAAGCCTCGAGGCCTTGTCCAACCCCTGCCATTGCGTGGCTGTCTAGGCCCGGTCTAGGAAATCCCAGTGACATCACTTCCCCTTAATCCTGAGAGCCTAGTTGAAAATTTACCCAGGTTTAAAGTGTTATACACGCCACATGTCATATAGCTGGCGGCGGCTTAACGAACCTCTCAGCTTTCACACCAAACTCATCAGCTACCGACTGCGTTGATGGGAATGCTGACTGCTCTTTTCCAATGGAACAATGAGTGGCAGCTGAGAAACTTCACCGCGAGCATTGCTTGGAGTCACTTTGCTTATACAGTGCGTTTGCTCATGGGCGAGTTGTGGAAAATGTCTGGCAGGAGCAACGAAGTCCCGCTAATCCTTCAGCACGCCCTAGAAGTGCTCAGCATTATGAGGGCTGGGTCTTTATTTGGACATTAAATAAAATGGCGACTGAAATAGGCTAAGGCGTAGGACCGAGATGTGTGATTACAGAAGAAGATACCGAGAGGCTGATTAAAGCGCCCCATCTTTCTTTTAAAGTTTGCATGTGATTGCGTGCGCACTGTCTTCAAACCAACCCCTTGGTACCTGACCTGAGGGATTGCTGGCACAGCACATAAGACGAGTGTCTTCGTGTCAAGCAGCAACACTTTAATGGTCACCAGCCACTGACTGGGGATCAGCTCCCTTTGCTTTCTGTTGCCGTAATGATGCGGTCTCTCTAATCTAAGGATCCTCTGGGATGGAGCGTGAGCTCTCAGCCCGTGATTTAGAGGGCCATAGCCTTTCTTATCTGAACGTTTTTCAAAGCTAAAAAAAGATCAAGCTCGTGAGCCTTAGTAGTTTAAAGGGGACCAGCTCCTAAGACTGATTCTGGCTGAGAGACTCAAGAGACCAACCATGTTCCATAATGATAACGTTACTATTTAAAGCCATTCTGTCCTCTGTACTTGGTTCTTATGTATTTGATGTATTTATAGCAGACATTTTGAGTAGTAATCTGTTTACTTTCTCTGTACCCTTCTTTAAAACTATAACGTAAATTTCAGATATTCAAAAGTTTTTATATCCGACCGTACTATCTGGACAGACTGCAGTAAATTAACTTCTTGTCAGAGTGTGGAAATGACATCTAGCTGCTCCTCAGTAGATAGCAGAACGCTGCGTACCGACTATCCTCGAGCATCTGTGTTTACCGAGGATGAAAGACTTACCGGAGCATTGTGCATCTCAGGCAAGACGAAGGAGATGCACAAACGCAACCTTGCTTTGTGGAGCCCGAACAGTTAGCAGACGATTTGAGAACACATCCCTCTGAGGAAAAAGGCCTTGACCCCCGCGCCGGTTTTGAGAGCAGAAAAAGCAGCTGTTTCCGTCCTCTCCTTGCATTCCATCTCTCTTATGCCCTCGCCACCACTACCCCTTCCCTCCCACCCTATCATGCTTTCATGAGCGGAGTGTCAGAAAACATGGCATCTTACAGCGCTCGCTACAACTCTGAAGAAAAGGGGGAAAAAAAGCTGTAGCATCCAGTCGGCCTGATTGAAGGCATCTCAGACGCCTTAGGTGTACGACATTCCTCCTCCTCCTTCCCTCACTGACGACTTTATAAACAAGTTTCAAACGCCCCTGATCTAGTTTGACAAACTTTCTCCAAAGAGCTTTTGAAGAGAGGATGAGAAAGTGACACCCCCACATGTGCTTTTTTTTTTGGGGGGCGCCAGCAGAATCAGGTCCCCACTTACTCGTCTGCGTTTCAATCACTGCCATCTTTCTCTCTCTCTCTCTCCCTCTCTCTTTCTCTCACTTTCTTTTGCTGTCCCCCTTCTGCTCTGACAGGTCTCCTGTGGTCCCCTCAATTGCACACGAAATGGTGGTAAACCAAGAAAAAAGATAACGTATAAAGCGAGAACACTTAACAGAGCTTTGTCAAGGATAAATAGTCTACATAAAAGATAAAGTGCAATGATGGGGAGAGGCATCTAGAAGGCAATGTTATGTGTCTTAGATGGACTTTTATTTATTTTTACTCAGAATGATCCTCCAACATAAAGTTCTGACATCTTAACAACATATAACTCTTTGGTTATATAGATGCCACCGTTTCAACACTAAAGCACCGCATGCATATTTTTTCCCTCAAACAATCCAGAATGCTGTTGATGTCCTGTATTGTATTGCATCAATATTTATACACTTAACTACACTGTAATTGAATATTATTTTTAATCAGGCCATCATCACAGCTGTTCTCCTTTTGATTTTTACCCAGTGAAGGTCTAATGTGGGTCGACTGTGCCAAGCAATGTCATGGGAATTTTCTCTTTTTAATTGTTTTGATGACTAGAACAAACAAGAGCTGGCCGCGGGATATTGTTAACCACGGACATGTTCACACACACACCCACACTTTCAAAGGAAGAACATTGTCACCCTGCTCCGGGGTTGATTAACACGGCAGAACAGACGGTGACTAAACATGAGTCGTGACTTCAAAGTGAATGGTCAGCCATACTTCTGTCTACGGTTCTGTCTGTCTTGCCATGTGTTGTGCGTTTGTCAGCGGAGGAGACATGTTGTGTGTAATTTGTAGCAAACCAACTCGAAAGAGTTGCGAGAAAAAAGGCTGAGAAGAGCATATTGTTTTAAGAAGCGTATGGGATTTACATAAGACCGAACGATAAAAAAAATAAGCTGCTCTTTATTTTGACATGAAAACATGCCGTCTTTTTCTCTGGCACACCCTCAGGCAAAGTTTTCCTTTTTAGCCCCACTAGCTGTAAAGTTCTGTATTAAATAGAAAATGTGTAATGAGCGTTTCGGCCCCACAGGACCGCTGTTCTCGGCTGACGATCGGGATATTTGTGACTGATATTGTCTCGCCAGAGACGTGATAGTTATTTCCAGTAATGATGAATGACTAATCATTTTGTTTAAAGAGACCATAGAAGAATAGGTCTTTTTTTTTTTTTTCTTCTTTTTTTCGGGAAGGCGTCTAGCTTTGGGAGATCTGCTCCAACATGCACACGACAATGCTGAACTTTAAATCCTCTGAAAACAAATGAAGACAGCCACTCTCTTAATAATGAACTGCTATGTGTTCTTCGAAGTGCACACAGGCTGTCACTTTGTTGTGCTTACTATAGACTGTCATGTACACGCACACCACTCACACACACACACACACACAGTTGAATACATCTGAGCTCCACGCTGTTTTTTTGAAGCTCTGCTCACGGATAAATGTTTTAAAATGTTAATGTGGTGTGTTTCATCATCAGCTGCGCTTATGTGCGAGACGCGACACACTATCTTCTTTCATCCAGATTCATGTTATCTCTTTTATCCTGTCACACTATATGATGTTCTTTTTTTCTCCATTCTCTAAAATAGAAAGTTCTCAATGTTTGTTACTTGTGTTGCCTTGTAATAACTAATATTTCATCCTTCAAGCAGATGTTTTCTTTTGCTTACCAACTTCCTTTCATATGTGGAAATAACAACGGATTCACTCAGTTAGTTGGTTAAGCGTTAAACGTGTTACGGATATGACATTTGGTTTTCTATGCGTTTCCAGAGTGAGATGAAGATCAAAGTGCTGGAGTCCAAGCACCAGGAGGAGAAGCTGAAGCTGCAACAGAGACACGATGCAGATGTTGAGAAAGTAAGAACCAAAATGGAAACGTAGTAAATACTCTGCCCCCCTGTCTAATTACTGGCTGTAGTTTGTAGCGTATGAGAAAAGGCATATTGACTTAATTTCAGGATTTCTAATGAGTCTTTCAGGCAACCATAAACTGTAGCATCACAGGTCACGCCACAATACATTTGTCTGTGGAGAAATGACAAAGATGTAAATTAGGTAAGTTATTAGTGCTTTGATATTCATTATTAGTTTTGGCTAGAGGATATTTTATGACAATGCGTGTTGATACAAAGTAAACCAGCAGACTTCTTATATTGATTCAATAGTCGACCACAGATGCTGAATGAAGCACAGGCAACGTGCTCTACGTTTATGCTGTAGTTTTTATTGCAGAGATATTCAATTGGTTATAGTTTGACTGTCTTTGCAAATAAATTGTCTTGAGCCTGAATGGGAAGAGCGTAGTGGGACCATGGCTGGATCCCTTTCTTTAAAACTTTACTTTGGTTTGCGATTGGCATGACATTTTTTTTCTCATTTTTACTGACTACATCTCATCAGGCAACCGTGATTTCAAGTGTTTTTTTGTTTTGTTTGTTTTTTAATCCTCATAGTTTCACCTGTATTGAGAAATAACACAGAGTTTTAAATGACTTGATATTTTCTCCTGGGGATAGTGGACAGGCTGGTCTGTTCACTTGAGTGTTCATACAAAACTAGTTAGGCCGCGTTACGATGCCCATTTTTGGCACTTGATTCTATTATGGTGGCTAATGAAAAGGAAAAGAATAATACAAATAATCAGCTCCTCAAAGCTCTTTGTCAGCGGGTGAAAATAGCAGTAAAGCTGGTTTATTTCACACTTGGTGCCCATCAGTTCGGCTGCAGATCAAGCACCTGGGATCTGTCACGTCCCCGGTATGACTTGCCTTTGCTGCCACAGAAGCTTTTAATAAAAAGGAAAAAACACTCCAATTTTCTCTCCACTTAAAGATGCCCATTTGCTTCTTTGTATTTGACAAGAGACAGGATGACAGCCAGCTCTCTCCCCCTCGCTCCCTCTCTTTAATTACATACAGATTGCAAGTTATGTCCGATTTAATTTCCTCAGAATTGTACCCAGTATTCCCTCTAAAGGCTTCAAAGGGGAGTGATTCAGGGGTGCCCTCTGAAGAGCCTGATGGAAGGTGGGCAAGCTAAGTTTAGTTTTAATTAGTGTCTTTACTGTATGAATAATGTATATGTTGCCCAAAGGCTCCTGGTCATTGTGGAGAGGGTAATGGAAGAACAGTGTGTGGATCAGTCCTGTTTAGTCCTAAAATATTGAATAACCTCAGATGAAGAAGCACATCTTCATGTTCTTTTTCTGATCGTGCTAATGATCCAAGACTAACAGTAGACCACAGTGGACACCAGAAGACAATAGAGGGTAGTTAAGAACAGTTTTTTTTATTTGAATGCCATATGGATTCAATTACATTGTTTTTGTTGATACTTTTGTTTCTGTTCGTCTGTTTACACAGAGAGTATACTCGTCTTCTAACTCTATTATTGGAAATTATAGGTGTGTTTCTTTTTTCTCCACTTCACTCCTTTCACATGTGATATTGGTTAAAGTCATGGATGGAAAGCTGGATTCCCACCTGCATTAGGATGTCTTATAAAAGCCTAAAATGAGCACCCTAAAAGCTGTCATTTCCCACATTCTAGTGCACTCTCCCTGGACCTGACTGTATTTCCCCCGCCTTGCTCGGTGGACCCCTAAAAAATCTCTCTGGGCTGGATAAATTGAAAAAAAATGTGTATCCCTAAATGTTTGGTGAACTTTGCTCCAATTGCCCCATCCTCCTTTCATCTCGCCCATCCCATTCACACAGAGAGGATGACAGGCTTGGCAACTAAGTGCACTTGGATAGAACAAAATGCTCGAAAGATAAAGTCGTATGGGCTTTGTCACGGTTCTTGACGAGAAAATAACCACTCTTACTTTGTGCCATTTCAGCCAGAAATTGAGAGCATCATCTGTTGTTTTATTCTGTCTTGTTATTTGGATGAGTGATACCAATGTCATTATGAATTCAAATTAAGTTTTCATTTTAATTGTATTTATTTTTTACTTTGGAAGAGTATATATCGGTAAGTTGTGTGCATATCCAGCATACATAGAGTGCAATTTTACAAGAAGCTGTGGGCAGAAAACAACCCTGGTGATGAAAAATAGAAAAGGTGCCTTTTCCCTCTCCAGGCAGGAGACACTCCCTCAGTCCAACTGCATGATGTGCATGCATATTATGCAGTTGTGACATCTTCCTCCTCAATATGGAGCTTGCTAGACTGTCCTTTTTATACTGGAGCTCCAACTCTCCATGGCCTTATTTAACTAATGGCTCGCAGATGGCAGCAGCAAGCAGATGCGGTTACTTCATCACACCTCGGCACAGGTGGTTCACTCAGATGGCATTTCACTCCTTATGATTAGATAGGCATGTGGAGGATGAGGTCTTGTCAGGTCATACAGTGAATTATGTAGACAAACTGTTCCATGTCCTTTTAAATAATATCCTAAATCTACTTTTTCTTTTTAATCATCAAGATTGCTCATGAAGGTCTGTTTTGTTGCAGCAAGTCAACATTTGTGTTCACTTGCTAGCAGATTTCTTCTTCTCTGCGTTTTCTTGGCGTGTTGCACCCACCTGTCGATTGGTTTAAAAAAAAAAAAGTGAAACCATTGCCAGGAATTCACCAGCATGAATATGCATCTGTAATGCAAAGACCCACAAGTAAAACATTACTCCAGAGGGCAGCTAGTGGTCAGAAACTCCACAGAGTGCCTTTTTAAGGGGGATGCACAGGTTCCAATGCTGTTTGTCAGTTTGGGCGACTGTGTTCCCTTCTGTTTATATTTGTTCCACAAGTAAACTTATACGTTTAAAAGCTACTGGTGAAAGTTTAAAAAAAAAAATTCAGCAAAGGCACTTTAACAAGAACATCCATCATGTATACTTGGCAGTTTTCTCAGCAGAAAAAAAAACTGAATATTCTCCGGTATGTGTTTTTTAAAACAATCTCCCTCTTTCTCTTGAGATTCTGGACCGAAAGAATGGTGAGATTGAGGAGACGAAGAGCGTTTATCGGGCCAAGCAGAAGGAATCGGAGGAGATGATCCGTAAGCTGGAGAGGAGAGGTGAGAGGTCACAGGATTGCAGGGCAAACTGGAAGGATGTTTATACTAGTGTCTCTGAACACTCAGTGTAAAAAGCCCGAAAAGATACATTTCCACAAGAGACTGCGCTGGTGTAGAGTGACGTTCTCCAGCTGTGCTGCTTAATAACATTTTTAATCGCACAATGTCTGCCTTTTTTAAATTAATTTCCTCTTCCCCGTTCCTCTCTTACTCCTCGCTTCTCTGCTCCATTGTGTGTCTCTCAAAGCATTTGAAGAGAAACGTATAAACTTGGCAAAGGGCAGTGCTACTGGCCATTTTATTGCAATATCTTTATTGACATTGATTTACTGACAGCGCATCAATGGGCATGACTGTACGTCTGCGTTTGCGTGTCCGTCTGTGCGCGTAGCCCGAGGCAGGGCCTGACTGCTCCTCGTGTGTTTTGTGTGTTCACTTTTCTACAGTTCAAAGTGTGCTGCGGGAATCCCAGGTCATCTGCGAGAGCAAAGAGAAGCAGATCGCTGAGCTGAAGAAGATGTCGGATCAGAGCACCGACTCCCTGAAAAACGAGTGGGAGAAGAAGGTACGAGGGAAAAGTTGAAGGGTTTGGATATTCTGCAGCCCAACCCCCTGTAAGCAGCCCTAAGCCAGAGGAAGGCCGTTTGATAGCTTGAGACTGGCAGACTTCGCTGGAAGCAGACAAGCTCTGCTGTAACCGTTAGAAACAATATTTATTCTTTCATGCTGTGCTTATGTTAGTGGTTGGTTTTTTTTGCTGAAAAATTAATGCTCTCTGCCCTGGGTAAATTGTGTTTTCACTCCTGATAGTTTTCGCTAACCAAGCTCCATTAGATCCTAATGCAATTTCCACTCATCTCTTTAGGATCACTTAGCATGTGATGAGCTACAATTTGTCTTAGATGTAATAATAATAAGAAATCTACTTCGCTGTACATAAATGTGGTTTATTCCCCTTGAATAAGCAAGACATTAGATGCATCAAGAAATAGATTATAAAAGAGATGGTGGAAGTGAAGTGAAGCAAAGTCGTCGTGGGAGACAGATCTGTGACTGATGCGTAGTTATTCTCTGCCCCTCCAGCTGCATGCTGCTGTGACCGAGATGGAGCAGGAGAAGTTTGGATTGCAGAAGAAGCACACTGAGAGCATCCAGGAGCTGCTGGAGGACACCAACCTCCGGCTGGCTAAAATGGAGGCCGAGTATAACGCTCGGTCGCAGGCAACTGTGAGTACAGCAACAGGGGTTGGTGTGCACGTTATTATTTACAGCCGCTTTATGCATATGATAAAATTTGGGAACACTTTGAACATGTTTTAACTTATCCCAGACCTCATGTAACATGATTTAACTTGGATTAGTATACTCATGTTTATTCCACCCGCCTGTCAAGCATTCACTTTCTACTGTTTAGGGGATTCATCTCAAACAGCAGCAGGAGAGTCAAGTGTTCAGACATTTCATGTGGGCAGATTATTTTATATACCAAACTGCAGACTTTCACTGGAACAAACAGGATTCTGGGTGAAGAGATGGGTGTATTTTATATTTTTTGCATGAAAGTCCTTGCCTTGTTTAGCTCTAAGGAAAGTGTACACATGTGTAAAAGCTCTAATTGTAAACCGGTGGCCCATGTGACTCCACGGCTCAAATGAAGGGAGACTTCCTGTAACCTTTGGGCGAGAATGACTTGCATATCTTACCTCTGTCATCTTTATAAAGGTCTTTGATCTTTGTGTGCAGTAAATCACACATACACACACACGTATACACTCTTCTCAAAGCTACAGTTTCTTTGATGTCATATGAAAGGATTTGGGTTTTAAGTGGGATCGTGCACATTATACTAATAGGGATCGTCAACACCAGCAGTGGTGTATAGTAACGAAGTAGACATACTTCGTTACTGTACTTAAGTAGTTTTTTGGGATATCTGTACTCTACTTTACTATTTATATTTCTGTTTACTTTTACTTTTACTTCACTACATTTTGCAAAGAAATCTGGTACTTTTACTCCGATACATTTCCCCTGAAACCTTCGTTACTCGCTACAAAATCTATCTTTAGAAAAAAAAAAACACATCCGGGACTGTGGTGGAACACAGACTCCACCAAGCAGGTTTGGAGAATCACAATATTCTGCATTTTCCCTCTACATCCTCTAGTCCAGCGCTCCCAAACCTTTATTGCGCCTTTATTTATGGACCGGTTACGTGAAGACACTATTTTTACGGATCGGGTCCGACCTCGGGGATGCGGAAGACCACGACATCCGACGTGTGTTCGTTATGTCCAGTCTACTCCTAACTAAACCGTTATGTCCAGTCTACTGCTTAACTTATAACGCGCTTCACAAAGACAGTATGTTGAAATGGAGGCAGGTTTTCATGCTTTTTTGGCGATCTCAGGATACTTTGCCTTGGTTTTAATCCAGAACACTGGCAGAGTTGAAAATGTTTAGGGTAACGTAACATCTTGACATGTGTCAAGAGGTTCCGTCTGAGGTTACCACAGACGGATGTATCCAGTCATTTTTCACAATAAAACATCTTTCCGGCCTTGATTTTTTATTTTTTTTTCATTCTTTCTTTCTGTGCGGAATGAGCATACTTATAACCACACTGTTACAACTCCTTCATAGTGTCATATTGCTTTTTTGGAGAATTATGATGATAAGTGCATAGTAGAAAAAAACCTTCTGCACACACAACAACAATAAACCCTGGTTCACTGCAGGACTCAGGCAGCTTCGTCGGGCTAAAGAGGAGGCCTACAGAGGGGGGGACAGGATTCTGTACAACCAGGCCAGGAACACTCTAACGAGGGAGATCAAGGTAGCTAAGAAGAGCTACACTGATAAGCTGGAAAAAAAGTTTTCAGCCAACGACCCCTCGTCAGTTTGGAGAGGCCTGGAGGTACTCACCAACTACAAGAGACCATCTCCCCCCACTGAGGACAATCACCGACTGGCTGACGACCTGAATGTCTTCTACTGCAGGTTTGACAAGCCCACTTCCACCCCGCCCAACTGCTCCATCATCGAACAATCACCTCCACTCTCTGCCTCACCTCTCCCATCCAACCCCCTACCGGCACTGAGGATCTGCGAAGGGGATGTGAGTCGGCTCTTTCAGAGACAGAAGATCAGGAAGGCTCCGGGCCCAGACGGTGTGTCCCCCTCCTGCCTGAAAGTCTGTGCTGACCAGCTGGCCCCCATCTTCACGGAGATCTTCAACCGATCACTGGAGCTATGTGAAGTCCCTTCCTGCTTCAAGCGCTCCTTGATCATCACGGTCCCCAAGAAATCCTCCATCACAGGATTAAATGACTACAGACCCGTCGCCCTGACGTCTGTGGTCATGAAGTCCTTTGGGAGGCTGGTGTTGACCCATCTGAAGGACATCACAGGGCCCCTGCTGGACCCCCTGCAGTTTGCCTACCGTGCAAACAGGTCGGTGGATGATGCAGTAAATATGGGACTGCACCATATTCTGCAACACCTCGACTCCCCAGGGAGATATGCAAGAGTTCTGTTTGTGGACTTCAGCTCTGCATTCAACACGATCATCCCGGAGGTTCTTCAACCCAAACTCTCCCAGCTCACCGTGCCAGCCCCCACCTGCCGGTGGATCACAAACTTCCTGACAGACAGGACGCAGCAGGTGAGGCTGGGAAAAATCATATCCAGCACCCGGACTATAAGCACTGGCGCCCCCCAGGGATGTGTGCTCTCTCCACTGCTCTTCTCCCTCTACACCAACGACTGCACCTCAGGGGACCCATCTGTTAAACTCCTGAAGTTTGCAGACGACACAACGGTCATCGGCCTCATCAGCGACGGCGACGAGTCTGCGTACAGACGGGAGGTTGAACAGCTGGTCCTCTGGTGTGGTCAGAACCACCTGGAGCTGAACAAGGCCAAAACTGTAGAGATGACAGTAGACTTCAGGAGGAGCCCCCCAACACTACCCCCCCTAACAATACACAACAGCACTGTTTCTGCGGTGGAGACCTTCAAGTTTCTGGGATCCACAATCTCCCGGGACCTGAAGTGGACTGCCAACATCAACACCATCCGGAAAAAGGCCCAGCAGAGGCTGTACTTCCTGCGCCAGCTCAGGAAGTTCAACCTGCCTCAGGAGCTGCTGATCCTGTTTTACTCCGCCATCATCCAGTCTGTCCTCTGCTCTTCCATCACTCTGTGGTTTGGATCGGCCACCAAACAGGACAGAGTCAGACTCCAACGGATCGTCAGGTCTGCTGAGAGAACCATTGGTTCCAGCCTGCCCTCCATTCTGGACTTGCACACCGCCAGAGTCAGGAAGCGGGCTGTAAAGATCACCACAGACCCCTCACACCCTGGACACAAGCTGTTCCAACTCCTCCCCTCTGGAAGGCGCTACCGAGCACTGTACGCCAAAAGCACCAGACACAGAAACAGCTTCTTCCCACTGGCCGTCACTCTGATGAACAGTTAAACAGACTCTTCATCTGCACTATCTGCACTTTTTTGTTGTTTTACTACTGTCTTTAATGTCCTTTTTATATTTTTTACTACTGTCTTTAATGTCCTTTTTATATTTTTTATATTTATCTTGTATATTGTGTGTGGAAAAAAGTACGAGAGCCAGTGAAACCGGAGTCAAATTCCATGTATGTGCAAATTTACATGGCCATTAAAGCTGATTCTGATTCTGAGATGCAAGAGTATACTTAGGTACAATATTATATTATGTTGAACATAATATATATGGATGGATCACAGCCAACCCAGTTATTTTCAACACAACTCCTGGACCTTGGTCATGGTGGCCACAGCACTTAAAAGAATGAACTTTATAATTCTCAAAATTCTGACCCTTTGCTTTTTTATTAAAAGCATGTACTTGTACTTTTACTTTCAATACTTAAGTACATTTTATATCAGAAAAATACTTTTGATACTGAAGTACAGAAAATATTAGATACTTTAAGACTTTTACTCAAGTAGTATTTTAATAGGTGACTTTTACTTTTACTGGAGTAATTTTCCAGTAAGGTATCTTCACTTTTACTCAAGTACGGCTTTTGGGTACTTTATACACCACTGAACACCAGAGGCCAGTCAAATACACTGCTTCATACATAGTATTGTTATTATTATCAGCGTTTGTGGGCTCTCATACATATCACACATACACTCATATTGCTTCTGGCCGTAATCTGTCAGCAGGCCAATATTTAAAAGGCATCAAACACTGGACAGTGCAGGGCCGGTGGTGAGGCCCCTCTTTTAATAATTAAGGACAGACAAGACCCTAGAGAATGAAAAGAGCCCCTGTCACTGTAAATTAGCTGCTCTAACGCACACACACGCGTGCCTTCTGTAGGAAGTTCAAAGTGAACTTTATCTCAGGTGAGTTATTACAGCACACTTTTTTTTGTGGTTGGTGTCTCGAACCCTAAATCTTTAGAATCAATGTTGTCTTTTTTTTGTGAAAAGGTTAATTTTGCTCTGTTGACTTGTCGCTGATGGTTATACTAGTATCAAATATTCAATATATCAGTCAGAAGATCTGAGTTGATCCAATATGCAGATCTTTGTGCTTGGGGAATATTCAGTCCTCCACGACTTTGACCCACAGGAGCTTCAGTAGCTTTGAGCGTGCGCTTTGTACAGTTAATGATACTATATGCCGATTTGGTTTCAGGCTGCTACTCCTCCTCTGCTCACTGTGGGGGAGACGTAGCTGCCAATAAAAAGTTCATGCCCAGAACACAATGTGAAAAGTTCACAGGTAAAGTAAGCAAGCCAAGACAAACACAGATTGATGATTCATTTTCATTTTAAATAACAGTGAAACGAAGACTGTCCATCTGCCCAAATCTGTTTATACTTCTATCCACGCAGATCAAAGATCTCGCAACGGGCTTACCGATATGTCAGATGTTGTTATTTTTGGACGTACCTATGCATGCACAGGGCAGAGCCGATAGAGTGACTGAGTAGGTGTTTGAAAAGAAAGACAAGCCGGTATCTGCCGAGGTATTGCGCCATTCAAACTCTAGACTTTAGTCCGTGCATGTCCATAATTAAATGACTGATGATGGAGATGTGATTAATATGGCCTTGTCGTTAGAGTTGAACCAGTAGGAATATCCCGCTCTTTGTACTGCTGATTGTTGAGCTAGTATTTTGTTATTTTCTGTTGTTAGGCCTGTGTGTAACACAGCGGTGTGCTTTTGTGTATAAACCGTACAATTACTTAAACTCAATAGTGTCTTAAAGTGGTATCGGCCTTAGAAAACCATATCTGTGCATCCCCAGTAATACTGCAAACGTTGCAGTATTAGTATTTTGGTGACACCTGTCCCACAAGTCCACCGTTTACCGCGTCTTCCTGTCTGATGTCGTCCGTCAGATGCTCTCGTCCACTTGCTGCTCCAACACAACGGTCATGCATATACACACCGCCTGACAGGAGATGAGTGATGCAGATATTCCAGATTTTAAAAAACTGTAAAAGTCCATGACCTTTTTGTTACAAAATTACATGGTTTTGTTTCTTCTTCTCCCCCTTCCAACTTCAAAGACATTGTCACTTCTAAATCTCTGAAGAGGAGCATAGCTCATAACGTACCGTATGTAGTCTGCTCTTCACACCTTGTAATTCTCCTTCTGAAACACCTAATTAGGGGACGTAATGCGCTCCCTCTTGAGTGTGTCCAGGTGTGCCCAGTCCAGCCTCGGCTCTCTGGCAGGAGATGAGAAGAAGCGCCTCTCCATACTAAGTGTCAGCACGCGTCCCAGCACAACACAGGGCCCTTGTTCCTTTTCTCAGCACCCTACGCCGCTAACACAAATATCTCTCACCAGCCTCGCCAGGCGCTGCTCTCGTACTCTGTTCAAACATACGGCTCCCTCCTTTTTTCCGTCATTCCGCCTCCTGTCATCGCCAGCCTCTGTCATCGTCTAAATTGACTAGCACGCTCCATCTTTAATCAGCGCCCCGTCATCGCCTTTATCAGCCGGCCCACGCCGCATTCCACGCTGTAACAATCGCACACATACAGAGACTCGCGTGCAGGGGGACAGTGTGCACAGAGGGGACGTTTCTTTTCATCAAATCGGTGCCGGAAGAAGCCGTCCGCATCAGCTGGTCTTTGATCATTGTCTTTATTGAAAATCTGAATCTTGTTTGATCTTTTTGACATTTTCCAATGAAATAACTCAACAGTGTTGGTGTAATCTAATCTCAGCCACAACACATGTGATTAGTTGGACAGTGAAGTTTCTCTGTACATTAAATGTGTTTTTAGAATTACACTGAAGCTCAGTCTGGTCTGCACCTCTCCGTGTGTATACAGTATTTCCATATTTCTGGAGCATGAGAGACAAACAACACAAGGACCGGCCGATCAAAATATTTCTCCACAGCGCCGCATGTGGCCAGAAACTACACCGTGTAGCTTGAAGCAGCTGCGACTTCAATAATCCTGTTGCAGTCAGATTTAATTAACATGATAACGATACACTATACTTTTTTGGAATAATCAAAAATCACCATTTCTTGCCTGTATTTCTCCAAGCAACAAAGAGAAACTATAGCTTGGAGTTACAGCTCGAGACACTTTTCAAAGGCTCAACAGTTGACTTGAAATATGTTCACTTAACAAGATCTCTATGTGGCACTGAAAGGGTTTCTTCTGGTTCGAGCTCTGGTGCAGTTTGTAAAGAGATGTTTTTGTTTTTGATGACTCACAGCTATTTTGAGGAGCCAGTGCAAAACACTCTATTTTAAGTCCGACCTCAGCTTTAGACCTAAGTACAAATCCTAACTGAAGCAGGAGGTATCTAGAATGCATTTCTCTTTTTATTTCAAATATTTTACAAAATTATTTCGGAGAGGTGGTCAGCTACATTGTTAGCCACATTCTTCCACATTAGCAAACCAGATTTCTGTGCCTCACTTCACTATGGGAGCATGCAATCCTCTGACCCATGATATTTCCCTGGTTCAAGCTGTTTGGCTTAGTGATTTCTGTGTATGCTTGTGGTCCAGGAGCAAACGGTGCGTGAGCTGGAGCTGCGGGTGAAACGGCAGTCTGCGGAGGTGGAGAAGGGCAACGCGCTGCGTCAAAGGGTGACCCAGGAGAAGGCCCAGTTGGAGATTCACATTGCATCCTTCGGCGCCGAACTGCAGGAGGCCAACAGACGGTCCGTGAAATAGGAAGCGATAAAGGGGGGGGGAGAGGGTATAGTTTAAACTTTGCATTTGCCAACGATAACTAGGTTGTCGCAATGTTCTCTTTATTATACAATATCGAGGTCTTGCATCATGTGTTACTGTCAAGATGCATGTAAGGCGCCAAGAAATCCTTTTAAATCTGCTGAGACAAAATTGCAGCACCGGCGAGGTGAAGTGACTCGTGTGATTATTTAATTGGTGAACGGGGACAGGTCAGCGTATGTGTTAACCTCCCTGTCGTGCTCTTTAACGGTCCACAGGAATGTGATCCTGCAGAGGGAGAAGGAGCAGCAGAGTGAGCGGCACGAGCAGACTGTGCAGAAGCTCCAAGCCAAACACGAGACTGACCTGAGCCACTTGCATCAGGAACATGATCTGTCTGCCGCCAAGGTCCACACCACCACAACGCCTCGACAACGCTCTCCCTCCCTGCCCGACTAAACTGACAGTTAATTGATTCAAAATGCAAATTTGTACCGGAGTGGTTTTTCACAAGTTCCTCTCTGTTTCTCCCTTCCAGTCCTCCGAGGTGATGGAGGACTTGGAGAAAACTGTCGCGCTGCTCAAACAGCAGCAGCAGGACAGTCAACACCGAAGACACCAACAAGTCAGGGTAGGATTTGTGTTGGGGTGTGTGTGTGATTGTGCACGCCTGAAGGTAAACTGCATCTTTTCTGTTCATCCTTGTGGCAACACCATATATGAAGATGCTTAAGTTTAGAACGGGCTTGTCTTTGTTTGATGTGTCACAGTATTGCCCTCCGCCTAACAGTCATCATTCACATCATTTCAACTCTGCTTCCTTCCAGGATCAAGAGATGAAGTTTCACCAGGAAAAAGATGAAATGCGGATCAACTGTGAGAAAAAGGTATCGTGTACTTCAGAAGAACCGATCCGCTGAGCTCCATAGCTTCTGTCGTTGCATTACAACAGTCCTGGACACAGTCATTACGGTCAAGTGGAGATCAAAGCCTGGAGTCACATGTTTCTTTTTCGTTCCCCTTACTTTTATGTCTGGTCTTGTAAAATCAGGGCCGTGATTAACAAGTAGATGAAGGACTGGGCAAAGAAGAAATAGAGGATGGAAAATGTAAGATTTAGCATAAAAGTTATAAAGCAAAGAAAGTTGAGAATGGGAGTTATCTGAATAAACTTGTAGACTCACTCTGCAAAAGAGCACATTAAAAAAATGACTTTCTTCTCAATGAAGTATGGACTGTCAGTGTACCCAGGCCTGAACCTAATTGCCTTTTACTTTTGAGGGACCCTCTTCAAAGCCATAGAGCAGCTGTAAACCATAGAGAGAAGAGACCAATCTTAACAATCTGAGCTGGACCAGACCGGTCCACGCCAGACTTCTTAGGTGAAAGTTTGGTTTAAAGACCTGCTGCACCTGGGTCATCTTCAAAGTGCCATAGTTATAATGTGTGTGCTCGTGGCAGGCTGGCATGCCTAGAGACGGGGGCCCCTCTGGCTGAGACACCTGCAAGAACTTAGCAGGCCTTTGTGCACTTCACTCAGGGTCAGGGGGAATTTCAATTAAGCTTCTTTTAAAGAAAGTCCGTAGTTTTGTGTTTTACTTCTTCTTTTTTTATCCTGTCCTTGTAATACGCCTGTATTATTTTTCTTCTTCCTTCTGGTTGGTGAGAGGAGATTTAAACAATGAAGGAAAGAGGAGCTAGCAGTTCATTTTCCTTTTTTTTCTTTTCCCGTGAAAGATTCCTCTCTCCACTCCTCAGGAGTGGTAAGTGAGACACGTGATGGAGGCCAGAGTACGGTATCTGCACATAACAGGGGCCCATATGGCTGCCACAGATCCAGAGGGAGAGGCCCTCTCTGCAGGCAAATAGACTCAGATGGTACTTTTGATGGGGTGATAGAGAGAAGAGACGAGACCAGATGCACAAGGTCACAGACAGCAGAGTTTTGTTGAGTGATGTTTGATGGTTTCTGCTTGTGCACTCAATTCCACCTCTTTCTTTCTCTCTCTCTCTCCCTCTCTCCTTCCCTCTCTCCTTCCCTCTCTCTATCCCTCAGGTTTTGGCAATCCACAGTGAAGCAGAGAAAGAGAGAACAGAAGCTAAGATGAAGATGGCCAAACTAGAAGATGCACTCAGGTACAGTGAGAAAGGCCTAACTATAAGTGGTAATTATTGTAGTAATAACACAGTGGACATTTTTGGAATTGAAAAATGTCAGTGTTAAATCTGAATTTAACAGCAAACAATTATTTATTTATTTTACTGATTACAGAGTTAATATTTATTTTTAAATGCTGTATTTCCTGTGGCTAAACATTCATCCTGCATGTATTGATGGATGGGACAGAAGAAGCAAACACCGGCCATCACATTTTGGACAATAAGGGTTCATGAATACAACAAGCCTTCACCCATGTACACTTTACTGGATTAATTACAATATCATTTACACATCGGTGAGAATGATCATTGTATTTGTGTGTCTGTGGGAGTGGTCCTCCTCCTTTTCTGTTGGCCAACTATTTATCATAATGATCTAAAGCTCGGCATCAGTGTGTGCGTGTGCATTTCACATAGAATGCAAGCTGGATGCTACAGATGGAATAGACTCGGAAAACCTTTGGGAAAGACGTTTGTGTGTGCATACGCAATACTGCACGAACTCTATCACGATCTAAGAATATCATCAAAACACAGCGATCGCGTCTTGGGTTATTTGACAGGTTTATGGACAAATGTTCTGCTCTATTACTGTTTGCAATGAAGTTGGTCATTTTCAACATGCATAAATCTAGTAGAGCATTTATTTTACAATTATTAATATCGCACATTTGAGCCTCGACTTTGCGGCTTCAGACTTTATTAGAGAGTTGTTTATGTCTTCTGACTTGAGTCTTTGATCATACTAACAGTCTGCATGAATTCTGATTTAAGGTGGAGTTTGGCTTTTAAAAAGCAACCCTTGCGCGCACTCTCTTTGATCTCTTTTTTTTTTTTTACCGTGGGTAGTGCCTGGCAACTGGAGAGAAGTCGTTCCAATCAGAGCTTCACATGTGAGAAGCATTTGTGTTGTCTTGAAGAAAACTAGCAAACTTAATCCTGCTGTATAAATCTGCCTCAACACGAATAACCATAATAAGAACATCATGACATGCTGTGTTTTTTTTTTTTAAATGATGATAATCTTATTCATGAGGTAAAATGTGTACGTGCAACATGGAAGTTGATGCTCTTATTGATGAACAGTCCAACAATCGTCACCCAACTCTGCAGCTCTACAAACCGATTTAGCGCCTTTCAGCACTTTGTTTTGGATTTGTGGCCCACAACTTTACTCTCATCCATCTTGTTTCTAGCGTCCGCTCAGTCTTGTGTTTGTGTGCGCGTCTGCACCCAAAGGACGCGTATAATCCAGCATTAATTAGGGACGCAACTACGTCACGGCTTGTTTTTGCTCCGGACCCGAAGGTGCGCAGTGTCGAGTGTGAAGTTGTTTGAACCAGCGGTGCAGGCAGGCACTGCACTAGTTATTAGTAAATTAATGATAATAGTGATAAAAGTACTGCTCAGATAATAACAATAATTTTGCATCATACATTTTTTTATAATTCTGAAAGAAAATGTCACACCTTCTTTGGCTTCCCCCCTCAGCTTCTTACTCCCGCCCTTTAGCTCTATCACTCCCTCTCTCCTCTCCATAGCTGCTCACTGACAGCTCAGACTTCAACAGACTCCAACCAACCAGTCAGAACATTCCACTGGGTTTCCCAGACAGGACCACAGTACTGGGTCTCAAGCAGATTACAGTTTCCCTGCTGAAAACTAGAACGTGTTCTGCACAATTACACACAACGCCCGTTCAACAGCCTCCGCTCCAGCCTTACGCAGCCAAAGCCAGTCACAGTGCCGTCACCCCCCTTGAGAAGTTTTCAACTCTTTGTCGCAATATAATAACGGCCCAGAGGCAGTGGGTTAAAAATAACGGGTTGAGCTTAGCTGTATTTGGATTTTATTTCCTTGGGTCCTAATAAATAGCCCATAGCACTTTGTGTCTTAGCCAAAGACTTTTTAAGTGGCTTCTAAAAAAAAAGAAAAGAAAAGAAAGATGGATCCTTTTCGTGAATAAGAAATTGCATTAAGCTGTCGGACATGTTTATTATTGCTGTTCCTTTGTGTTTCTGTCAGTGTGAAACCACATGAAAACTAATTTAGCAGTTTTGTCGCATTTAATATTCAGCATAAAGATTGCAAAGGGACATTGATGGTTGTGCCTGCTTATTGTTTGCGTTCGTCATTGTCAGCTCGGCAACAGAGGACGAGCTTAAACACAGCAGACGGATCCGTCTGTGCATAAATTATCCCTTGTTGTTAGTATCAGTAACGAGCCAGTCATTCCCTCGTTTAGTGTTAAACACTGAGAAACTGCAAGTGGCCCATCGGGCTCTTAGCTAATTAAGTACTCAGACTCCACACACACACACACACACACACACACACACACACACACACACACACACACACACACACACACACACACACACACTAAACAGTCTGCTGTCTACCTGCCTGCTGTCGTGGCAACACTGATGGCCTTTAAAGGCGATCCAGGAGAACTTCAAAGACATAGTGTGTGTGTGTGTGTGTGTGTGTGTGTGTGTGTGTGTGTGGATGATGAAATTAAACAAGCTGAACTGCTCAACATGCCCTCCAGATACTGCGTGGTATGTGCGTGCACTGTGTTATGATGAGTGTTGATCCACAAACTCTCTTGGTAAAAGGATATATCCCTATTTCTAAAATGTTATATGTGCTGTGATATGTTCTTTCTTCAAAGGGATGTATCTGTTGGTAGTTTAGATTATGGTTGTTTATATCCAGCATATATGGCTGTTATCCACACCCCTTTCTTTCCATGGTTCACGCCCACTCTTTCTTTCCAGTGTGTATATATAAAGAGAAATCGCGCCATCCTGCCATGCAAATAAGCATTGCTGTGTCAATTTGAGTTCCAGGTCTGTGTTACTATAGCAACAACAACAGGAAAGCATTACAAAGCTGTGCAGAGAACAAGTTCCTCTCCTCTTCTTTCATCCCAACGTGCCTCAGATCATTACAGGGCATTAGCATAGAGATGGAGAGATGCACCACAGAGAGGAGGGAGGGAACAGCTTGCCTGCATTTGCAACAGTGACCTCCAAATCAAAATTTAAAAACGTTGGAAAATCACCTGAATGTTTAAAGTAGAGAGGTATAACAGTTTATTTCTACATTACTGTATTTAGCTCCCCATGAAGAGGCTGTCATATAATTTTTTTCGCCACCCTCTCCCTCATACCATTCCAGTCCTACTTCCTGCAGCTTGGCATCCGTAACTGGTGCCCACAACCAAGCTACTGTTCGATTTAGTAATGAGCTCTTCTACGTTTTTCTTTCGGTCAGGTATTAATTAATTAATTAAGTGTGTGTGCATGTCTGTCTTGGTCCGGGTGTCATCGTTTCTTTCTTAGTGTTTGTGCACGCCTGCCCACGTGCTTGCATGAGATAGTGCCACCTCTGCTCTTAAAGGTGTAGGATGCAGCCATCATGGTCTTTCATGTTACTTTGTGTGTGCACATGCAAACCCTACATCTGTGTGTGTGTGTGTGTGTGTGTGTGTGTGTGTGTGTGTGTGTGTGTGTGTGTGTGTGTGTGTGTGTGTGTGTGTGTGTGTGTGTGTCTCTTTGAAGTGGTCTTATCTTTCTCAGCATTCCTCTCCCATGACAGGAGGGACGGAGGGAAGCAGGGGTGGTGGTTGTCCGGTGCAGCCTGCAAGCCCAGTTAGTGTTGAGGTGCAGGAGCAGGTGGAGGGAGGTATGGATCGTCCTGAATATTGAAAAGCTTCACCAAGGCTCAATATTTTCTCCCATGGCAACTGCATTGAAAGGGGAGGATGGAGATGGGTTAAGCGCCAGTTCAATATTACAGACCTGACAAAAGGAAAGACTGTAAAAAAGGTCTTTAACTGGGACCTATAGTCGAGGTTGGTGGAGTTTAAGGACAGTTACCTCCTCGGATGCGCTTGCTGAATTTACAAGTAGTTGAAGGTGCTGAATTAAGAAATCCAGAGCATTGTTACAGCGTAAAGATATTGTGGAGTAATGGCATCCTGATGAGAGAATCAATTCTGTCTCTCTCTGTGTGGGCTGTAATGTGTTTCTGTGCTTTGTTGCAGGCTGTTCTCATCCAGCATACATAGCTATATCTACAAAAAATGATGCACCGTAAATCATAGATATCCCACCAAATAGAATTGTATGTTATCCACGTATTCATGAACTCATGAAGTTTAAAGACAGCAAAGGCCCTCACAGAGTCGGCGGGTCCAACAAAGTGTGAAACGAGTCAACGTTGATTTATTTGTCACATAACTTGCGTACTTCCTAACCTTACTAGGTAGTTGTGTTGCCTAAAGCTAACTAGGTTATTTCCTCTGAAAACAGGAGTTTATTTGGAAAAGACTGTGTATCTAACGGGCTTAAATCGACACTTGTTGATGGCTTTCGTAGGAAAACGCAAGGAAAACGAGGAGTGACTTTTCGCAGGAACCATATGAAGCGTTGTGTGAGGCTACGTTCTTTGTATCCATAGCATGACCCACATGGGCTGCATGTTACTGCAAGTGTTTCTCTCTGTTTGGCCCTCACTGGCTAGCGAATCACCAACACTCCAAATCCTACACACTGCACCTTTTAATAGAGGTGGAGGGCTGAACTTCCCATCTGCCATCGCTGCAGTCAGATCTAATGGAACAAGTCCAAGCAGTATTTATCTGGTCTTCGTGAATATTCAATTAAATGGACAGATAATGAGGCAGATAACAAGTTTCTACTCTGGAAAATAAGTTAATAGCTACCATGGCATTTAGTTATTCAGCTATAATTTGTCATATCTGTTCATCGCAGTCGCATCACTTAATGGGTTCGCCTGATTGATTTTGTGACGTTTCCACATCACGATGTAATGACATTAAATGCCTCACCGTGCTTACCTGATTGTCACTCATAACTAGATTTGACATTTTTTCCTTTAAACTAGCTTACTTACAAATATGCACTGACAGTATTATTACAGTTAATTCATGCAGTGAAACAACTCAATCTGGATAGATTGTCTTTAGGGCTTTCATTGTCTCATTAAAAAGCTTTCTAATTACATTTTTCCATTGTACAATGTTTGGGATATGTAAATACAGTATGTTGACTTTAGGGACTCGTGCCTAGTTGACTTAGCGTTATTATGCTGCAGTCTGCATAATTCATGAAGTCAAATAGCATCTAAATGCACAGTGAAGGGAAGAAAATCCCTGTTCCAAACCATGAGTAAGATCTCTTCCCCTGATGGGTTGTCTAGAAATATTAAATAACTCGCTGAACTCAGGATTCATTTCGAAGTACGAGACAGACATGTATTATGTCTTTTTGTTCACCCACATGTTTATCCACCCACATAGTGGTACTGCCGGCCTGGTCGGCACCCTCGTCATCCCTCCAGCTCCTTCGGGTGTTTAGTCGGCTTTGACGCGCGAACCAACGAGAGGGAAAGTCACACTTTCATCTCCAGTGCTGATGAGAGAGGCGAGCGCCATCGTCATAGACGACTGTTTGCACGGATGAATAGAAATGTCAGTCGGCACGATGCTAAGCCCCTTCGCTTCAGTAATGTCCAGTGATCTGCGCTTCACTGTACTCGGCCTTTCCTTGAAATGAATCTGACGTTTATTTCCTTGATTGATCATTTGGTCCAAACATGTCCATCTCAGTTACCCAGAGTTCAAGGCAATGATTTTGCTTGACCAATAGTTAAACAAATATATTAATTTCCCTGTCACAAAAGACCAGAAAATATTAACATTTGTAACCAGGATTGAGGTGTTTATTATCAGAATAGTTGCAGATACATTTCCTGTTGATTGACCTAATCGTTTCCGCTCTATGAATAGTTGCACAGGAAGGTTATTTAAGAATTAGCAATTGTGTAATGGTGGTTTATTTTGAGAGGCTGGAAACATTCTAGTGAGAGCAGATGACTGCTGTGCCCTGATGCCACTGTGGGAGACAGGTCATAAAAGAGATGCCTCTTTCTTTCTACTTAAGTGGCCATTTTGTTTCATATCTCCATATGAAATCCTGTCTATAAACAGGCCACATTTGTAGGCAGTTTTTCAGCCATCAAGCTCAATGATTCTCTGTTTTTCTACTCTCATTCTCTCTCTGTCTTTAATATTTCCTTGCTCTTGTGCTGTCTCTCTTTTGTGTTCACTTATTTGTGGTCTGTCTCTTATTCTGCATCTGTTTCTGTCTTTTTTTTCTTCTTTTCTTCCTCCCCTTTTCTCTTTCTCTGGGGATGAAAACCAAGCCTGTTTTATTTTTTCATCAGAGGACGCTGAATATTTCAGTTTTGCATTTTCTCTCTTTTTATGTGCTCCCTTTTTTTCTATTTTTTTTTTCAGGCCTCTTTGATGTGTCTGTGGATTCGTTATCATTCCGTTTGGATGAGCTCACAGAAGCAGATGCGCGGGCTCTCGCGCGCACACACACACCACGTGTACACACACACTCTCACTCTCTGTCTCTTTATACTGGAGACCAGAGGCATCCGCATGCAAGCGTGCATTCTAGTCTGTTTGTCAGTCTTTTCCATGCGCTGCTCCACCCACATCCCAGCCCGTACAATTCTTAAATACTCTACTTACATGAAAAGAATATTTGCATAGGCAATTAGAGTTGCCTCTGTGTGCATTGACTTTAATGTGTACTCTTGTATTAACTATATGTGTACGCAAATCTTTATATAGAGTAGGTTCCTTGTCTCTTTATATCCAGCACTCACACACAGGCGGCACGTGGCATTGTGTGGTTAGGGCAGTCCGGAAAACGCCGGCATCCCGGCACCCCTCCTGTCTGCCAGGCGGCGGGATGGCGGAAGCGCTTTCACCCTTTCGAGCACAAATACTCCTCTCTCTTCGCCTCCTTCTCTTCCTCCCCTTTAAACAGCCGTTTAGGATTGAGGGATGAGAGGACTTCCTCTTTAGAGAAGGCACATCTTTAATTTGAGCCTCCTCTCCTTCCACTTTTCTGACCAGAGATCCATTTAAAGCCAGCGGGCCGCCCTGGCGCTGGCACCCTTCTCCTTCCAGTCCTCTCAGTTTCTCCCTGCCAGGCCTCCCTGACTCCTTCGTCTCAGTCCCTCTCATCTCACCGTCAGTGCTCTGTTATTGATGGTGACACGCTGTCTACCTCTCGAGTGACCACACCCACACAGGGAAACACACACAGTTATTCTCAGAGGAATCTCTGAAGGTGCCATTCCTTCACCTGCTCTCTCTTCAGCTTTAGAGAATAATATGTTTCAATGTGTCACATTCTCCAAGTTTGCTGCAGTGAATCTTTCGGTGTATCCTCTGAGGTATAGGCGCAGCTCCAACTTAGTCATAGTGCATTCCTTGAGTAGAGTTGTCAGTCACACACGGAGTTTGTGACTGTGGCTCGTGAACAAAGGCACATATACATGCATGCGCACACACGGGCTCTTAAGCGAGACACACACCCAATTCATTTCTGCTCTGCCTTGGAAGTCTCCAAAAAAACTTGCTATTTCTGTGACATCCTCTTTTCCATCTTCCTCTCTTTCTGTCTTTTTCCATCTTAGTCTCCTCGTATCCTTTTGTGTCTGTCTGAGCCCGGAAGGCAGTCATGCAACGAGACTGATTAATAATTACAGAGTACACAAAATTGGGAGAGAGAGAGAGAGAGAAAAAAAAACAATTTCTTTGTCGTTTGATGTCCGACATGAGAGAGACCAAAATTACAAAGAGACAGAACACTATAAAGAGGAGAGAAAGCTTGCACATTCCTTTTTCAATCCTCTGCTTCTGTTCTTTTTTCTTCTTTTTTTCTCATTTTGCTGTTTATCTCCTCTGACTTTCTCTGTTTCCTTATTTTTAGTGTTGTATCTTTATAAAGTTGTTACTTTGATTATGGGGAGTGATTAATCACTTAACAAGAATGCAGACTTTGTGAATGTGTGTATGTTCCGGTAAAAGACTCCAGTTATCTCTGTAGTTTGTTTTGGTAAGGTGTGTGTTCACAGTTGTACCTGCTCTGCTTTCATCACTGCGTTAATGAACCATGCCCCTTATGAATTGTAAAACGTACACACGCCCGCACACACTTCAGTCAGTCCGGCATTGTGAAATATAGATGAACGTGTGGAGTGTGTGTGTGTGTGTCCTCCTCCTCCGCTGCCCGCCGTGTGTCTGTTGCTATTTTGTCGTAGCTGTTCTTCTAATTGGTTTAAAGTCTCACCCACTGGCCAAAAATGAATTCTTCCTCCTGCTCGTCTGTCCATGAGGGATAATTAAACACACAAGGAGTGTTAATTTACTAGGGAGCAAGAGACAAGCGCACTAAGACACACACACACACATACACACACACACACACACTGTCATATTCTCTCCCCAAACATTGTCATGTTTGCGCACTAATCACAAGAAAGTTCTTGGAAGATTTCACGAACTGTTGCAGTGAACTGGAAGCTGCTCAGCAGGTGTGTCTCTGCAGCCCAGATAAATTGCTTCACTGTGTGCTGAAGTTTCAATGAGGTTCACCCGTAACGTTATTACCATAAACCACACATGAAGAGCAGGGACGGGGTGCCGAAGGTTCATCTTATTTTCTGGGATTTCTGTATGATTTTTGTGGCTGTTTTGGACTGAAAACATGTTTTTGTCAAACCTCCCCAGTTTCATAAAGTTATCATCAATGTTGCTCCCAGTGAGGCATTTTTTATAATCTTTAATCATTCATCACAATGCATTCATTGTATTTTGGTCGGATGGCTATTCTGTGCTCTTAGAGAGAACACATATGTATGTAATATACGTATTTCTTATTTATCCAGACTATATGTTTGGTCACATGCTATCAAAAGTAGATTAGTATAAGCATTAGATAATGTTCTGTGTTGTTACGGCCTATATTATTTATAAATACAACAAACAAACAAAATTATAACGATATTAAAATAACATTTAATAACATGTTCTCTTCAAGAGAGGTCCTGTAATGGATTTATTATCCAAATCCAATATTAATATCATACAACAAACACTTGGATTCAATGAAACGTGTCAGATGTGAGCGCATGTTGACATGATTAAAAAAACAAATCGTGTGTGTCATTATGCAGGACAGCCGAGTTTCCTCATCAACTGTGAAGAGTAGGCCACACATTTATTTGTAGTATTTAGTCATCTAAAAGTGATGTTACTAAATGAGGTACTTGGACCTCCGATCTTTATGCAGGTCTGCTATTTTGGAAATTCACATTCATTAAAATGTACAAAACCAACACCCTCACACAATCCCTTCACTTCCAGCTTTGTCTTTCTTTCTCCCTTTTCCCATCCACACACTCCTGCCCCCACACCCTTCGTGGGTAACGCCTGACAGCTGCTTGTATTATTGTATATGATGTCGGGGCCTCTTGGCTGACAGCTCTCACTGTGAGGCCGTCCTTCTCGGTGTGCTTGTCAATCCGTTCAGCCTGCAACTCTGTGACCTGACATTTGCCGGCAATGGCAGCAGCGTACCTGCATGGGAGACGCGCAGCGTTTGACTCGTCACTCTATTCCTTCCAATGAAATAATGCCAAAAATAACTGGAGACCATCTTACGCTGGGTTTACACCAGCTGCGATATCAAATCTTAATTTTGATCTGGACTACACAACCTGTACATTTTCTTGATTGCACGGGCGGTTGCGACATTGCGATGATGCAATTTTTCCACAGACGGAAATATACAGTAAACATCTGGCTCAAATCTCTTCTGCTAGTAGTTACTGCGGGAGTAGGTGTCACCAGGACCACATTTAGCCATCATGATACACACACACACACACACACACACACAGACTCACAAGGTGAAAACAATACCAGCTACACGCTGTGGCAGCTTGTAATAAAGGTGAAATCTGATTAAACTATTCTACGAAACATGCGTTTCTACATCCATCTTTCCATCCCTTCTCGAAAGCACTTTGCAACTCCGGTTTTGAAAAGTTCTCTCAAAAAGAATAGTCCCTTGCTTTCTTGACAAAGCATTTCTGGATTTCATCACATATTCTTTTTGTGTGGGTGTGTGTGTGTGTGTGTGTGTGTGTGTGTGTGTGTGTGTGGGTGTGTGGTTTGAAGGGAGATGGAGAGCCAGCTGGACCGAGCCAGAGAGAGCCAAAGGCAGCAGATCCAGCAGGCAGATACGACACTGGAGCAGTTCAAGAAGCAGGTGGAGCTCAGCTCCGAGAAGACCTACGCTGACGTGAAACTCCAGGTCGGATACACGCATACAACGCGCACACACAAAGGCACAAGCAGTATATTAGCTAACGCGAAGCGGCATCCGCGCACGTACACCTGTTTTCACTGGTATGCTGCGTGCTGTACACCCGTCTCTAATATGAATGCGCATTTAGCACATGTTTTGTTTCCTGTTGTGTGCCAAATACAGATGCACTTTTACCCTTCCCACTTTCATGTTTGCTTTACCACAAAGGGAGTGAGCTGTTTGACAAGCAGTAACCAAGACAATGCACACACACACATTTTTGTGGTTGCAGAGACACAGCCTGACCACAGATGCAACAGGGCGCCACGCTGGCTGCGCTTGAATTCCTCCGTATGTCTCCCTCCCTCCCCTCTCCCTCCTCCTTCATCTGCTCCTATACTGAAGAAGCGCACACACTGATTTAGTCATCCGCAATGAATGCCGTGATTTTTATAATCTTGCTCATTAAGCAGGTTCGTTCATTTCCCTGCCATCGCGCGTTGACCTCACTTCCTCTCAGTGGGCGTGCCGTGTGGGATGGTTGGGTTTCGATGGAGGACGGGTCACTTGCTTTAAGCAGCCAGACTGGTTTGTGCGTCGGGCCGGCCTCACGCTCGGCAGTCTGCACCGCGTGGGCTGCTGATTATTGGGAGAGTTCTCCAATCGATGCATACTCAGCTGTAAACTTCTGACGCTGTCTTACAAGACAGTTTGGCTATAGGCGTTTTTTGGCCTTTTTGTTTTGTTGTTGCTATACTTGCGTGTGCGCTGTATTGACGAGGCTGCACCGAGTGTGGTCCTGGATGTTTTTGAAAGGGCTGCATGTTGGGGAGATTTGCAAGTTTTAGTCACTGATTAGCAAAGTTTTGGGGCAAATCGGCAGAAAAAGTTGTGTGGGAGTCGATTATGCATGATTGTTTGTGGGCACACACGGCAACCTTTATTCCCCCAGAGTGAATTTAAAATGTTTGTCGTATTGACGGGAGAGGAAATGTGCTGCTTGCATCTGAACCCTGAAGGAGGCAGAGAAGACACTGAGAAAACTCAGATGTCCTTTGCCATTAAAGTGGAAAAAAAAAAAACTCTTAGAAAAAAGCACATTAACTAAAAAGTGTTTTAGACAGACAGAACGTTTGTCTGCTTTCTCGCTTCTTGAATACATGTTTTTGTTTTTTTTACAGGGTGGGAAGTGAAATCATCTTCTCTCGATGCTTGGAAAATATCTGTAGTGCTGTATTTTTCCTCATCTTTCTCCTCCCCTTTTCTCCTGTTCTCATTTTTCCATCTCATGCTCGTTCCCTCTTTTCCCATCGCGCCCCTGGCATCCCAATCTCCAATCTGACTTTATCCTCAGCCCACATCAAAGCCAAGAGAGCAGCAGTCTCTTCTTCATCCCTGTCATCCTCCCACCCTTCTTTGCTCCGTTACATTTTCCCTGCAAAGGCAGAAGTTCTTTTGCTCTCTCTTTTCATTCTTCCATCTTTCCTCTCATCATCCTCTCCCTCTCTCTGTCTGCAGACCGGGTTGTATTTAAATGTGTTATCTGTATCTCTCTCCTCCTCTCTCTCTCTCTGTCTAATTCTCATTTTAAAATCTGTATCCCACTTTAAGACTGGTCTTAAAGGAAAAATCTGCCCTATTTTGGATTTGGGGAAAAAAAGAAGCACCACACGGAATCAAATCTCTGTTGCGCGCTTAGTTCAAAGGAGGCTTCAGCATTTTAAATGGATTAATCAAAACACATTTAGCATTTCCTGAGCGTTACACATACCATAGCCCAGATACAGAGGCGTCTCAGTAAATTACATTTCCAATTGTTTTGATTCTAGTCACCTGAACAGAAAATATTAAAGTGGAAGGGGAGTTAAGAGCAATACTATTGTCAAATGCATTTTATTTTTCAGAAAAGCCCCCAAAGAGGCAGGAGCTCGTTACTTTCTCACTGTGTGACTTTTACGCCAGCCTTTGACTCTGTGAATATTATAATTTGTATGTGAACTGCTGTATTGCATAATGTAATGTTAATTATAATATCATACTTTGATAAATAGCTCAATATATTGATGTGCTGTTATAACAAAAATCATTACGATGAGATCACACGTATAAAATATATTTCTTACCGATGGCGGTTCAATAATATCAAATTGAAAGAAAAATATTACAGCGGCATCACTCATGACGCATGACGGTGTTTGGCAGGTTCTGCATAGATTTATTGTTCTTTTACTGGGATTATGACTGCGTCAACTGTAACTAATGAAAAAATACTGAGCAGAATTCTGAACAAAACGGTATGTTCAATGTCCTGAAATCTGAGATTTTAAATCTCATATGATGTGGGCTTTATAGCAATGTAAATGTGTTTCAGATGGGGAACCCACCCTTAATGTTTGTGGGGGGTTTTAAACATGTATTTAAACCTTGACAATAAGTCTCACACAATTTAACATAATGGTATAACCGAAAATATAAGTAACAATACAAAAGCATAAGGCAGGTTGTACATACTTTCATATATTTAATATGATAGTATATCCTCTGACCAGCTCGTGGGTGGGTCCTTGTCATCTCGGGCATAGTTTAAACTGCACAAAGATTAGGTTTAAAGTCTCACTAGTAGTTTTTCTAAGATTTGATAGTTTCCTCTAGTTCGCTTCTGTTAACTGCGCTGCCTGAGTCGGCTTTGCCAAATTAAGATCATTAAAAATTCATTATCGTTTTTTTCCTGCTCTTTTGAGCCTCATCTGGAGCATCGTCAGTTATGGTAAAATATTTGAAATAACCCCGGCCACTTGCATGGGGAACCTCAGCCCTAGACGTCGGGTGTCTTATCTTAGATAATATACTATTTAATTGTGCTTTCCTCAATTGAAAGGCAAAGATTGCCAGACTCCCAATCCCATAATATCTTTGACTAGTGTATATAAGCGCTCCTTCACGTGTACGTATGTAGTTCATCCAAAGCAGCTCTACGACTCTGTGTTGTTTCAGGGAATCATCGTTTCTGGTTGTTTTTATGCTCATGTTCTAGTCTCTCTCTATCACTTTCCAATTGTTTCTGTTTTTCGAATGATTGCCTATTTAATTTAACCTTTTTATTTCAACGCATTTACATAAACGTTTTATAATGAATGAATGTGAAAGTTGAATTATTGTCAATCTTTTGCTTTTATTCTTCCCATGCCTCCAGATGGATAAGGTAGAGGTGGACCTGATCCGCTCCAAGTCCCTCAGGGAGAACCAGGCCAAAGAGTTCTCCCAGCAACTTGATGCACTCAGACAGAAATACGAGCAGCAGGTCTGTATGAGTCTGAGTTTCGGTCCATCTGTCTACAGTGTGTCTGACAAACTAAACCTGCACGTGTGAAAAGTTTTCATGCTTCTCGTGTCATGATGAAGTAATGGGAAATAACTCTCCTCTTGCTTCTCTCGTCATCACATTGTTATCTTTTCTCTATTATCGTTGAACACTCGGGCAGCTGAATCCAACCAAGGGGACTGACATTCATTTTGTTATTCCTCCACATCTGTTCCACCTGATTAATTTCTCATGATAAGGGACACGCTTTAGATTAAGCTCGGATTGCAGCTCAATAAATATCTTAAACGTCGCCAATTGAAAACTAATGCAATCTGCATGGCAGACACTCGGCACGCCTTATCATCGCATCTCTGCCACTTTTCTTCGATTAGGGGTCTAGAAACCATTTTCACTCCTCATTGAAATCCAGCCTGCTGATAGGAGGACATTTCTCATATAGCATCGGATTCAATTAATCCACAGAAACGGATATTATCGGAGGCAGCCAGTCTCATTGTTGGCGGCATGTAGCAAAGTTTATATTTCTATGACTTACATTTCACTTTAACCTCAACGGGCAGCAAGTGGGATTTTGATATCTGATGGGATACTTTAACGATGTCACTGATATTTTAGCCATAAAGAATGTGTACTAAACCTAAAATCTAATCTTCCCTCTTAAGGCAGTGTTTAGAAAGTGTTATCCTCAGTTCTTTCTTTGTGTAACCTGTGTGCAACTAAAGTAACGCTCAAACAAATGTTTTTTTTACTAGTAAATACCCTGATTCATTTTTACAATGTATATAATATACAAAACAATCTGGTGTACTTCAATCGAGAGTACAACATTTGGCAAAATAATCAAGATTGTTATTGTTGTTCAGGCATAATCATTCAGCCCTGCATAGCAACTAATAATTGCACCATTGGATAAGACATTAATTTATCCCTAGATTGCCGTCAAATAATAAATAATTTAAGTTCTTTAATTATTTCTTTAAATGAAGAAAATGTTAAGAGACTACAGCACTAACTCATGTCTATTTCCCATCTGTATCCACGACATGATACATTTTCAGCACTCAACCTGTCCGTTAATAAGCGTGCTAACGCTCCTCTCCGGGCCAGATGAAGTTTACACCGCGTGTAATGCGCTGTAGATTTGCCCAGTGTTGTTGCCAAGGAGTAGAGAAACGGTTGCACGTTATTGATTTACTCCGTGACTGAACACTTGTGTTTGTAATTATAATGAAGTTTATGGGTATAAAATAAATCACACTTTCAAAAGATTCAAATAGGATTTTTGTATCTGCCAAAGATGCATTTAAGTGGAAAAAGTGGGGAAATGCCTCTTTTTTTTCTTCTTTTTTTCTTTCTGCAAGCGTGTATAGTCATAGAAATCAGACGGTGCCGCTTAGACCTTTAAACAGATTGTATGTATATCCATAAGACATTTTCATGCCTCTATAAAGATCCAGTAGCTGACACTTTATCGGTGTTTTGAGTGCCAACTTAAGTATATTGCTCTGAGGTATCATGAATTCCATCTCATGTGAAAAACAGGTAAGTAATCAAAGCGTCTCAGGAAAAATTGAAGCGACGATTATCATCTTCTGCTACAGAGTGTGGGGGTGCAGCTGACAGTTGAAGCCAGCTACACAGGGTTAGCAGCTCGTCAGGAAGGCTTTTGTCTTGAAGATAAAAAACATATAAAGATGAAAGGCCCGTCTGCGTGATGATGTTGATGTGAGTGCTGCTGACATTAGCTACACAGTTAGAAGGGTAGAGAAAGAAAAGAGGAAATTCTTCTGTACACACGTGAAGACGTGCGATTATTCATGAGTTACTGCGAGCACAATCGTTTTATGTTGTGTGTGTGTGTGTGTGCATTCTGTCACTGTGTTTCTGCACACACAGAAGCGTGACCATGGGCACTCTGTGTGTAACCCATGCCTGCATGTGTCTGTGCATTGTGTCTCCACTCCAGAGAGATTGGTGTCACACGATTGCAGGGGTCAAGTTTGTCCATTCAGATGCTCACAAAAGAGCATTCCCTCAAGGCCAACTTCAATGAGCCGTTAAAACGGGGAGCTATGTATGAAGGAGTTGTTTTCCAGCTGACCCTGTTTGCAGCTGGACGTCATGGTGTCCTCACAGACGGCCTCGTGACGCTGGAGTGATGCAGTGAGGTCAAATGGCTGGTTTGGAGTCGTGCCCTTGAGAGTTAAGGGAAACCTCAACGACCTCTTGATTATTTCCGATTGGATAATAAAGGAGTCTATAGTTTATAGACGTGTGTGGACGAATTGTACCCAGAGATAAATACTTATATCCAGCGCTCGCTGGCCATCTTCAGTTCAAACCTTACAGTGAAGAGTGAGATGCTTGTCTTTCTTCTATCTCTCCCATCCTTCCCACACCCACCCCAGCCTCCCCTGCTGAGACCAGACAGGGCTTCTGTTCAACTCTCCGCTTCGCCCTCCTCTTTCCTCCTCCTTCCCAAACATTTCAGATCCCCCAACACACACATACACACACACAGGGGCTGAAAGAAGCCCATTACCTCACTGTCCTGTCTCAATGCAAGCACACACACAACCATGTCAGGCCGGTCTGACAGGAGTCGTGCTGTGCAGTAACACCCGGCCCGCTCTGTATCCGTGGCACCAAGCTGTGCTGTAACCGACTCAGTCTTCCCTCATAAACGCCATGCCGGTCCCTTTAAGAACCGCAGCACCCAGCATCCTCCGCTGCACGCTGGCGCTACGTGATGTCACAACCAGGCTCCTTGCTGGGTCTGCTCTCTGTCATCTCTTCTCCGTCTTTTTCTTTTAGCTGTTTTTCTCACAATGGATCTATCTTGCCCATTTCTTCATCACGCTCGCTTCACCTCAGATCCCCTCTTTCCTTCAAACCCCCCCCATGACCCGAGACTCTAAACTGGAGCGAACAGTAAGCTACGATGTCCTACTGCATGTCCTGCCGGGGAGTTCTCGAAGCCGTTGCCTGCTTCTCAGTCTGTCAGCTGTAACTTGTGCTGCTGTATGAATCTGACTATCCCTATGGGACAACGTATTCTGGCTGTGGATCTCATTTGTATCCGACTATTGTGGAAAAAGAAGTCTGTGGAGTGCACCGTAGACAACATCAGCATCGCCAGTGGCAGCAAGTGGAAGATGTTGCCCAAATCCTACATAGTGTTTGTTTAATGGCGCTCTGTGGTGTTCTATTATGAACTGGAGAAAATTGGAATGTGTGAGGTATTTTGAGGGTCTCTTTAATGCCATTAACGTAGCCGCAAAAAATAATTCTTCCCATTGCTCTTTTCAGAGAGCAAAGCGCTCTCAAAACCGGAGGGGTAAATTCTTGACTGCCCAAAATGAAGTTTCTATTGTGGCCTTCCTCTCAGTGCTGGGGACGGGATCCGGCTTCCTGTAGATAGCCGCTCATTCATCACCTGCTCTGAATAGCACGCAACGTCCGAAGATAGGTCCGCGGGTATAGCAGGCACCGGGTGTGGAGGCTGTGGATCTCCGCTTCTCTGGCAGGCCAGGTAGGGTGCCGTCAAGCACAATGTGCGGGGGATTAGCTTCAAAGCAGGGAAGCGAATGGGCCCCAGGCCCCTGCTGTCCTTTCAAGACTCGGGCTGGGGCTGCACGACGGGATGGTGTGGGGGTCACTGGTCCCCCCGCCATGGGGGAGTGGGAAGGGAACAGAGCCTGGGAAAGGCTTGGGGGCTTGGTGCTGCCCAGGCCCACCTCTCAGCAGGTGACTCCCGCTCACTGGCGTGCTGCAATACAGACTCTCTTCAGCTGCCAGGGCGATTAAGCCCTGAAAAATTGGGGCTTTGTGTCCCATTAAAAGTGTTATATTTTCCTCAACTGTATTGTGTGTAGCTGGTTGTAAACTCCAGTGAGACTGAAGTCTACTATGTTTTATACCGCAAGCCTTCTTGTTGATTGGCGCGTGCAGCTCCTTGCTATGCTCTTACTCCATATATCCTCATTCGTAGCATAAACCCCAATGATAGCAGCCCGGTAATTGTTGCTTGAGCATAATCCAATTTACAGAAAACGTGGACAGATTTTGATTAATTAATGGCATGAATGGTTTTTAAATTGGTTAAATTAAGCCTGATATTATAATTACAGGTAAAAGCGGTATCCAGAATCCTTTAGCATCTTCGCGGTTCTTCTCAAAGTTTCGGCTATCCTTCCCTCCCGCTCCAGTTTTTTTTTTTTTCTTCTTTCTGATTTGGGTTTATAATGATCATCATAGTCATCGCCTAAGCCGATTTTCGCATGCTGTCAGGCGCATAGCATGGGGCATTGGGTAGTTGCTGCAGCCAGATGGCTAACCCCTACCAGCTTGCATGCGTAGCCCAAACTAGCTGCTCTTTTATATGCCGATGGCAGAATAGGGCGAGGGGGACAGATTTGAAGAGAGAGAGAGAGAGAGGAGTGGGACATTGAGGGCCGGTCTGTACAATTGGCAGGAGAGGTGGGAGGGCGGGGGAGCGAGCCAGATGTAAACACATCACTTTATGTCCGACAATGTGAGGAATCGGAGAAACTTTTTTCCCGCTTTTTTCCCCACCTAACTACCAATTTTGCCCAAATTGGTCGGGTGGAGGCAAGGTGGTTTAAGGAATAGGACGAAGTAAGGATGAATGGATCGGTGGATGGACAAGTTGTCATGACGACAGGATTGCTCTGAGTGTGTGTTGGCTGATGAAGTCTCTCTTTTGCCTGCTTGTCCAATCAGATGGCTGAGCAGCGCATGCAGCACGAGCAGGAGAGGACGCGGCTACAGCAGCAGCACAGCGCGGAAAAGGACAGCCTGGTCCAGGAGCGCCAGTGGGAGGTGAGCAGCCTGGAGAGGCAGGCCAGGGCAGCCCTGCAACAGCACCAACAGCACACCCAGGAGTGGAGGAAGCGCGATGCCCAGGTAGGGGGTCTCCACTGATCCACGTTTGCACACACACATACATGCTGACCCACCGCTCTCCCGTGGACAACCATTTTGTATTTTGCCCATTGACGTTTTCCTGGGGTTTCAAAAGCACAGCGGGTTAAGACACTTTTGATTGACTTGAAGCAAGACAGATATTGGATATGAATACTTAGCTTTGTGTCCGGTGCAAGCGTACGGAAGATTTTAGATATTGCTATTTTAATAAAAAGGGCATTTTTATCTGGGCAAAAACAACATTGCGCTCAAGAAAAAGTTTTTTAAAACGGAATAAGCGAAACTAAAAATATTCCGCAGTCCCAACTTCCACTTCCGCGAATCTTTTTTTTTTTAAAGATTGTTTTTTTTTTACCGCCGCAGGGTTTCATGATGGAAGTGTAAGGACTTGAAATCCAGAAACCACAGGTAGCCAGATGAAAGAGGATGAATCTGTTCTGTTGAGCATCAAGCTTTTATTACAAAACCCCGGGTCCAATCTCTCTTTTATTTTCCGCTGTACGATTGTGGACCAGCGACAAGCGCCCCGTACACCCAACGAAGTGTATCTCTGCATGGCATTCTCCTCTCACAGCAGGTAGCCATCTCCATCTTCTCTTATTTCAGCGTTAGCGGCCACTGTGATTGTGTGACATTTGGGTCTGTATTAGTGGACATCCCTGACACTCGCTCAGCCTTCGCCTCCCTCCAGCCGGGGCTAGCTTGCGCTCTGTGGGAAGCCGTTTGACAAGCCAGCCCCCAACGGGGGATGTGTTTGACTCTTCATTGTCAGCATGCAGAGAATTCTGTTTATTAGCCGTTAAGTGGAGATAGGGATCCAGCCACAGTCGCACAAAATGACTTGCGAAGAAATCCGACCTTACGTTTACACTATTTTTTATTTCGTCGTCACAAAGTATAATATGTACGGCAAAGAGATCAATTACGTTTACGACTAATAACAACAACTTAGTTTTTTCCTTTTTTCTTGTAAAAATGCAGCAATATTTGACGACCTAAGAATCTTCCCGAGTTGAACATTTTAAGAATTTTGTCTTAAATGTTAGTTTTTTTGTCAATAGAAGGGATACTCCCACTAAGAGTAAAAATGAACCCCTGTTGCGAGCTAAAATGTCAAAATATTGTGTCCTTCGTTCGTCAGCTCTGTTCCTCATTGGTAGTCAAGTCATCTTATACCGCCACGCTGCTGTACTGGCTGGCTTGTGTCACAGCACTCTAAAAAGCTAAGAACTGTGTAACATGACGGAACAGTCGTTTTTCTTTCCTTTTCATTCCCACTCAAATGTTCCCATGTCTAATATTTTTGGAAAATGTCTTTCACAGCACTGATGACACCAGCTAGTGTGTTATTTGGGTTTCTGGAAATGACATTTCTGCTGATAACATGCTGTCCCACTCGTGTCAAATTGACGCGTTGTTTGACAAATCTTAGGATCTCAAGAGGTGACAGAAAACAAACTTCCCCACTGCTCATCTCAAATTCTCAGTTCCTGTTTGCTCGTGCAGCATTTTGAGTAGAGATCAGACACCTGCCTAATGTCAGATGCTAAAGCGGCAGAAATCCAGATTTTCACTTCGGCCTTGGACGGGATTGTGAGGTTTCTGAAAGCGGTGGGGATGGTTTTGACTTCCTGTGTGAGCACTGTTCTACGGACGAGCGGTTAAAATGACAAGAAGCTGACACTCCGGCAGCAGATATGTATTAAAGATGAGGCTTTTGTTTTTAGTTTTTTACACGGAGTAAAGCCACTTATTATTAAACACTTTTGCATTACCAAAGTTGTGGAACTCTGTCCCGTCACACTGATGGCAGGACAGAGTGGCCTCTCTCTGCCAGCCTTTCTACACCATCACACAGGGCTGTGAAAGTTGTGAAAATATGAATGGAATTTTGAAAAGGAACATTTGGAGAAAACATAGAGCACTTCCTGCAAAGCAAATGCCACGGCTTCTTTTCTTCTTTCATTTCGCTTGTGCTTGTGGGAGCCTCGGGCCTTTTCAAACACGCTCCAACCACATGGGTCAGATGGACAATATATTATCATCAAGAGCCATGTCGGCAACAGACGACGCTAATCCCTGCTGTGGCGATTGAACCCAGGCGTCATTATTTCACTTTCTCTCAGTCTTCCTGGAATCATTTCAATGACAGTTGTCGCTCGGAAGTTGGCGACGTGAACAGCAAATGTCAGTCACGCGCTTGTAGGAGGAGTCATACCCACTCATGCACTTGATGTGGTGGGACACTAATATATAGCATTCCTGACTCTTGCCTTGTGTTGGAGAAGGAGAGTCAAGGAGTCGTAGCAGCGATTGGAAGGAAGTTTTTAAAAGAAGAAGAAAGAAAGAAAGAAAAAAGAAAAACCGAGGACAGGTTGTCCTCATCCCACCCGAGTGTGTTTTCCAAAATACTCTGGCTTCACCCACGATCGAGCCGCAACACATTATTCAGGCTATATGACCCATCTGGTGTGTACATGGGGTGTCTATTTGTCAACATTTACACTTTTAAGTTTCTTTTGCCGTTTGTGCTTTTGCCGTTACACGTTATGAAAGAATCCGAATTAAGCCTCTGGCTTCGAGACCTGTTGTGTGATTGGCATCCCACCGACTCTGGGGATTAACTCTCAATTCCCAGCCTTGTGGACCTGCATGTTCTACTAAAAGAATAAAGTATTTGTGAAACCGTTTTTTAAAAATACCAGAGTATGAAAGGAAGCTTTCATTTGGCTGTCTGTCCAGGATGATGAAATGTCTTCTGGCTGGTTAAACACGTCTGCTTGCAGCCAGTTCTGTGCCGTTCTGTCAGCTGATCAATGCCCCCCAGAGGACGAGGGAGTTTTGTCGGCTGCTTCTGGGATCCATCACTGGTACTCTCTCTAACACGCCCCAATTCTGATGTAGTGGCCTTTCTTTTTCGCCTCCCCAAGACACACATTGTGATGAAATCCTCCACCCATGGAGTGTTATGAATGTATTTAACATAAGCAGCTTTCCTTACTTATTTCATCTTCTCTATAAACTCATGCAATTTTGGAGAATGTAAAGATTCATTGTATTATATAATGATACAATTCAACATATTGTGCTGTTTTTTTTTCTCAATCTACTCTATTTTGTGTCTGTGATGCGTTCAAATTGTTAAATAATATATAACAAACTAGGACAAGCATTATAAATTGATTTGAAGCCTCGTTTGTTTTTTTGTGTGCAAAAAAACAGAATTGTTTGTTCAATGCAAAAACCCATCATTCATATTTTTTCCCACCGGCTCCCCCTCAAAAACTAGGTATTATTTTCCAGACTAATTATTTATTTTTCTAAAGGAGCGTACACGCCATCTGGACTTCAAACGGCATGGGGGAGAGCGCGAGTCTTGTGAGGTCTTTCTTCTGGGCCATGATGGACTAAATAATGATGCTGTCAATTTTTCAAAGCCTTTCAATCCCAAGTACGTGATTAAGATGTGTCAAATGAAGAGGGTGATGACAGACTGAGTTAAGCCAAGCTAAGAGGAAGTCGGATGAAGCAAACAAGGCAGACAGCTCGACCAGTGTGCGCATTGATTGTCTAAAATGATTGGTCCCTGAGATCTGGTATCGCCAAGTGGATCCTGTCTTGTTGCTCAATGATTTCCAGTAGCGTGACTCACTGAGCTGTGTTGTCACAGGGTTTGTGATTCTTTTGAATTATTTCATCATCATCATAATCATCATCTTCCCATGTACTGTGATGTTATGTGAGAACCTAGCTGGTTTTTCTTTTTTTCTACTCTGAAGGATGAATCATGGGCGAAGTCATCAGTGACTCCTGATGCTCTGTGAAGAGTTTGAGTGTCGCAGCACGTTCTCCTTCTAACCATGAAGCTGATTTAGTATGTGCATACTTCACATCTCAGGCAGATGCATTTCTATCCAGCTGACAACAGTAAAACATTCACTGCAACACTCTTACCTATGTTTGCATATCTATATTTCATTCTAAACATGTATACATTATTTACCTGTGAAGGCTGAAATTGTCCGGCTATTTTATTGGTTATTATGTGTCAGTCATATTGCTAACACTCTATCAGTGCATTGTGCACATGACATGTATACATACTGTGCTTTAGGATTGTTATATACAGCATTGGCTGCATATGGCCCTGTTGCAGTTTACTGTCACGACAGCGTTTGTTTCTGTTAAACAATCAAAATAGTGTTCGCATGAGGGCCAGATGAATAAAATAGTTACAGTTAAGGGAATGTTTTGTGAACAGATAATGAAGAATACATGTTAAAGGAACAATCTAACATTATGGGGAATATACTTATTTGCTCTCTCGCCGAGAGTTGGATTGGAAGATACCACTCTGATCTCACGACACGTGCATTAACTGTGGCGCTCGATGCATGAGTTAATTAGCTTAGCTTAGCATCAAGGCTATCAGCAGGGAGAAACCGCTGGCTCTCTCCAAAGCGCAGAAATATGCCTGCCAGCGCCTCTGACGCTCACTGGATAATTTGTTGAATATTGTTTGTTTAATCCATGCACAGACTGAGCTCCATAGTTACTGCACAGACATGCGAGTGGTATCATCTAGCTATCGGTAAAAGGTAAATAATAGTGTATCTCAAAGTAGAAGAAAGTCCACACATAAGTTAGGTTTATAGCATAGGTCAATAACGTTTAGGCTGAGGGTTTTCCACCTGTCAAGCTAATGCAAACTTTCTTTTCTCACAGCAGTTATTTGAGTTGTCATAGTGGGAGCAGCACATGTGCAACTGCTGTAATTAGATTAATGGATCGGCTCCATTTAAGTGTGCCTGTGAGCCATGTCAGCAAGCCAACATGCACAATACCAGGGCCTGGCACTGACATGCCAAGATGGAATACAGCTATTATAAATGTTATTAGTTGCGCCGCTGTTTGCCAAGTCATATTATCCACTGAACGGTTTTGCCTGAACAGCAAGTTCATGGAATGCTTTTTTAAAATGGGACAACACATCACTTTACTCTTATGTTATTACATCCTCATGACACGTTTTCCAAATTAGCATACCAGTAGAATACTAAGTCCATTAAGAATAATGTTAAAGATGTACTATACTAATATTTTTTTGGTTTGGTCAGAGGTGACTGAACACATGGACACTCTTCACCGAATCATAATTGGCATTCTTCCTACAATGGAAGTTTGCATATTGTAGAACGGGGACAGGAGTGGCAGCTTTATTAAAAAGTTGCGGTCAAACAAAGTTAGAACACCTCCAGTTTTATTCCCAGCACACCCTGGCTCTTCACAAAGGGTGATGCCAAAGCAATTGCCATAATACATTTGGCAAGGAAAGTAGCACATGGGTTAAATGGCTGTGCAACAAGTCACATTAAAAAGATAATGTGGCAGAGGAGCTATGTCTGGTGTTTTTTCAACTTCTGTCTCTCACAATATTTTCGCTATGAAGATCTACAGTAGAGGATGAAGTCTCGTGGCTTCTCCTCTACATTTCACTTTGTGTCCTCGTTCTCTCGTTCGAAACAGAAAGTCTGTTACCAGCGCTCTGTTCTCCCGGCCTTTTGAACTGACACGATTTGACCCGTTGCGTTTCATTTGACACGCCTATTGTCGCAGAGGGCTGCTGCATCACAAAGCTCGTCAGCCGCATGCTAGCACGTGTCCTGTTGGAAGTGTCTGCGCTCACACACTCGCAAAGGAGACGCGCTCTTTTGGCCTCTTAAGTGTCTGAAGTGTCATTGCCAGTGCCTCTGTTCTGAGATTATACTCTAATTTATTAAAAGAGTTTTTGGAAAGGCAGATCATCCACATTTGTTAAAGAGAGAATTATACATTAAAGATTCTCCAGGGCTCAGATCCTATTGCGGCTTGCCCTTGAAGGCGCCAGCGGAGCAGGGAGACGGGTAATGCTGAGAGACAGCGGAGTGGGACATCGAGATAGAGGATTGCATGTGTTTGTTTTTCTTTTGCCTCATATTCTCTCTGAATCTGCTGCATGCCATTGTATGTGTGTGACAGCTAGAGCATGTGTGGCTGTTTATGGTGTGTGTGTGTGTGTGTGTGTGTGTGTGTGTGCACAAGTGGATTTGGCTGTGTTATACTCTCGCCAACACTGGCACACACAGAGCCCCGGCATCTGCCTGTTTTTGTGACACGCCTTTTGAAGTCTCTTTGATTCTCCCTAGTGCCCGCTAAAAAAAGACTTCAGGCACTTTCTGTCTGATTACCTTAACATGGCGTTGTCCTTGGATGCCCAAGCTTTTAAAGAGGAGGGGCAAAAGGCAGAGCACATAGTGCGATCCCAAGTAAGAAATAAACCAAGGAGAGTAATGAGGATGTGCAATAGCTGGGGAATATGTGCAATATAGGTAGGGAAGGGTGAAACACAGCAACTGCAATGCACCTGAGAGCCACCTGCACTTTACTCTGATGCTGTCTTGATTATTGCTTGTTGTTGAGACTGATCATATCATACAGATACATGTAAAACGTGTGGTTATGTATTTGAGGACAGTGAACATGTGATATCCAAATATACTAGATGTGTGTTGTCATATCACAAATGCACATCCATTGTGTCCTCATGCTGAAGCCTGAAGTTTAAAATAATGTGGAATTTGCATTAAGAAAGCACTTCTCTCAGTTCTGAGGTTGCAGACGATCTTCATCATACCAGCTTAAGTGATGCAGTTTTGTTAAAACAGTAAGCTTATCTTTTTCCTTTTGGCATTTTTTCAAAACTTTTGAGATTTCTGGTGTTTCTGAGGCTGTGGGGTTGGGCTTATTAGCATTCATACTGTGTAACGTTGACGCTCACTGGCAGCACTATTAAAAAAAGGCTCATCGGGCAAAGTCAAGGCTGCTTGTTCAAAAAGAGAGAGGTCAAGAGAGGGGTCACGCCATCGCAGCAGCCCCTACACAAACACACAGAGGAGAACAGAACACATGTAAGCATGTTTGTGAAACTTTCCTGCACTTAGTGAGACTGCACAGGCACTCCCTCACTCGTGGATACTTGTCTCAATCTCTCTGCAGCATCACTTTACTCATACATATCAATGGTACAGTATGATTCTGTGCATTGGGTTATCAATGTATATTTGTGTTTCTATATTTTCACCCTACAGTACTCAGCTTATACTTCTGTTTCTCTTGATCCATCACATATTTGGCAGAATATTGATGAGACATGTGTCAGTGCCAGAAATGCATCAGTAAAGAATATGGGTGGATGTTCTCATAACTTGTCTTCATTGTAATATTAAATAAACATATTTGGACTTACATGATGAACAAGTTCACTTCGGCCAAAATGATCAAGGTAGCCTACATCATCATCTAGGTGTAAAACAAACACATTTATATGGACCAATAAAGACAGCATCTCTTCTCTCAACTGGAATATGAAATCTTAACCGCAGAGCATCTCAGAGCCACATGATGGTCATCGGTTAACACTTACCTAAATTCCCTGTGCGTCTCTCTATCCATCTCTTTCCAGACGATTTCCGATTTGGGAGCCGAGTGTTCGAGTCTCCGCGATGAACTCCAAGGAGCCCATGCACTGCACAAGCAACAATTGGCTGAGTTGGCATTACTCCAGGAGGAGGAAAAACGAATGTCGTTCCTGGACAAAGAGGCATCTCTGGACCGACTCCGCTCTGACATGGAGCGCATCCGTGGCGACCTTGAGGAAAGCCACCAGCAGGAGAAGGATGCTGCTCAAGAGAAGGTGGGTGAAGGGAAGGAGGGAAAAGACGGGATACAGTCAGTTTCCAATAGGATGCTGTCTGCATAAATCACGTTGCATCACTCTCTGTTGCCTGTATGGATGAATGCCTATTTGAACAAAGGTTACATGACAAAATACACCTTTCTTTCACCTCTCTCTGTGTCTCCTTCTGCCTGAGGTGTTTGTCAGGACATGTGAACAATGTTGTCTTTATCAAGTTATTATTATGTCTGATCAGTGAGAACAGAACATGTCTGTGTGAGTAGGGCTGAGACTAGTTGTCTCGAGCTTTTATCCTATTTCGGCCTTTTACAACCCCTCTCATTCACCCATTCTCCCACGCCGATGACAACAAGCTACCTTGCGAGAGGAGTTCCTTGTCTTGACAGGCCTGTGGACCGAAGGAGCCGTGGATCAAACTGCCACGACCCACTCCGCCACAGCTGCCTCCAGAGGAGGGAAGGCTTGCTCGGGTTCACCACTGTAGCAAAGGTCTGCTTTGACCTGCCCGATGTGTCTTTCGCTCCCGTCAGTTGTACAGATCAGTTCATCTTAATGTTCACACATCACAGCTGGGGTTAAACCTGTGCATGTGTCCTCTCGGATGCACCCGCATAAAACCCAGCATATTGCTATTATTGTGCATACTGGATGCTTAAACGAAGGTTGAGTGAGGTAATGGTGCAGTAACCATCGACACTACATCTACGTATGCATTTGTTGAAGCTAAATCATTTGGTTGACCCTCTTACCATCATGGGATATACCGTTTTGACAAGTACACGCTAGTTAGGGGATTGGGTTTAAGGGTCGGTCACTGAGTGGAAACTAGTGGAAATAGCGTTTCACAAGAGCCAACATCCAGCTTTGCTTTTTACTATCTTAGTGAACCAGGAAGTACTTTAATTAGAACTTCTGAGGTTTCCTCCCTTTCTTGCTCTCATTCTGTTTCATATTCGCTCCCCTCGCCACGACAGAAACTGGACCCACGGCTGGGAAATCACCCATAATCTTGTGCTGGTCTAGCAGGAAGCTGACCTAAGGTGGTTGAACCTAATCCCTCAGCAGGTCCCATCAAAGAGAGCATTTTTCATTAGACACCATCCCGCGCCAGCTGCGCAGTATTAGCCCCGGAATGCAAGGACCTCCAAAGCACCCAGTCGGCCATTTTGGCTCCATATGGCACACAGAACCGGGGTTACTGAAGGAGAGAGATCCGAGGGAAATGGTGTGCTTATTACAGACTAATCCTCATTTGAAGAAATCACGCTATTTCCTATCAGTCCCATTTTTTTCAGGTTTTTTTTCTTCCTTTTTGGATATGTGAAGGCTGTTTTGCAGCTAAAAGTTATTTATCTTTTTGGCTCCCTTTTAAGTCCTCTCTCTCCTCCCTTTTTTTTCTACGCAGGGGAAAAAATGACCCACAGTTGTCGGGGAATCTGGAGTGGATTCAAAGCAGTGATGCTGAATGTTGAACTCAGACTGATAACACTATAAGCAATGTGCTAGTTTCACTTTTTATGAAAGAGATTAATGATTTCTCCAGGCTTTTTTTGTCAGCTGAAAGTGCACGCTTCTAAAAAAATAAAAAAAAATAAACAAAGGTTGAGCGTCTTGCTCTCCCCCCCCTTTTTTCTACTTTCTAATCTGTCTCCAAGTTTGACTTTGGGAGTGGGCAGGGAAAAGTTTCACTACTTTGTAGCGCCCGTTTTTTTCACGTTGGATTGAAGTCGGCCAGCTCTCAGATCCATATTGACTCGTTCGGCCTTTTTTGTAAGCTAAAAATTTCTCATTCTTTTGATGCAGACAGAAATGCTGTCCTCTGCAGTCCACCATCCTCTTGGAAGCAGAGCCTGGCCAGCCCCCCCCCCCCCCTTCATTTTTTCAACACATCTCCCAGATCCTGGAAAAAAGGCCGGAGAAATCCATTAAATCCATGAATGGATTCCCATCAAAGACGCATGCGTTTAAGGGAGAGACAGAGAGGGAGAGAGGGACACAGGGGGATGGGATGTGTTTTGGGAGTCGACAGCCGGAGTGTTGGAATGAAATAATGAGAAACAGAATATCAGAGGAGATCAGACGTTCAGATAGTTCCATACATTTGAGCTGCACCAAAAAAGAAAGGAGCAGAGAAGGAAAAGTGATGGAGATAGGCTGAGTAGAAGGTGTGGGGTTTTTACTCTGGTTGATATTGAAGTTTATCTTTGTGTGTGTGTGTGTGTGTGTGTGTGTGTGTGTGTGTGTGTGTGTGTGTGCGTGTGTTTGTGTGTTGGTGGGCGTGTTCATGGAGGAGACTGAACTGAACCTCCCAATCTCCGTTCTCCACTGTGGGGCCTGTGAAGCTGCCTATGTACCTGATAAAGATGCTTCATCTCTGGACTACAGTGAGCACGGATCCTGCCTCCCACCTACACCACCTCCTTATCTAGCCCTCTTTTTTTACCTCCACCTGTCCATCTCTCCCTGTCTCCCCCCACGTGCCTTCAAGTTGTGGCACAGAACATTATAGAAAGTCCTAAAGAGTTACCAGAAATCTGGGCTGGGCTTTGAGGAAGTGAGGGAATACTGTTTCTTACTGTGTGTGTGTGTGTGTGTGTGTGTGTGTGTGTGTGTGTGTGTGATGATAAAACACAGGTCATATTTGCAAATAGTGCTTAATAGGCAGTACTTGTATGAGTTTACAGTTTGGTGAAAGGAGCAAAGGTCTTTGTGTTGGACCTCTTCACTTCACTCAGCTGTATCGTACTCCCTGCTTGTCAATACTAGAGATCTGAGATACTGTGAGACAAAGGCCTCAGGTTTGATAGGAAATGAATAATGTCTGGAACTTTTAATATTTTCTCTGAGTCTGGACAGCCTTTTGAACTGCTTGTGGAGATTAGATGTCCCAATTTTGCTTTGGTTGTGTGGGTGAGGGAGCAGACTTATATTTATTTGGTGTTTGCACATGTACTGAATGTATTTTGTCATTTTAAGCACTCGCATTCGTGTGACTTTTAATTACTGGTGTAAAGTAGAAGAATAAGAAAGCATGGGTGCATATTTGCAGTACTTCCATGTGTACACCTACATGCACGCCTACTTTCACTCCAGATCAAAGGACGGGGCATTTCATCAAACACTAACCAAGTGTGACAAAACCACCTGGAGGCAAACATCAGCCAATGAGGAGGCAGCTTTTTGGCATGCAGTAGCCAATTCCTGTTCCCTGTGTCACAGCACCAGTATCCCTCTGGCCATGTCCCATGTGACACCAAAGTGCTCACTCTTTCTTTGACACGCACACACAAACAGGTTGAGAATTAGAAAGCTGAGGTATGAAGGCCTCTGTTTTGCAATTAGTCTCTTTTTTTTCCCCCACGGGTAATTCACTTTGCTTTCAAGGAGGCAGAATATAAACATCCAAAAACTTGAGAGGTTCTTCCTCAAAAAGTTAGGTTGGTGTGTGAGTAAGTACAAGTCTCCCAGCTGGTGCTGGAGCTTGTGTATCTCACAATGACACTGCAGCTGTATAGAGCGTTCAGATAGCAGAGCCAGTGATACTGTAGGTGCTGATGCTCTTCCGTATCATTTGGCTGCAAAGTAAAAATGAACGATCAAAAACACTTTGTTAATGTACTTGTACTACTTCTACATGTACAACTAGTTCCCTGCCAACAAATCTGATCAAATGTGTGTTTTGGTTGGATCAGCTTGGTGGCTATTGTTTGGGGAGCATCGCTGGCCTTGATCTGATATTTTGGATCCAGATGTTCCCTTTGCATCTGGATTCAGTCGTGGTGGATAATCTGTCTAATGTGATCTTTTTTTTTGAGCAGATTTTGTCTTCCAACTCGCATTTGATTTCCTCTGTGAGAAACTTTGGTTACAAACAAAACTTGTTTGGTCACTTGTGACCACAGTCGGTGCAGCTGGAGAACAGGAATGCAGTGGCAGTTTGGTACCTCAGCACGGGCACAGACTTCAACCCTCATTAACGTTCTTTGGCAAAGGAAAAATCATCTGTGTAACTTTTGTTTGTTGTTCTAAGCACAAAGCTGACTCGGCACTCTTTTTATGTGGCCGGAGATCCATCTGCTCTCACACTATTGGACCCGACCATATCTAAATGTGGTTTGACTGATTGGATCTTCATGTGTCTGCAATGTGTTCTTGTTGCATTCACGTCCATATGTAGAGCTGTGCGTTTGTGATCAGACCACCCAAGATGTGTTTTAGTGCAAAACATGCGCTCTCCTGATTTTCAAAATGTTCATTCATGCCAGTCTTGGTCACTTTGTGCCTCTTTTGTCTGCGGATCTTGTTTGTGTGGATTTCTGCTCTTAATCGGGTAACTCCAGTAATGTCTTCGCTCATCGCCACCTTTTTATGTTTTGTTTTTATCAAAACAAAAGCAGAACGTCCACAAGCAGTGATGAGACGGTATCTACAACGCTGTTGTGAGCAAAAAAAAGTCCTCCTAAAATGACGGATAAGACCCAACAATAAACTCAAAATGCAGAACGATTTAATACAATGTTCCAGTACACTCGTTAACATGTTCACAAACCATCCATATGCCTCCATTCACGCTAGCTTTGATCCTTTGTACTTTCACACTTGGTGAGTGTAACGTTCTCTCTCTCAGCCAGAAGATGGTGGTACGAGGTTGTTGTCATTGTTATCGTAGCCACGTCTTGCCTCTCTCTGGCCCACTGTCGCTGCCGATTTATTAGGTTGCTTCTCTGCCATTTGGAGAGACACCAAATCACATTATTCAGTCGGTCATGGATTAAACGGGGAGAAGAGAAAACATAGACGGAGGGATGATCAAAGAGGGTCTGCATTCACCTCACACTAACACACTAAATGGGAGACAAAAAGATGGGGGAGGCAGAGCGAAGGATCAGATTTTACGGGAGAAAGATATAAAGTTTTGGATGTTCCGTGCAGGGATTTCAGATTATTGGTTCTATGCGTCTGCGGTTGGTATATGTTTACATCATAGCTGCTCCACAAACACACATTAAAGCATTTGTGTATGAACATAAGTTGTTTGTTTGTGTGCGTGCGTGTGCGCAGACGTATCTGAGCTCCTCGTTTCCTCAGTGCACCATCGGGCCCGGCGGCAAAGAGAGAGAGTGAGAGAGAGAGAGAGAGAGAGAGAGAGAGAGAGTGAGTCACCCAGCAGATGAAAGAGTCAAAGTAAAGGCTTTGCCGTCCCAAAAAAAACATCACACAGTTCCCTTGCTCACTTTTTGAAGTCATCCAAGAGGAGGGAGGGAAGCGACACACTTTCTCAATCGCATTAAAACATGGCGTCAGGCAGCTCCCATCTTGTTGCACGCTATAGATTACACTTTGGTTTGAAGTGAGAGTTTTAAGTGGGACACCATGATATTGGGCTCTGTTTTTTGGCTTTAAGTTCCTAATTCAACTCAATTGATTCAACTCAATTGAACAAAGTAGGGATGGAGGCATAAATAGATCGGAAGTGAGGTCTACCTATGCAGGAAGACAGAATGGCATCATCAAAAAAAAGTTAACCTCTCCTCTTAACAGTCATCTTAAATTACATGCCGATAAAAAATATTCACAAAAATCTGCACACAGAAAGCACGAATGAAACACTTTTTCTGTGGTTTTAAGCGACGAAAGAAACACAATCTGTGATTCTCCAGGCGACTCTGACCATGAAGCATCCTCAGCCTTAAACCACCTTTTCTTCCTGACCTTCTCATGTGGGTTAGTTGTTAAGCCCATCACACTGATGATAATGGGCGTAATTGGTGTTCTGATACCGAGAATCGGCTGGCGAAGTGAGTTATCTCTGAACATTCGGTATGTCTGATGTATGTTTATCTGTGAATGCCGGCTTGTGTGTGTGCGTGATGCATTATTTCTGTACTGTGCGGCACTGACAGTGAGCAGCAGGGATTAAGAGAATCACTACTGACAGGCAGTGATGGCAAACTGTGAAATGGAAATAAAGTCTCTTGTCATTACAGCAGCAACTCTCTGTGTCTCACACAAAGATACACAGGGAAGCACAGCAAGACAGCAATGATTACAGACAAACGAGCAAATAACATCTCCCAGCTCTCCCTCGCTGGCAGATTGAACTCAAATTGTTATGAGAGACATGCATAGTGAACAGAGGATCGTTTTGAATGCTTACAAATACTGCTGCCACTAAAAATGAAAGATTCTCTTAGAAATCATGTTTTTTTTTTTGAGAAATGAACCCCACAAATCAGTTCCCTTGTGTGCAATATACGGCAAGTTGTCTGCAGGATGTGACTTACCAACAACCATTAAAATAGCATGTTCTGTGACTCATCGTCTCTTTAAGAACACAGTGTCCTTTACCTAATCACCTGTAAATCGGTTGTTACATTGTGTACTTTACCTAATCACCTGTAAATCGGTTGTCACATTGTGTCCTTTCCATGTGTCGGGTGACATCATCCTTGTGTTGCGTCAATTTTATATAGCAATGTGAGATGATTGGAAACATATCGGAGAAAAATGCCATATGGAGACAATATCCTGTCCAGGACTATAGACTGCACTGAACAAATTCTGAAAGTCCTGGAAACAGGCACACTGACTTTAACATACACAGACGTTATCATGTGTTGGCCAGGCGGAAACCTCCAGGTCTCAAGAGGGAAGCCAATGCAGAAGTGCCTCAAAGCGACTCCTCTGGAAAAAATTAATCCGCTAAGAGAAAATGACTCAACTTCTCTCTTGACTTATTACCTCAGTAATCATTGTACACATGAGTTTATCGATAGTTTCAAGTCTTCTTCAATACAGCGTGATGTTCGTTTAGTACATTATGGTCCCATTTAGAGCAGATGGACCATAAGGTGAGGTTTGCTTTAGGGCGAGGCTTCCTTCTGATTGACAGTTTGCTACCGCAGCGTTATCCATTCTGGGCGTTGTTTGTGTTGTCCTCTTCCAACTTTAACCCTTTCACGTTGTCATTTCAGTTTGTGAACGTTAACTGTGACATATTGGTCACCTAAAAACATCTTATTACTCGTTCAGTTGTGTTTCTCCCTCTCGTGTCACTTCTGGTTGCAAAATAGCTTTTTGCAAAATAAGATGGCGACAGCCAAAATGACCAACTCGAGGCTTCGAAACGGCTATCCACAAACCAATGTTTGTGGACTATGTCCTCTTCTTATATTCCATCTGTGGTGTTGGCAAGATTGCTGTATTGAGAAACGTTTACTTTAGTTTCTTCCTCCTTTATCAACAATCCAATGGTCCATTCCGGACAATGTGACTCACTGCACACCTTGAGCAAATCTCACTTCCAAACAGCCGCGGATCAAACGCTGCATGTGTGTTTGGCCTTCATGTGTCCTGTTTGTCCATTGTCTGTGTTTGAATAAGTGTGGCTTGTGTCCGTGTGTGTGTGTGTGTGTGTGTGTGTGTGTGTGTGTGTGTGTGTGTGTGTGTGTGTGTGTGTGTGTGTGTGAGAGAGAGAGAGAGAAAGTTGTCACCCATATTCTGCTTCCCTGTGTGTGTGTGTGTGTGTGTGTGTGTGTTGCCTGGTTCCCACTGCAGATTATTAATTAGGTTCTGGTAAGCGGTGCATGCCTTGCCTTCAGATCCACTTCCACTCTCTTTAACGCACACACAAGTACCCTTACACGCACACAAACACACACACACTTCAAAGCAGCCGCACTCCACACAGCTAGGATTAAGAGGCGATTGAAGAGCCTGATACAGCCTCAAAGTGCCTTCAGCACAAAAATGCCTTTGGCAGGGCACAGGTAGTCTCTTTGAAAGTCCTTACACACACACACACACACACACACACACACACACACACACACACACACACACACACACACACACACACACACACACATATGAGCTTTTAATTTAGCTCTGATTTTCCCTTTGTATTTGTCACAGTCCTATTGGGTTATTTTTCTTGCATGTACTATCCATATCTTCATCTATTTCCAGACATTTTTAATGTGTGTTTAGATGGTTGAGCTGTATAATGTATGATGTTGTATAATGCTTCCTGCTAAAGTCCCCTGAGTGACTGTAGGTAAAAGGAATAGGCAAGTAGCAAGCTCTTTATGTTTTTATGAAACATCTGAGCCTGTTTGCATGTCAATACGGCCATATGTTTCCATGAATATACTAACGTGTGTCATATACAGTACAGAGAGTCACGCACACCTCATTACCTCACAGACAATTACAAAGATGATGCTGATATATAACTTTGATGTCAACATTTCTCCTTCTGAGACACATTTAAGTCTCATCCTTCCTGATCATCTTTAAAGAAATCATATCTTTGGTGTTTGTGACGATGTTTTTTTAGAGCAAATGTAGGCTGCTTGAGAGTTATGGTTAAAACAAATCTAATACTAACTACCACAGTGCCACTTCAACTGAGCTGGAGTCAAGATGGAGCAGTCTGGCCGCATTAAAGGGAGAACAACTGTCAGCTGTAAAAAGAAAAGAAAAAAATCGTGGAAGGACTCCATTTGCGCCCTACTCCCAAACACAATTCTCTCTCCTGCCGTTCCCCTTCTTTGTCTCCCCCTCTCTCATCAGCTGCTGCAGGGCCCCAAGGGACGAGCAAACTGCCACTCAAAGAGTCCTGGCGCAGGAAGACAGGCCGGTATCCTTGGTGATGGCTCTGTGTTTCCGTGGTGACAGGTGTGTCCGCTCGCAGCCGGGCAGCGGTGTGTGTCAGGAAGTGTTTGGATGGGGTGCAGAGTCCAAACGCAGCTCAGGTGTTGACGGCTGCGAGGGATGCGTTCAATGAAACGTGTTTGTTAGCGAGTTGTCCGTCTGTCAGTGGCTGTCAGGACGAGAGAGCCAAGCGGGGGTGTGTATGTGTGTGCGGGGGTGTGTGTGTGTCTCTCGGGTCTGTGTAAGTGTGTTTTTAATGTATGAATCTGGTTTACTGCATTTTTTTAAAACTTTCTAAATGAGTTTCCTGGTGGTTTTTATATTTCTGTGTTTGTTGAACAGGAAGTTTTCAAGATTTTGAGGCGTGCTCTACTTTGTTGCTTATCACTGACTCCTCAAGATGCTTACTGGGGTTTAGAGAGCAGGCTTTCAGAGTTTGACTTGATCCACGTCCGCTGAAAAGACTCGCCTGCCTTTTCAAATAATGCCCGACTGCATCCCCCATGCACTCGGGCCTCGGTCTCGCTCTGCAGTACTTGTATAGACCTCGTCACCGTGCGAACAGGCAGCCATTGACATCCCCATCGAATTCCGTCACTTCACACCTAATTATCCCGCTCCACTGTTCAGCCTTTCACTGGGAACTCTGGCATCACAACACAGTCAGCTGAACGCAGGCAGATCTTGTATGAGACACTCGCAGTCTTTGCTTCCAGCTGGCGAGCTTCCCATCGAGAAACATCCGGAAACAAAGAGACGAGCGCCGCTCAATAAACTCCGAACAACAATCTTCATTCACTCCTATTCTGTCTCCGCCGCGTTGTGTCTCCCAGCTTCTCCCGATCAGCTCCTCTTTTTTCTCTCTTCTTTTTTCTCCCGAGCTAATTGGCAGCAACGTTTTAATTCCCCCGCCTGCCCCCCTTCTTGTTAAGTGATGAATTGTTGGCAGGGGATCAAAGGGGAGCGGTGCCCACTGTGCAGCATGCCCGTCACTACCTGCTGGCACGCATGAGCGTCGGGCCTGGCCCGGTGCCAAGGGGGCCACAGGCCTTCGCCACGAGCACACACTGCCAAGAGGCAGAGGTCAACCTGTGTGTGTGTGTGTGTGTGTGTGTGTGTGTGTGTGTGTGTGTGTGGGAAAGAGAGAGAGACAGCGCAAGGGTAGGTTGGGAGGGGTGTGTGTGTGTGTGTGTGTGTGTGTGTGTGTGTGTGTGTGTGTGTGTGTGTGTGTGTGTACGTCCTTTACAGAAGATTCAATTTCACAACTCTCCCTCTCTTTGTGTCTCTCTATCTGTCTGTCTGCATATCTCTTTCTCACACTCCTCTCTCCCTTCTTGTTGCAGGCCAACAGCAGGTTGAAGCAGATTGAGAAAGAGTTCAGTCAGAAGCTCGCCAAGTCTGCCCAGGTAATCAGTTTTCTCTTCTACCCTTCGTTTTCCCCCCTCTTTCATTTTATATTCCCCTTTTTCCACTGAATTGCTTTAAAGATTGGTCAAATGCACTGATGGGATAGGTGAGGAAGCACATACGAAAACACACACACACACACACACACACACACACGCATGCATGCATTCTTGGACACACAGCAAGCCACCCTGCCCTTTACCCTTAAAGCAGATATGCACAAGTACACACACACACACACACCATATCTGGCTTGAGGTTTGTGCAGAGCTCGGATAAACAAATCTGCACATAAAACACAGGATAATGTTGACATAAAGAATATCTGCCTTTTCTCTTTCCTCTTCCTGTTCGGTCTATCATCGCTGTGTCCAGAGGTGTGAGAGGTGAAAGGCTCCCCTTTTTAGCTCCAACGGAATTTTTTTGAAGCCAGGACAGGTTGTCGCGTCTCTTCCCTGATATGTTGGATGCTTGGATGACGCCGATGTTTGCCCTTTTTGTTGCACTAATCAATATGTTTATATAACAGTGAATCGAATACCTACATGTGATGTGGAGGGGATCTCTAGGGAGCCAAAAGGAGTGTAAATACTAGACAGAAATGGGTACCAAGTCTGCACAGGTAGCCTCTGCAACACCTTTAAGCAGAAGTATGAATCAACTTTAAAAGATCTGTTCAAGTCCCTAATTATATTTCACACTTCCACTGTTACATTTGTCCCCTGTCCGCTCAAACTAGTATCCTCTTCCCTCCATCCTCGCTCCCGGGTCTCTGATACCTCTTCACTCCGTACCTGGGTCTCTTCCTCGTGCCACACTTCCAATTGAGGGCCTTGTGTTTAACATTACTGCCCATTTAAAACTGAGGTCATTCTTCTGTCCAACCAGGAATATAACTTCCCGGGACACTCCGTCATTCAGCAAAATGTCTCTGAAAGTTCAGGCAGCTTTTACCTCGCCAGTTTAAGAGATCCAAAACGCCCTAAGTAGTGTTTACATTACAAAAGAAAAGAGTTTTCTTCTTGATTATGTAGCAGGGTAGAATATCACAATCATTTGGCCGTAATTGCACCTCGTTACGCAAAGAGGAGATTCAATGGGGGGGGGGGGGTTGTTTTTCTTTCTTTCTTCTCTGCTCCCCCCTTTTTTGGGGTTGGCTGGCAAAGGCACAGAGTTGAAAGCAGGGTTGACAAGCAGATGTTGTGAGAAAACGGTAGCTTATTAGGTTACACAATGCTCGACTTCAAAAGAAGTCGGATGCTGTGCGAAAGTTCAGCCATGTTTGCCCGCTTTGGCGGTGCCGCCGCAGACGAAGCAACAAGTGATTAATCCTCTGTTTTGGGGACACAACGCTGGCACAGGTTCAACAAGCAACACTCGCTCTCTCTCTGACATTAAAGGAAAGGTCTCTGTGCGCAGAATTCAACACCTTTTTGTTGAAGTGTGTTGTTCTGTGGAGGGCGATGCTGAAGGTGTGGGTTTGTGTGCAAACATTAATATGCGTAATTAATGCAGGCTATTTGTCGTGTGCTTTGTTTTAGAAGTTAAAGGTGGAACGAGAGAGAAAGAGAGAGAGAGAGTTGCCTACCCCCATTGGGGGCAACTCAGTCAAATGTAAACAAGAGGCCTATGAACCTCAAAGGCTAACCCCAGTGGTTAACCCCTCAGTGTCTGACAGGGGGCATCGCTCTTGAGCTCAACTGCATGGCTAATAACCCAATTAAAAACATACCACGCCATACATTATCCTGAGGGGACCGGAGACGCAACACGTGTATATATATATATATATATATATATATATACATGTATGTTTCTGTGCACATACACATCCCCTCCTCTCACACGTTACGTCTTTGCTTTTGTCTCTTATTCTCCATCTTTCTCATTCACACACACGCACACGTACGCACACCGACTCGTAATTAGTGTCTCTCCGATCCTGTGTGTTAAGCAGATGCTTGCTGTGAGTGGTCCTCCTCGGTGATCTGTGAACTGAACCGGGCTGCGCTCGCTTCCCCCACTTAATGATCAGGCTGCAGTGGGTGGGAGCTGTGGTGCTGCTGGGAGATCATTACTTTATCCCTGACCGTCTCATCGTGGGAGTTGGTAGGAGGTGGAGGGAATTTGCCATGGGAGGCACAGTGCAGGAGCTGTATCCTCGCTCTGGAGGTGGAGGTTCACTCCGTATGCAAATATACCTCGTTTATTTCAGCACAATACTGGGTGTTGAGTTCCACAAACCGTGTTCACACGTGACCTCATAGGCATAAATTAACCAAATAGGATATGTTACAGTATTTATTCCAACGTAGGGATGAACCCACAGAGAGTCATCACCTGACTCTCCAGCGCTCCTCAGCTTTACTGGGAGTTTTACTGTTTATCAGCGCCTTGTTTTGGTTTTACAGCCCACAGATTAGTGTTTCGGTTGAGTCGCGCTCTCATCAGTGTTGACGGAGCCGGACACTGTTTTCAGTGAAAAAGCTACCGGCCTGAAACCAAATCGCAGACAGACAAAGTTAACGAACCAGCTGGTGAACATAGCGCAGAGTTTAGCGGCTCAGGAGCGAAATATTCCCTCAGGAGATGTTGGGGACCACAACAAAGCCAGTTGAAGAGTGAGTCTGGGACTAAATGAGTTCTAATGTTGCTCCACCTTTTTAAAAGGTGGCGTTATGTCAGTGTTGTCTGTTGATGCAGGTTTAAGTAAAAGTTCATAGCTGTGCTGTTTTTGACTGGAGCTATGAAGTCACCCATCACTGAGCAAACCATCCAATCAGTTTACCTTGTTGATGGCTGGGAATACAGGATTTAAGGCTGTTATTAGGATTTTATCAATTAATTAGCTCATTAATTTCTAGAATAATCAATTAAAAATGTGTTTTTAAAAAAAGCACAAAAAAAATTGAATTAGAATTGTTGATTTAGTTTTCTGTCGTTTATCTTATTAGTAGAGATTATCTTCCAGATCTCTTATTTATTATTATTTATATCACTTTACAAATCGGAGGCGTGTGCAGCAATTAGGAGGTCTGGGACCAGGCGACACTATTTCACACTGAGAAGTGTTTTCTTTTCACGGGAACATTGCAAAACATTCCCTTTTCTGTGATGGCCATCATTGTATTATAGTTATAGTTATTCACCTTTTTGTTTACAAACAGGTGAACAAGCACCCGACCTGCTCATTTCTGCACCCTTTTTATTTATTTTGTACCTCTGGTTCATGGAGAGGTAAGTCTGCCTTTAGCCCTGACCAGAGATGCCAGGAGGCTTGGAAAATAGACAAGTCTCACCAGACCAATTACAGACTTAAAAAGGCCTGGCTGGCTATCAGACAGAAAAAGGTGCTGTGGTGTGTTTGTATACAGGAATAACAAGACAGACAGCGTAGTTCACTAGTTTAGAGTACTGCCACCGCCTGGGGCTAAAATGCAGGGAATCCATATTGTGCAATAATTATTACGCCCAGAAATGATGTTCCCATAATCATGTGTCATTTGTTACTTTCATGTGGCTTTCCCACCGACAAAATAAGCCTAATCTCCCTCTCATCTCTCTCTCTCTCTCTCTCTCTCTCTCTCTCTCTCTCTCTCTCTCTCTCTCTCTCTCTCTCTCTCTCTCTCTCTCTCTCTCTCTCTCTCTCTCTCTCTCTCTCTTTCTCTCTCTCTCTCTCTCTCGACCCGCACCACTCTAACTCCCATACTCCCACACAAAGTGCAGATTCCAGCAGGGTTGGTCCTCCAGAGTTTGAACATGGTAAACAATTATCTGTCTAGCCCAAAGCTAGTAGCAGCACTACCACCACCACCTCTCTCTCTCTCTCTCTCTCTCTCTCCCTTTCCCCTTCTCTCCCTTCCTCTCCCTCTCTCATTTACTTTCTCTCATCTTTCCTCTGCCTTTCCCTGACAGTGGCTTAAATAGAATGTTAATTTTGACTGGAGGATTTCAAAGCCGAGGCAGTTCCTTTTCATCTTGGTGTGCACCGCAAGTTCACCAACACAAAGTCACTGCGCTTCTCAAAAAGGAAGTTGTTTTTTTCCTTCCTGTCTGTTTTTTTTTCTCTCTCTCTGTGTGTCATGCGACTGAGAAAAAGCAGTGTTTCAAAGTAATTGTTCCTGCCTCCAATTCCATGACGAATGTGAAAAGCATTTTCCATCTGATAGTGAAATAAAGCAAAGCAGCATTTTGTTTTCGTGAACATGTTTTCTCTGCACTTTGATTGTTTTACTGTATCACTTGTTTCAAACCTACGCATATAGTACATGCAATATAACTTATCAAGCAAGGTTTGCTTTATTTATCCTGCAAGGGGAATTTCTCATTTCTTTTCAGTTGTTATATATATATATATATTCACACATTGTTAAATATAAACACACATGCACTAACAGTCAGGGAGGGGTCCAGTGCCTTGCTCACGGACACCTCAGCAAGATTTGAACTGGCAGCTCTCCCGGTTACCAGTCCACACTCCTTACTTGGTCCATGCAGGGACTTGAACTGGCAACCCTCTGGTTCCAAGCCAAGTCTCACAGACTGAGCTACTGCCGCCCCGTCTATGCACAGGAAAAACAATCGCATTTAATTTGCCATTTGTATTTACTCACTGACCAGTGGGTAAAACATTGTGTGGCCAGCTAACCAGCTGCTTATTTTCTATCAAACTGCGACAAATTAAGAATTACAATCAAACATACTTCTTCTTTCCCTGTCTCTCCTCTTATAGCATATTGCAGAGCTACAGACTCGAGTATGTGACTCGAAGGAGGAGGCTGTTCGTCTGCAGCAGGCGATGGAGAAGCAGTTGAAGGAGTCCAATGTTCTATGGGATGAGGAGAGGAGGACGATAATTCAACACGCCGATCGGGCCAACAAGGTCAGTGTCGAGCTCTTCGGAGACCCCCCACTTAATCACACTGAATCATTTCTTCTACATTGAGAAACAAAGTGTAGAGTCCAGAGCAATATTACTGCGTTATCAGTCTAGCAGAGGCACTATACCCGAAATACGGACCATCTCTAAGGATAGAAGAAATAATTACACTTTTAGGAAATATCGTATAAACTTTAAGGGCGAGGAGCGCCTCAGTAGCTGAAGGGTTCCAGTCCAACGTCCTTTGTGACATGTCATAACCAACTCCCTCATATGTCTCCAGTCTGCCTCTACACTTTCTTCTGTCTTCTCACTGATAGTCTCGTTTACTTTTGAAGGTCATGTAGACTCATCAGTATTCATTTGAGACGGTTTCATAACCAGTTAAAACTTCCTCACGGTAACTTTTGATTAAGGCATTGTTCACAATAACCTAACTCCCACGTAATCTATTAATGATTTATTTTTTAAGTTAACTCTTTTTTTTTTTTTACTTCAGTGCATATAAATCCATCAACACCAACATAATGGAGAGGATTCAAAACTGTACCACTGGCAGAACCTGCACCAGCTTTTGGTCAGTCTTCAAGATGTCTGCCACTTTATCGGTTCCTCTTATCTCCCTCTCTCCTTGATCTCCGAGCAGTCGTATGTGCTCTCTGTCCTGTGTCAGTGGTCTCTGAAGTGTTCATCTGCAGAGGCAAACCTTTAGACGTACAGATGGGGGGGGGGGGGGGGGGGTCCATAAACTACATCCTCACAAAGCCTAGTCTGGATTTGACTTTTATGGAGTAGACACAGGTCGCTTTTCTTTTGTTAAAGCACGGTCAGAGTTTGTATGCATGCGAACTGCAAACTCCACGGAGTCTTTAAGTGTCTTGTCTGGCTGAACCTTTTAAATCTGTCTGCTGCACCCCACTTCTTTAGTCAGTGCCTCTCTATATCATTACCGCCATTCTCTTTCACGGTTCACCTCCTTTTGTTCAGCATTAACCTTTTTTTTTTTCCTCTCTTGTGTTTACTCCATTAAACCCTTCCTAATTAAACTTCACATGTAGGACACTATCATTTAAGTATGAGAGGAAAAATGTATCTTTGTCGATGCCACTGCTGAGTCATTGAGACATTATATAAGTTAAAGTGGTCCGTCGTTAGTTAGACAAAGCCCTGTTGTGTTTTTTTTCCCCGTTCTTTTGCCCGATCTTCATCCTCGCCCGTGCAGATTTCTCTTTTGGGCTCACAGGATCTTTTATCCCGCCTCCTGCCCAGCTGGGACACAGTGGCAGTTGATTGGGTGTGGCTCACTAAATAAAGAGTTGATGTGTCTGGGATCAGGACATGTTTCCAAACACAACCTTGTCTGTTTGTGGTTTGCAGCTGCCTCATATAGTAAGGAGGCAGATCTGTGAGCCTCCCTTTAGACCTCCTCTCCGTCCAGGCCCTGGTAGCCCCCCTTCACCCCCCTCGCTCAGTTGTCCCCTAAAGGGGCCAGTTTGCTCTGAATGTCTTGCCCCGGCCCTGCTGTGCACCTAGCCTGTCTGAAAGGTCTGTTGCTATCCATCTGTGATTGACAGTAGAGACTGGTGGTGTTTCTGTGGTCCAAACCTTTGATCTTTTCCCAACCCCTGTCTCACTCATTTATATAAACACACCCATTGTGACGCTGTGTTCGTATTATGATCAAAAAGCTTCAGAAAGTCTTTTTGTGTGGGACTAAGCCCACAAAGCTATGTTATGTTGATGAGTGCTGACTTCTTTTATACTTAATACACAATGAAATGTCATATTAATATTCAATCAAAAACAATTTATTAAAATAAAATAAAAATGTATTCCTGTTTCACTGAAGACAGTAGTGAAAATACAGTTCGTTTGGTGTGAATGCCGTCAAATCGGACCCTACTACCGAACTGAGACCACCTGAATAGTCTCGGTCTGCTTCCAAGCGGACGCTGATGCAATACGTTTGTGGTGTGGAAGCAAACCCGACCACAGGATAGCAGATATGTGATTTCAGCACGATTTCATAAGCTGTTTAAACTCCTGAGAAATCTGTCGTTTTGCTGTATTTATGATCATGTGTACGAGCAGTGTGCTTGTATCTGACGTAATCACCAGTCAGCACAGAAAAAGGCTTTTGTACAGAGCTGCCTTATTTATTCATCATAAAATGCGATTGATTTGCAGTCTTAATATTATTAATAATGCTGAGAATCTGTTATTGTCAAAGACAATAAATGAACACGTCAGAAGCCTCTGAGTGCTGCATAAATGTCTTGTCAGTCACCGCAATTTGATTTTCCGCTCGTGGATCCTGATGGTTTCCTGATGATGCTGAAAACTGTCCAATCAACAAGCAGCTTGTTTACTCCTCTCCAGTCAGTGTAAACAGGACCGGAACAAAAATGCAACAACTCATCCT
>JBAMJR010000051.1:5712500-5762500 GCA_038501785.1 Myoxocephalus aenaeus | reverse complement strand
CAGTGGAATCGCATTGGGCATATTTCAAGCAACACTAAATGCAATATATGCATAAACCTATGGATTCCTAACCTGACTACTTTAGTGTATTAATTGGTGGTATTCCTGTGTGTCCTGTGCTTCGCTGATCCTGGATTGCCGGTGGACTTTGCCGCTTAACCAGGTGACTCTTTTTCTGTGTGCCGATCTGGAAGAGCAGAGACTCTGGAAGGGAAGCAGGCGGCGTGTGCTTATGATGAATAATGCATGAACTTGACAGAGGAAACGGTACTAAACTTTTAGCATCTGCAATGCTGTAGCTTGTGCGTAAATGCCCTGTGATTTGTGTGCTGAGATTTGACTATATTTCATTGTATAAGCAAACAGAATGTGTTAAAGCAGGTCATTTGTCATTTTCCATTTCATTTTGAAAGGGCTAGGCCTGGGTATCGTTTAACAAATGACAATGCCAGTATCAATACCAGTACTCTTAAAGTGATACCGATACCAACTGAGTCTTTCATTCGATACCATTTGAAGCGGAATCGGTTTACTGCTCCTGAAATCAGCTGTTCTCGTCTAATGAGGGATGTGCTCTCCACACAGAGCATCGTACTACTTTTAATGATTTATTATGATATTGTGATGATCAGGTCGTGAAAATATTGCAGCTTTTTGTAAAACACAGATGCAGGTTGTTGTTTTTATGATTTACCTTCTATTCCGTCCATGAAAGCTCTTAAAGATGAGTTATTCAACAGAATCAGCCTAAAAGAAAATGAAAGCCATATGGGAGGAAAATGAATAACATTTCTGCAATGGTACCATAACAGGCCTGGACAAACTTCACATGTTTTTTTTTTACACAAAGAAAGAAATAATTTGATGTATCCTCTGTTTGCCGTAAATACAATAAAGCACGAATAATTATGACTTTGTGGTCGACACATTTTAACAACGTTTTCTCTAAAGTCAACAGCTCAAAGAGTGTCGTGATTGTAAAGGAGGTCTTAGGGGGACAAAGGACCAAATTGTGGTTGCTTTTTACTGTATAATTTTTTTTTATTTCATGTATTTACCGTGAATAAGATTGTGTCTTTTTAGGCTTAAATTGAGGGCGTGGCCACTTTGAGTGACAGGTGGGTGCTGTACCAGGTGCTTCTGCCTCAGCTCCACTGACGATCCACCTCCTTGCCCGTCGTTTGATTAGCAGGTAGTGAGGCTTCACTTTAGCGTCTCAGAAACCTATGGGTGACGTCACAGAGACTACTATGTTTTATACAGTCTATGGTCTAAATACCTACACAGCTTTTTGATTAATGCAGGCAGCAGTCTACAGGTTAGAAGATGGGCTTCAGCTAACTTAGTAGAATACTCTCAGCCAGAAACATGTCGTTGCCTGCAAATATTCGAAGCGTGTTGTTTGACATAAATTAATACTTTTCTGGTAAGAGCCTGAACAGTTAATCTTGAAATAAAACCACAATCTGTTTATTATTATTTGAGATCAACGTTTTTTGGCTGTAACTCTATTTTTGAGTTTTGCTCAACTTTACATCCATTAAATGATATATCACTTGATAAACAGAATATATGTATGTATCACAAACACACACACACACACACACACACACACACACACACAGATACACACAGGGCATATGGTGCATATTTCAGAGTTGTTTCCTATTCTCTTTCTACTGTAGCTCACAGCAGCTGAAAGAGACCGAGATGGAAAGATAGAGAACAGTGTGTTTCCCCTGTGGGCATAGCTCGGTTGCAACATGTCTTCATTACCGCGGCAATTGTCTTACTATTTTCATCAGTACTGGGGAAGGCGCCTCCATAACTGTGCCGACATGTGTGCATATTGCAATAGACGGGATAACTGTTCTGTTTGCCGTTCAGGAGAGTTTGCTGCTGCCGCCATCATCGTGTCTTCCCACTTCAGTTTGAAATCAACGAAAGCATCAAAGCCCTGAAAGCAAGTCAATTCATACCAATACCAGTGATATGTTTCAGAGGGGCTGGTCGACTTGCTAAACCACATCTTTTTATTCCTACACACAGACAGCAAAGCAAAAGTTTCACTTCTCTAACACCTCAGGAGGGAGACCTCTCTCCCTCTCCTCCTCTTCCTACAGCTTCTCTCTTCCACTCACTTCTGTACCTTTCCCACAATGCTTTGATAAAAGTGCAGATAAAACAGAGTCTGTGCTCATCTCTCTGGCCATCCACCTCTCCTTGAGGTTAGCATCTCCTTTATTATTTACTATTAGATCAGTAGACATACATTCACACTCCGCCTTGTTCTACTAAAGGTGTGTGTGTGTGTGTGTGTGTGTGTGTGTGTGTGTGTGTGTGTGTGTGTGTGTGTGTGTCTGTGTACTGTGTCTTTGCTTATGTGTCTCTGTGCTTTGTGCCCCTTGTGTATGTATCTGTTCTTACCCGTGTGTGTGTGTGTGTGTGTGTGTGTGTGTGTGTGTGTGTGTGTGTGTGTGTGTGTGTGTGTGTGTGTGTGTGTGTGTGTGTGTGTGTGTGTGTGTGTGTGTGTGTGTGTGTGTGTGTGTGTGTGTGTGTGTCCCTGGCTGGAGGCGGTGCAGTGTGAGGTTTTCGCTGCTGTCTGAAGTCGTCCAGCCTCAGTGTCATTAGAGGATCTCTTTAATCCAGACTTTGGGAGAAACTTCTGACAGCACGCTGCAAATAGAAGGCCCCGCCGCACATGAAGAGCGGCTCGGCTCCTAACAAAACACCAAGTTTAAAGAGGCCCCTGGCCTTTTTTCCTCCTCCCACTATTCCCTCCCTTCTTTCTTCTCTGCTTTTTTTCCCCCCTGCCCTCTGTTGCTTTTACTTCACCCTAGGGAAACATGCTTGCCTTATCTGTGCAGGAGGACCACCCAGGAAAGATGACTCAGGCATCGGGGGTGTGTGTGTGTGTGTGTGTGTGCGTCTGTGTGTGTGTGCACACAACACTGGAATTGCACACTCATTTGACTGAGTGTAGCACTCACATTTTTAGAACTTTGGCTGTTAATATTAATGCATGCCTCTACCTGCATGGATCGCTCTGAGCGCCGTGTTTGTTGGTGCGCGTGTGCGCGTGTGCCTCGCTAATCCTGAGAGGCAAAGTTTGGAATGAAAGGCAGAGGCACAATGCTGATGGAGAGGTGAGAGAGGCCTTCAAGTTCCCGACTGTGGGACTGTGCAGCAGCAGTGCACCGCTGCCCCGTCTCCTAACTCCAGCCTCGTGTTTTTCTCCTTCATGTCCCTCCCGTCTTCCTCAGCATCTCGCTGCCTCCCGTTCACACCTTTCCGAGCTGATATCCTCCGCCTGTCTTTTCTTCCCAGGCTGTTTGCTTTGCATTTTGTTTACTTTTTTCTTCCTGCATGCACCTTTTTTCTGTTTCATTCTCCACCTTCTCCCCTCCACCTCTCCCGAGGGAAATCTGATTTCCCCCTCTTCCTGGCCTGTTCACAATGATTCCAGTCTGCATGACTGATAAAGACCATATCGCCCTTAACATCTGGAGACACTTTAGCAGGTTCCTCTACACGCGGCCCTTCACGCACTTTCAAACACTAAATACTATAGAAACTACTGTGTGTGTGTGTGTGTGTGTGTGTGTGTGTGTGTGTGTGTGTGTGTGTGTGTGTGTGTGTGTGTGTGTGTGTGTGTGTGTGTGTGTGTGTGTGGGAGATAAGGAGTTATTTTGTGGAACCGTGTTTCCAAGTGCCCCCTTTCATATTTGACTTGCAAAATGATTCATTATTATTTGAGATTAGATGAAAGTTTCGGTCTGACACTGGTATTCAGACTGCACCGGGAGGGTTGTGCGTGTGCTCACAGGTGTCTCCACTCTCCACATCATTGTTTTGTTGAGTTGTTTTCAGTGGCCTCTTTTTTTTCGTGAATTCATATTTGGAGACCACATATTTCCGCGTTCCTTTCTGACTCACAAAGTGCTTTTATTCCTCAGCAGAATCATCCCATATGAGGCTGTTAATGAAGTGACAAGGGCTGAACTTCTACCCTCCGAGTTGTTCTGAGCACATCAGATACAGAACCCACATGAAAGAGACGAACGCGTCACCAGTGAGGCCCACGAAGTCAGCCTTACTTCCCAGAAGACCTAGTCCACAAAAAGGCTGTGTCACTGTGCGGGGAATCAGGAGTGGGTTCAGGAACGGAGGGGTGATTCATCAGGGTCTTCTTTGTCAGTCGCACCGCCGCCTTTTAAAGAGATGCGGGTCACAATGGAGACGTTTTGGAGTAAGAAAGCGTACAAAGAACTTTATCCACTTACATTCAGCAATAAATACACTTCTTAATCAATTTTATTCATATTGCTAAAAATCTGAAATGAACAATCTGTGCAACACATTCTGGTACTTTATATCATCTGACCGTGTAAATGGTTTAAACTCCAAATGCTTTTCTAGCGTCGTTGCGCCTTTTTGATTCACCAATAAACAAAATGAAATGATGAAACCGATGGCAAGGGGTTGCACTGGATGGAGACGTGGGCTGTGATGGGATCGTGACTGGCGAAGAAATACCCTGATTAATAAGATCAACGTGCTGCAAAACCAGCTGCCTTTCATGCTGCCGAGCTAAAACTGACCCCAACGTGCTCCTGAATCATAATAGTCTAGTTGTGTGTGTTGACGCTGTAAAATTATCAAAAGAGAAAATATGAGGTACATTTTCAGATCTGTGAGATCTTCTGTATCTAACAATCTGACAACAAAGGTTCCAACTTTCCTTTTTAGTCAGTAGTTCTCAGAGAGTTGCTACCAAGAAGTTCAACCGCGCCCCGAAGCCTAACAGTCTGTGATTTATGTCAGCGTGGTTGGCTGTAGATCAGGCCGGTCATGCCTCTCACCTGGACTGTGTTTCCATCGGCTCTCAGAATCGACAAGGCAACACCTGGCCCGCTCACTCAACTCCACTGGGGCGACACACTGAGGATATTGATGCTAGCCAGTGCTCCCATACACTTGTTGGTGTGTGTGTGTGTGTGTGTGTGTGTGTGTGTGTGTGTGTGTGTGTGTGTATCGCATCGCTCTCTCTGCTTTTCATGCAGGCTAATCAAAGACGAAGTGTCCACATGAGCACTCAAAACATCTGGTTCTGCGTCACATGCAGGACCTGCGCTTTTCTTTCTACTGCTATCATTTACAGGCAGGGAGGGAAGTAAATGTCCTACACACACACACACACACACACACACACACACACACACACACACACACACACATTGTACATTTTCTTTCTTACTTGAATCTTAGAAAGTAAAATAGATTAAAGTCTGTATTGCCGCCGATGGGGAAATTTGATCAACTCAGTAGTTTGTATGTGAGAGAGGTTCTTATCCACTAAATGATGCATCTCTCTTATTACTGCCAAAGAAATAATGATCCTTAAAGGAGTGCAACTTTTACAAAAGCCCAGGAAGTTTGCTAATTCTCTGAGTGAGCAAGTCTCTCTTTCTGTATGTTTGCCCTTGTCTTTAAATTAGTTTGGGCTTAATGAGGCCAGCTTCCCAGTAATTACTGTCATGACTTTATTATTAGCCTTTTAACACTCCAAGACTAATCACAGTCTGCATCTCTCCTCGTGTGTCCTTCCCTCTGTCTTCCTTTCTCTGTCCTAAATATTCTCTCATTGTGTCTCCTTATGTGTTGATCACTCTTGTTTTCTCATTCAGAAGCGTCTCCTTCCAGCTCAAATGTGCCTGTAGATTAATGTATATCACTTTGCGTCAGAAACACGTTACACCACACGGATCTGGAGTTGCTTTTCTTTTTCCGTCAGTCAGCCGACAAACACTGACTGTCTCTCCCTTCCCCCAGGCTCTGCGGGAAAAGGTGGAAAGTCTCCAGAGGCAGCTGCACTGCTCAGAGAAGAAGCTGCTCAGCAAAGAGCTCGAGACCGAAGAGAAGGTAACACACTCGCACTCTTTTTCTCTCCGTCTCTTTTTCATGTTCGTCACCATTACCGGTGCGTCGGCCTCTGCATTTAACCCATCGTAGTATTTGGAGCAGTGGGCGGCTACTAAACAGTGCTTGGGGAGCAGTTTGGGGGTTGGGTGCCTTGCTCAAGAGATCCACGACTGTGCACAGGAGGCGAACTGGCAACTCTCCGTCTACCAGTCCATACTTGAGCTGGCTGACCTTCAGGTTACCAAGCCAAGTCCCCACATTCTTGCCAGCACACAAGCTCTATTTGACTTCTTGTTATTGATCAAAACCCTTGTTTTCTTTATCGGCCCATTCAACACCCACCTTTGCTCCCCCCCATCACCTGGTGTCCCTCAGTTGCCATCCTTACTAGACCCTCCAGGGGGCCACAAAAGACAGAAACTGGATTCGTCCCTCCTTTCTGCCCACCCCTCATCACTCTACCATCTCGTTCTCCTGTTCAGAGCCACAGATATGCCCCCTCGCACATTTCCCAAATTCCTTGAGATTTGGCTTCAAGAGCCAGCGCCTAGGGCCAGGAATGCCACCACCGCCTGTGTTCAGAGGGAAGCCTCTGTGTGCACACACACTCCCCATTGCTCTCCAGAATGCCCTGTAATCAGGCTCTGTTTTGACCTTGACACACGGAGAAGAAAGCACTAATGACTACACTCACACAGGAGGCTCTTCTTTGTACCCTGGTATGTACACCAAAGGCATTCATCCTCTTGTGTCCCCTGTGATCCGCCCACTGACCCTTGTACACACTTCACACACTCGTCACACACCTCGGTGTCTGGCCGTCATAAATCTGCAGGAAGGGGTCAGTGGTTTTTAGGAGCCGTTGGTCACTGACCTCGTCCCAGAGGCGCTGCACGTTGTTTCCTACAGCCGAAGAGGAGCTGACCCCTGAACCTGCCGGCTGTGATGTCGGATCATTTCGTCTGGATGCGAGTTTGGGTTACTCTTTTTCTGCTTCGCGTTATTGTGTTTTGTTGGTGTTATTTACTGGGTGATCCATCACTGAAGACACAATCAATAGATGTGAAACTGTTTTCCCGCAGAGAATCCCTTGACTTTTTTTTGCATTGCAGAGCTTAGTGCGAGTTGCAAGAAATGTACCTGCTCTCTGGTGTTTCTTTCTCAAGGTGAAGAGTACATCCTTTTATGTTTCTGACCAGCAGCACTCTTGGCATCTTGTTTACATGTTAACCGCTTGTAGCGTGACCTCAGATACTGAGTGACAGCAGTGAAAGGTGTTGAAGGACACTCCAGGTAGATGATGGCGGTTCAATCAGACGTTGGTCCACTGCTTTAAAGATGCCGACACATATTATGATTTCCACGGAGTTCAACTCGTGACATTTTGTTTGAAAACTAAAATATTGTGGATGTCATTTTTATTCATGCAAGTTAATTTTCTTAAGCTTTTATTAAATCACTCAAAACCCACTTAATCCTTGTGGTCTGTAGAGCTTAGTCTTGTAAGGCTGAAGTGTTTTGATACTGGCGCCAGTAAGAAACACAGATTTCAGTACTGATACCAAAGATGCATTTTTTTTCCTGGTTAAAAAAATCTGCAACATTATGATTTAAATCAGCCAATATGTCAAAGCAAAAAAACAGGTAAACAAGACTAAGAATTTCATTAAGCATTTGGTACCAATTGTACGTACTTGACGGTTCTCAACTCTCTGCCACAAATGCGTTTCACTAATCTATCGCAGATTGTTTCACTGTGACAAAGTTGGCAGCATAGGCACAAACAGGAAGTGTGCCATAGTCGGATTAGAAAGGAGGAATCTCTGCACATCAGCCAACTCCGAGCTAAAAGCGACGCTTCGACAGATACGACAGCTGAGGCAGAAACTGGAAGGATGAGATCTGAGGCACACGGTTATAGCCAGAGCTTTTTCATCAGGTGCAGCAACTAATGTCTTCATCGGTAAGAAGAGGCAGTGTCGACTTTTGAGATGCCTTCGCCAAAGCTAATAGCCGTCTCTTATGGGATGGACAGGTTCCCGGCATGTGTCTGCACAGATCCTTGGCTAACACAGCGCTAACACCTTCTAATGGTGAAATCTACGTCACGCGGACGCAGAAAGAATACCTTTGGGCTTCACAGGGCTTTGGAAACACAGTAAATGTGTGTGTTTGTGTTCACCCCTTTGTTTGGCAAAGAGTCTCAGTTCTACGCCCTGTGTGGAGAGAGAGACTGAATCATATATGTATTCCTGCTCTCACCTAAGGTCAGGCGTGTGCGTGTTTGGTGTGCGTGGTGTATGTCAATAGGAAAACTGCTTTTCTGCTGTATATTTTTATTTGGTTCCCGTGTGACCGTTGGCATTAGTGTTTATCATAAGTGCAGCCTCATTGTTATGTGCACGTCGGGTTCGTTGTTTTTTTGTGTATGATAATAAACCTCCACTCTCTGTCTCCTCACACCGATATTGCCCTAGTTTATCTGCCAAGACTTGTCTTTGTAATCCGATCCCTCCCATGCAAAAACAGCCTTTCTGCCCAGACTTCACACAGATGTTGCTTGCCTCACACTCGCAGGGCCCTCGCAGGCTCCCCCGCTCTAAAATGGCGGATCAGCAGCTCCTTGTGCGCTTCAATTCTCCTTGAAGAGAGGAGCAGAATGTTGAAGAGTACAGCGCTTTGTATGAATACATAATGATACAGTGGGCACGGTGAAATGTACAAGTTTCAGAGTTGCGTTCTCCTGCGTCATGGGACCTTTGTAAAATCAAAAATAAATCATTTCTGTAGTTGTTTTCAGTATTGATACCGGCAACGAAAAAAGAAATGCAGAGGAGTTGAACATAAGTTCTGTCGTCTCGTTTTCCTGTGCGCTGTTTTTGTTGAGGCATATTACATCAGCAGCTACCAATCCATCCTATAGTTCTAACAACTTCAATCAGATCTGTAGCCACTTATAATCTCCTCCTTCCTCTTTTTTTTTCTTCACTTTTGTGAAGCGGTTTCTTTTCCTCCCTCTCGCACCAAAGGGTTTTTGAATTCAAATCGCTCCTTGGTGAACTCCGAGTGCCAACTCAGTGGATGTGGAGGTGCAAACTTTGTGAGTGGCGTCATTTTGATGTACCTCCTTGTTCCTGACAAGGTTTTTGTCACTTTGGAACAAGGGGGGTATATCAAAAATGTCTTTCCAGCAGCTACTCCCCCCCCACCCCTCCACCCACCCACAACCTGTCCCACGCAAGCCTGCACACACAGACACCCCAACTTCATTAGCATACATCAAGCTTCCCAACGATGTGACAAACTTCATTTGAACGTTGAAAGTGTTGAGGGCTTGTTTCTTACTGCTGGCAGCTGTCAAAAACCACGCCATGTGACGGTACCAAGCGCAAGGGAAAGTCAAAACCACAATCTAAAGACTATATATAGATGAAATGTTGTCATTTTAAGATGACTGGGAGGGGAAAACGACTGCTGCTCCTCGCAGTCTTCAAAACTAGAGAATTACGCTTCATCAAGAACAAACAAAATCTCATTTTGAAACGAGCTGTGGAGATGAAACCTGATTTTTTTTTTTTTTCTCCTGAAAGTCAAAGTCCCTTTTCCTTGCTTTTGGAGATAGTGGCACACTTCTTTTTCCTTCTTGCGTTTCCCTTTCTCTTTTCTATCCGGCTCGCTCTCATCTGGAGTCCGTCAATGACCAAAACCTCATGGAAGGTTTGATCAGCCGTGCCGTTCAAAGGCACCCGACATCTGTCCTAATGGCGAGGAGGCTTTTTTTTCCTGCTTTTTTCAACCACATGCCTCCTGCCACCTGTCAGAAAAACAAACATCCCTTTGCTGTACAAAAAAAAAAGATAAAGAAATAGAAAAATGTGTTTGTGTGAAGGAAGATAGAGATGAGAGAGGAGGGACCCTGGAAGAGGCGAGAGGATGCAAAGCAGACATCTTTGGGGAGTTTGAGAGATGCTCCATGTTTGGAATCTTAACTCCACGGAGAGATGCACTGAAGTCAGACATTTAAATTGGTACTTTACCCATCCTTTGCCTTTTTTCTGTATCTGTTAGCTGAGCATACCTTTCCACAACAGAGATGTTGTTCTAAAAAAAGGCTGCTGCCTCCACCCACACATAAGCTTTAGTTAGACGTGCTGTGGAGAGATGCGATTGGTCCGCTGCTGTGAAGCGATGTCGTACGGCATCGGGTTAGCGTAGATAAACAGCGAATACACAGGCATTCTGTACAGTATGTATTATGCATTAATACAAAATCGATGCTTGATGAGCACAATACAAGTTTAACGCGCCACGATTCAGTGCAGTCGACCGTGAAGTCATTCAGACAGATGCCAGACAATACAATGCGTTCTAGTTCAGGTCCATCAGCCTCGCGACGGTACCTACAAAGCGGGGCCCCGTTGCTCCCTGTGAGTCCCGGTGAATTCTCCGCTGTAGCCGTGCCCATTCTAATGTATGGGAAGGAAAATGGAGACGCCGTTGCCACAGAGGAGCTTGTAATTTAGGCTCAGCGGATCTCTCATTGCTGTGGCGACTGCACCATACATGAACCAAGAATGCAAAACTAAGGAGCGTGGCTTTTGAAGAATCTAGACTTATATTCAGAGTGGTTGGTAAGGGATGTGTTTATTCAACCATTGTTTATTGCTTTGGTCTGAGGTAGTGGAGTGTGTTTTGTCTTGGCTTGCAATTTTGTTATGACTACAAAAGCTGCTATAGATAGATAGACTTTCTGAAAATCTGCACTCCCATAGCTTTAGCTGATTTTTCAACTCCCGCACATTCAAATTAGAGCCTCCGAAGCCCGTTTTCTTACTGCCACTTGTTTGAAAGGATCACTCTCAAATTATCCTTGACTTCATTCTCACACAGAGAAGAAAAAGACATGTGTCTGTAAACTTTCAAATGAATAGGGCAGAAGGAGCCTGAAAAGAAATGGCCAAGTTGCGGCAGTCTAATCTACTGCACACTGTGCCGAGACAAAGTGAGCTGCTTCATGTCGGGATCATTTATACGGGGGCTTTCTTTGAAGTGCTTCCCAATCCCTTTCATTGTGCCCAGGAAGATTAATTAGCCAAAAACCAGAACAATCAGTTAAATACACAACAGGAAAATTATTTTAGGAAAACCAATCTTTTTCCCTCCCCCTCACCTCATTCACGCTCCCTTCACATGAAAGGCCGGACTGATGAGAGGGGGAGTGCGGGGATATTCTTAATGTTCGCTGGACGTTTGGCTCTGTCAAAGAGATTATGGTCTGCTGAAATGCTCAGACTCTCCCCTGGTTACACCTTTAAAATGTGTGGGTGAGAACTGTTGCTTTTCACAGCCCCCGTTGATTCCTTTAGCTCTGTTAAACTATTCATCAAGCTCCGAATTAATTGATCCGGCAACTCTTTTCAAAATGCCGTAAATGCTTTTTACAGTACTGTAAAAGCTCTGCGCTTGTGCATGTGTGTGTGTGAGTCCATTCATGTGTGTTTGTGGCTAAAACGGGGGGGGTTTGCGTTTACCAAACCCTTTTCAACTTCTATAATCAGACTCTGGTTTGGTGGAGTGTAATTTAGCCCCAGACAGACTTCCTCCAGTCCTCCCCAGTGGAGCTAGCTAGCTGTTGAGCTGCTGCTGCGTTTGATGTGTTCTGCCCTCCACCACGGCCCTGTCCTCTTCCAAACCCAGCTGTGGCATGGCCCATAAATGCATTGTGTCAGGTCTGGCTGTAGGCAGCAGCCGCCAGTAGGGGGTGTTGTGCAGAGCGAGTCCTGCCAGTCTGTGGACCCCCTGTGGAGATGTGAAGGAGCTGTGAAGAGCAAGGGAATACTCTGAGCCATGAATAAAGAGGGGATACCCACTGTCTGCCAGTGTGTGTGTGTCTCCTCCAAGGGAACTAATCACTTGGCGCTCTGTCTGAGTGTGTGTTTAGATAAATGGGTAGCAGAGGCACTTATTCAGCACAGATTTAATCGATTATTATTCGGGTTGCTTGATTTTGTCTTTAATTGTTTAATGTTTTATTTTATCTACAAATGACATAAACACCGTTTTATTTGTGTGTGTGCATAGATACGCATACGTATTAATTGGACCATTGATTAACTCCTGCGTAATATGGATTCATTAACGTGTTTGTCCAGGTGTTCCTTCTAAGTTAACCGACACTGTTTGGCCGCCCTGCCTCTGTCGTCTCAGGTGACTGTGGTGCGTCAGGAGTACGAGGAGAAGATCAAAGGCTTGATGCCAGCGGAGCTCCGACAGGAACTGGAGGACACCATCACCTCTCTGAAAACCCAGGTGAGAACTGACTGTTTGCCAGATGCAGATCAGATACAGGCAGGAACAGAACAAACACGCTGACACATTCAATCCGGTGGCTTTAGTTTCAGGAATGTAAAAAAAAGAAAAGTGCCGGAGCGCTCGGGTTCCCATTTTTAACCTGTAAAATATCCTCCTGTCTTTTTCTCTTCCGTTCGCCCATTTTAAACACCGCATCTGACAGATTATCAAAGCTCAATCTCCTCAGTTCTTTTAAAAGTTGATTCATGTCCTTTCGTCTTTTGCTTTCTCTTTTCTATTTAATCAATCAAAATGTTCCATCTTGACGACCCTCTTTATTAACCTTACTATCGCCTTGTCTCCTCATCAGCTCAACCCTTTCACGTAGCCCTGTTGTTCCTCTGAGCCGCTGGCTCGTACTAATGTCAGCGGGCCCGTTTTGACACTGAATATCAATAAAGGGCTTTTCATTTTCTCAGCTTTTACATAGTAAACGAAAGAGGGATTTCCGTAATGCTGATGAAACCATGCAGTACAAGTTTTTGTCAAAGGGGCTCATCATAAACCCCTGCCTTGTTCAAATAGGTTTACACGGATCTCATTTCAGAGCGCAGACCACAGCCCTGTGATCGGATATGTTTATAAGATGTAATTCATGACCAGAGCGGTCGCTCGTCTCATTGACGACGTCTTAGGTTTTGCACATTAAAGTGCATTATTTTTACACGGTGAAAAAAAAAAAGGTTTCTGTGTCTTCGGAGGCATCCGACCACATTCGGTCGGGGTTTTGCATACTCTTCACCACTGTGGAGTGCCAAATGAAATGCTAGAACTTTCCTGAGGTCTCCCCCACAGAAAGGAATGTAGCCTCGGCTCCAGTACGGTAGTCCCAGAACAATACGGATTCTTTCGGAGCCGGGATTTTCCTGCCAGGCTCGAAGATGCCGTGTAAATGTAGATGGGGTTTATTTTCACTTCAGCCAAAGACACTTCATAAATAAACTCACACTTTGTAGCCAAACAAAAGAATCTCTCGCAGTGCCCTAACCTCAACTAACCTGGCTCATAATCTTCCCTCTGTCTCCATGTGCCTTAACCCCGCTGCCCTAATCTCCTGACCCCCAACCCCTGCTGTCCTGACCCCTGGACTCAACAACCAAGCCTTTCTTCCACTTAGCTAACCCCCTCCACCCAAAAGCACAATGCCAAAGCCATCATGCGTCTCCACTTCCAGTTTCTGACGCACTGGTTTCCTACTTCCCTCACCCCGATTAAACAACTAATCAGAGTATGTTTTTGAAGATTACTCCGTGCCATGTTTTGCATTGTGTGTCTGTGTTGCAGGTGAACTTCCTTCAGAAGAGAGCCTCTGTGCTACAGGAAGACCTGAAGGCCTGTCGCAGCAGGAGGTAAAGCAGGATTGTTTAGATTAAATAGAAATGTGCGTGTGCATGCGTCTCTGTCCATAGTTCATGTGGAAGTGTGTGCCTCCATACAGTACAAAGCATGTGGAGTACGTGTTGTTTTTGTTCCATGTCCAATGTATGCACCTTCCGCCTCAAAAAATTCCTCGTTTGTGTGAAAACATTCCTGGCAAATAAACGGTTTCTGATTCTGATCTGATTCTTTTACACCAGTGTACTTACGCTTGTGTGTATAGTGAACATCCAGATTTTGTCCTCCGCTGTATACTTTGTAACACACTATTAACGATGCAGTTACATTAGATGAAGCCTTGTCTTTGACTATGACAGCTTCCAGTCCTGAGGGCTTTGCTTTGCCTCCCATCCATCATACTGTAAGAGCCATTTATGTCTTTATGAGAAGCATCTCATAAATGTAGTGATAAGAGGCCTCGTCAAACCACGCTGCCGCTCACATCTCAGCAAACATCTCTCAGGACTGTCAGTCACACGCATCGCAGTAAATAACCGGTTATTTCACTGTACTCTGCCTCACAACTTTAAGTGACGGAGACGTTGACAATCTCAAAGGAGGAAGTCAATCAGAGAGTCGGTTTAAGCTCCACGATGGTATTCTTTAATACGGATGCATTATAATGTTGGTTGAATAACCAAACTCTCTCTGTGTAGGTAACCTTGGCAGAACCACAGCCTGACGCCACGCCGGGATATGAAGGACACGACATCCAATCAGATGTGAGCATTATTGAGTATTTTACCCCCGTCATGCCACTGGACCCGTCATCTTTTAGTTCAATGTGCTGTTGTCTCTCATATAAACTATTTATTCATTGTCAGATTTTAGTTTTGCTCTGTCTTGTTGTGGGGAAAAAAAATTATATTTATGTTCACAACTGTTACATTGTTCAATTTTATATTTTTTTTTAATATTGTTAACTTGATATCATTGTTATTGATATTTGAGAGACATTTCCTACCGAAATCCATCAATTTTAATAAAAGACTTTTTCATCATTTCCTTCTTTTGTTTTAATTCTGAGCATGTTTTCCCTCTTCTTCAAATACCTCATAATTAGTCCCTCAATTAGGGGAAGACATGCTGTTGCCCTTGTTTTTATACGACCACAACGTGCATGTTAAGGAAGATTAGCTCTGCAACTTTACACTAAAGTCAAAGACCTTGAATTCCCATCGCCCCCATCACTGTTTAGCATCGCCTTTCTGCTCAAGCCCCCATTTGAACTGTACGCAGCAGTTGGGGGTTTGTGGTCGGTTCAGATAAAGAGCGCTTGAGTCGATGGTTTGAACCTCGGGCCAAACGCTACAGACCTTGGGCCCCGTGGTTCTGCCTCCACCACCACTTTGCGTTACCAGCGGCTCCACTCAAACCCGAGCTGAAGGACTCAGACGCTTGAGTCCACCAAGTGGCGGCCATGTCTCCAAGTCTCCTCCGGTGTCTCCAGACTGGAGGTTTTATGATGATAATAACATTTGGTGGACCGAGGATGTGCTTCATAATGAGCCCCCAGCCATTGTTTTGTTTTTTGTCTCTCTGGTAGGTGAGGAATGCATGGGCTTGAATAGTGATAATTTTCGAAGAATCAAGTTTTCCCCTGGAAAACAATTTGGAGGCGTTATTAAATTCCAAAATCATATTTTATTTCAAAGAGCCCTCTGCACTTATTTGCATTGGAATTGCTTTCTTTTTTACACCCGCAGTTCACGCACTTCCATGTGTTCCCATTGTCCGTGATCTCTTCTGCTGTCTCCAAACGAAACCCTATACCCTCTCTGTATTTATTTGATGTGCTTATTCTGCTGCCCAGGCAAAGAGAGAGAAGAAACAAAAAAAAAAGAGAGACGAAAGGAGAGAGGACTCTCTGACCGACATCTGAGAAACAGGAATTTAGTCTTTCAGCACAAAGCCTTTGTAGAGTCTGTTGTTTCTGGAAGACGTGCACAAAGGATTGAGAACTATTGCAACACCGCATCATACGTGCACGTATGTACGTGTAAGGAAGGGACGTGTGACCTTTTGCATGTGATGTATGTGTGGTGACATCCATGTGGCACATTGATTGTGTGTGAAGGCAAAAGTGTTGAAACCTTTTCTGAATGGAAAGTCCAAGCCTCCTCATAACTGCTTCCCTGAACATTCTCCAATAAGTGTGCGTCTTTAACGTGCCCTTTTCATCCACGTTTGTGGCGATTCATCGCGTCTCACCACTCTCTATGACGACAGGCTGTCTGTGCCACACCTGCGAGTGCAAGCGTTCGGAACGGATATGAACATTACTACTGACAGGATTCATTCACTTCATTCGCGTTACACAGAGCCGCTGATACCGTAGATCTGAAGGGTTTTTACCCAAACTGGCTCCATCTTTAACCCCTCTTTTAATCTGTGTTATTACTCTCACATAGTTTCACCCTAATTGATTGTCTCCCACCAAAATAACCTTCATAATTGTGCTTGTGTAAATACAAGCCATGGATGTCATTTCCACACAGCCGACATGGCCCCATTAAGGATCAAAGCGCTGGCTTCCTCTCGGCTATCTCCACATCCGACGGTGGACTGTTGTGTGACAACAGTGAAGGGCGCTACCACAGTTTCCTCCGTACTCTCGCTTCATGCTTCTGCTCACGGTTGCTGTGTCATTTCAATGGCTGTCGTGTGTTTGATACAGCTGCAGGTTTAAATGTTTCATTAGCTAAAGAGTGGGTTCATGACATGAGTGCACAACGGCCCATTTCAAAATCATTGCACACAAGATGAAAAAAAAAAAAGGAAAAGCCTCTTGGCACTGAATCAGAAATGTAGAGCAACTGCAAAAGTGGTGCAGGGGAACCAGTTTTAGTTTTGAAGTATTTTATTCCGGTAAGATATCTGAGAGTTCCTTCTTTTTTTTTTTTTGAGGACATGAATTTAAGAAGCAGTCATTTGTAATAAACTGTATAGTTTGGGGTGATTTGAGGTCCTATGCCGCTCCTCTCCTCCGCCTTTTACTCCATCTCCACATGTGACAGTCTGAGCGCTCGTGACGGGCCTCTGGGATTGACTGTACATCAGCGTGTGATTGACAAAGTCATCACGCGCACGTGTGCTGTGCGTGCGTGAGACGTGTGTGTATACGGGGCTTTTTATAGCGCCGTATACTGAGTCAGACCCTAGGAGGCCTGCGTTTGGCTGCTGTACGCCGCTTGCATAAGTAAACCTGTTTATCGCCAACACTTCTCACACACACACTGATGTCTTCCGCCTTTGTCTCTTTCTCCTCGCTAGTATCGCTCTCTCTTTGTTGAGATGGTATTTATGGCAGTGATTTTTTTTTTTCTCTTTTTTTTTCATTTTTTTTTTCCCCACCCTGTCACTCAAGTGCAACAAGAGCTGTGAAAAGGATGTGCAGCTGTGTGATTTGAGAACAAGTGGGTTCGGGGCTATGCAGCCTGAGTGAAGAAGGCACAGAAGGTTGTGTGTTTGTGATTGTGGCATGATTTCACTGTGTGGGTTGAGCAGAGGGACAGAAGACCATGCACTAAAGATAGCGTGGGAGGTTTGTCTGTATCACTTGCCCTGCGTCTCTCTCTGGATCTCTGGTATCTCTGTCTCTCTCTTTCCATTTATCTCTCTCCGCCTCTTTTATCATTCTGGACAAAGATCTTCCACCAGAGCCGGTAATGGTGAAGTAGACTGTGGCCACGTCCACACCAACGCACATAAAGTTGAAAATTCATGTTTTTATTCATCTTTTTGACCCTTCCTTTCATTAAATATCAAAAGATATTCTTCAAAGTGCATCGTTTTAATGTTGTATTACTTTGGAAATAAATAGGGCATGAAGACTGAACACAAATGTAACTGCTGGACTGTTTTTGCCGTCTTTTGCATTTTCTCCTTTTGTCTCTGTTCGTCTATGAAGTGGAGTCATTTGGGATAAGTGCACGTTTTGTTTTTTTGCTCAAGTTGTTGATTCATGCTACCCAGAGAGAAGTTGCATCTATTTGTGCCCAGTTGTGTCTTTGAATTTACTTTACATTTGTTGGATTCAGTTTAGATACACCCAAAAACTTTTTTTTATTACATAATTTTACAATTTATTCATATATTTAACCGTTCAGATGTGTCAACATTCTGCTCCAAAGGCTGTTTGAAAGCTTTTTCCACATTGACACCTATGCAATTGTGGTGAACAATACAAAATCCCATTGTTAGTCAGTAAAAGATGTAGGTATATATATATATGGTCCACAGAATGTAGATTGAACGCCCAGAAATAGTATCGAGAACATTTTGAGGGCCATGTGTGTTCAAAGGTTTCTATTGCCCTAAAAAATCTGGTCTAATAGTAATATATATATATATATATATATATATATATACACACACACATACATGACTGTCATGTAATTTAAAACATCTGATTGTCTCAGGATGTATTTTTGAAAAGCCTTTACCCGCGGGCATAAACAAGCAACGCTTTAAGAAAGGTGTGAAGCTGTTGACTCAAATTGCTCGTACAAGATTTGATTTGATAATTCAGTGTTTAATGCCAAGCATCTGACATGAAAATGGCAATTTTCATATTTATCTGCATTGGTGAACACTATTAAAATCTTGTTTGAGCCGTGTGCCCTCATCAGAGCACATATCTGTTGCCATGGCGCTCTCCCTGTTGATGTGTCACACCCCTCTAATGGAGGAACGGGAAGTGAGGGGGGATAAGATAAAAAAAAAAAAAAAGAATCTGGCATCTGTTGAATGGACGAGCAAGTTAATCACCTCACCAGTCTGGGAACCCTCTGCGCTGCGGAGTCAGGAAAGAGGAAGATGGGGTTAAAGTGATGGATTAAGGATGAGTGAGAGAGCCCAGGGTTCAACTTAAGACTGATTTGGAGACGGATCACTGTCCTGTCAAGCGTGGCGGAACAGTGGCGTCCGGCCTGTGAAGTGTCTGCATGGTGCTTCAGTGCGAGCAGCAGAGGAAATGAAAGTCATTACTGTCAGTGTGGAGTGAGCTTCATGGCCCAAACGGGATTAGACAGTGCATCCGACATTGTTTCTATACATTGGTAGACTTAAAAGTCAAGCGCAAAATGGGATTAAAACGAGGGAAAAAACCCCAATAAATAACCTTCAACAACCCCCCTCTCTCTTCTTGCCTCCCTTTTTATTTCTTCTCTGCCTTCCTTCGCCACCAATTCCCTACCTATTTCATGTCTCATTCTGTCTTCATTCTTTTCTCTATCACCTGTCTCGCTCCCTATTCCACTCTCTCTGACACGTCTCTCTTTCCCTTCTTCCATCCTTCACACACTCATCGCCGTCATCAAAATGCACAGGTAGGCGCCGACTCCCACACGCACTTTACATTCTCTGTTTTGCAAAAAAAACATCCTTCTGGGGCCAATTGGTGCTTGAAATCCAACTTCATTCCCCTCAAACTGAACCCTTTCAAAAACAACCCCCCCTCCTCTACCACCCGCACTCTTTTTTTTCTTTCCTCCTCTTCCTCTTTCAAAACAGCCCCATAACAAGCTGGCGAATTGTTGCCCTTCCTTAACTTTTAAGGGTATTATGTACCATGTCCAACTTCAAAGCCTGTCTTAACTCCACACTTTAATTGTATCTTCCCCAGCTCTCTGCGTGCCGTTCGATTCTGCTGACAACAGCACTTCTCCCTGAATTCTCCTCCATCCCATCTCCTGCCGTCCTCCTCTGCCACTCTTTGGTCCTCGATTATGTTGTGTATGTTTGACCCCCGCCGCCACCACGGCTCCTCTCATCAGCTCCTTGCTCCCTTCAGAGGCCATTGTCCCCCTGTTGTCACCTACTTTGAAGAGGTAGCCTCCATTTCCTCTCTCGGCAGTCGGTTGTTGCCCGGGGTGTGTACACACCAAACAAACTTGAAACAGTAACCCCCTGTCCTACATTGGCTGTCTCCTGCTCTCTTTATCAGCGCTCTCCCTCTCTCTCTCTCTCCCTCTCTCTGTCTGTGTGAGCTGACTTCCTCCTCATGGCCCTGGTTGATAATTGCCATAAGCTTCCCTCTTGGTTTCATTTTCCATTGTCCTCCCCCAAATTCTTGGCTCTGGCTTGAGATAAAGGGATGAGTACTTCAAAGGGGTCTGCAAAGAGTTTAACCCCAAGCCGAAAGGAACAGCTCACAATACTGTAATTGAGAGCAGTTACTGATCACAGAGCTGCAGCACAGAGAGGACAGCACCGGTAGACGCGCACACACACACACACACACACACACACTCTCGCTGAGTGTTTACGACTACAACTGAGGTGGCCAGTAGTTACGACAGGCTGCTCAGGAGACCATATAACACAGTCGTAAAACCTTCTCCAGTCCTCTGAAGTTGTTATATAGGAGGTGTTTTCTATCAAATCTGACTTGAGATACCAAAGACAATGAAGCTGCTTTGTGTATTTTGTGCACAAGCAAAAAAGAAAAAAAGAAGAAAAAAAGCAGTCAACGATAAAGACTTGATTGGACCCACAAGTGATTTATGCGTGTCCTCCGTCTCTATTTATAGGGCTCTTTGTAGTGAGGCCGAATTTGACCCGTCCCTGTAATAATATCTACCCAAACAGAGGGACAGTTACACCCCATAACCTGTCCCCCCGAAGCCCTCTTTCAAGGGTCTTTTTATAGGGTCAGGAGCCAAGGACACCCCTGGTCTCAGGCCAGTCTCAGACCTGGGGTCAGCTCCTGAGGGGCGGCAGGGAAGCCCCCGACCTATGGGGACCTCCCATGAACCAAACAGGGGGTTGACAAGGCAGGACATGAGGGCCCAACTGGCCACTGGTATTGGCAGGGGGTCCACGCCATCGTCATGGTGATGGTTTCCTCCCTGGTGTGTTTACTGTCAGAGGTCAGGCTCGACCCTCCAAAGTTAACAAAGGCAGACATTGTCGGGGTCTGTATATTAGCCAGATGACCTGTACACCTACAGAGAGATCCAGACTGATAGGCAAGCTTTATGAGATAAGAAATTGTTTGTGTGGACTTGTTTTTGTGTGGACTTGTAAGTGTCTCACATCTGGCGTGGTTTCAGATGTCAGATATACTGTACATCAGTGGTCCACAACCTTTTTATGGTAAATGTAGCCACACAGCCGTCTCTTTCTTGCTACTACGTTGTCTATGGATGGAATAAAATGACAGATCCGTTGGAGTTGTTGAGTTGCTATTAATAATAATCACACTTAATCTTAACCTTAATGTTGTTGTTTGTTGTTTGAGTTTTTATTCAGTCAATCATTACATACAAATGTTATGTTGATATGGCATTTAAAAATGGCACTTAAAAAAGGTGGCTGACCCCTGATGTAGACGCATTGGGAATGTTGTTGTGCAGGATGTGAGCGTGCAGAGTTTAAAGGTGATAAAGTGACCTTTGAATGATGAGTAATGCCTTAGTCGTCATGGCCTCCTCGGGAGCAATCTCCTCCTTTTTATTAACCTCGATGGGAAGCGATGCATTAAGGGAGAAAGTTTCACAGCACCTTTAGCAAACAGGCTGATCAAAGAGTTTGCAGTCTTTGTACTGTACTTTTTTTGAATGTCGGTCCCACTGAGACGACGACGACACACAGACACCTACTGTCTCGCTTTCAAGAATATAGCCAGTCATCTTGTACAAAGGGTCTCCTGTGGTAGCTCATTTGAACACTAAAGAGCTATCCAAAACTAAACTAACACTATTGACTCTGTTCTATAAACACTAGTAACATCACTGGCTGTAGCTAGTCCCGTATGGATTCATAAAATGTAGTGTCTAAAATGTCCACGGCTGTCTGCATTTAAACAACTCTTCTCAGACACACCAACATGGATGTATATTGAATGTCTGATCTGTCTGAGGGCTTTTCACTTATTCTCCTGTTATCTGCTGCAGCTAAGGAGAATGCACAAAGCAGCTACAGCTGCACTGTCAGAGCTGCAGAGAGGAGTAATTATTCTATTGCCTAAATTATACGATAGCATCCTTTTGGGAATTTATCCTCAGTGAACAGATGTTTTAATCCGGAGTGCATGCATGTACCATGTGCCCGTATTGCCACTGGTAGGAGCTGTGGAGTGATGAGCAGCACTGTGATTTGATTTCCTATTGCAACATGTTGGATGTGAATGACATCTGCGGATTGTGACTTTTATTTAAAATGCACGGATTTAACTTCTGCAGGTGGGGCATCTCTATCCCTTCCAAATAGTCTCAAGGGGATTCAAACCACAGTTGTCTTATCCTCCAGAGCCTATTGTCTTCTTGTAATGTGACCAAAATATTCATTTGAGGATACAAACGTGCCATTTGATGCACGCATTGTGCTGCCCCGGGTCTCCAACGGGTTAATCTCAAGACCCACGCGGGTCTCCTAAAAGAAAAGGATCCCTGCGTCTTTAAAGTTGATGTAGCAACAGAGGGATTGTAGCGATAATACTATTGGGGCGGCAGATCAGTTACTTCTGCCGCTCCAAAGCCTCGGGGGAGTTGGCTCAAGATTACTTGTCTTTGATAAGGTCCTCGTCGTGCAGCTGCAACTTCGCGATCTCGGGGAAAGATTAGTGAAACGTGGCACACACAAAAAAGAACCTCGCGCTTTGGGGGAAATAATCCGAGCAGCCGTGAAAATACATTGAATGCGACGTATCTGGGCGGCTCCGACGCTTGTTTTCGCGGTTTTTTTTGTGTGTCTTTTTTTTCGGAGGCGTCAAGCCGCAATTGTTTTGTATGCAGCTGTCAGGACCTGGCAGTCGGCTCCTTACTTTGAAGTGCGCTGCTCCAGCCTGTCGGCTCAGTTGGTGTCGGAGTCGCCTACAGGAGAGACCTAACGTGCGGCATGGCAGCCTGAAACCAGAGGGAGGAGAAAAGGAGGAGGGAGAAAAGCGGTGTGTTTTTTCTTTTTCTTTTTTTCTTTCCCTTCCTCTCGAGTGCTTTTTTTTTTTCTCACCATAAACCGACTCAAACCTGAACGGGACTGTATGTGGACGCGTCGCAGGGAGACGAGCACTGTGGATTATACGCGTTTTTTCTCTCCCCCGATGTGGATAAAAGCAACAACAACAACAACTGGAGTTTAATTTGAGGAGAGAACTCGTGGATCGATGGTAAGTTACACGAGTGAGTGCCTCCTCAAACTGGCCCCCATTGGAGTTCCCTTTGATGTGCTGTTGACTCGCCTTTGAAGTAATGTGTCGGGGGGGGAAATGACCCGCTTTTCTCACGTTTCAAATCTCCACGCTCTCAAATCACCGTTTCTGTAGAATTCACATCGTTTTCTTTTCTTTTTCTTTTTCGGCATGCTTTGCTTTCGTGTTGTAAAGTTGTAAAGAAGATAATTTCAAAGTAGTCCTCGGTTTTCTTTTTGTGTGTGTGTGTGTGTGTGTGTGTGTGTGTGTGGAATTCCTCCCCCACAAGATCTGAGACTTCGGTGTACTTGGGATTGGACGTTGTTGGAGAGGAGTAGTTTCAACGTGTTAAAGCAACTTTGAAGGGCTAAAAGTGTTAACGTGAGTGGGGGTTGTAATATGATTGAATATCATTGTTGAAGAGTTGCTTATTATATTTATTTTTTTGGAGAAGTTGCCTAGAAGATTTGGTCAAAGATAAAAGAGTTGTTGAACACTTCGGCAGAGATACAAAGTGACATCTGTAATGTGGCACATCTGACACACTGTAACGGAGAAGACATCCAATGTAACGAGCTGATGATCACCATCATCCTCTCTGAGATCACCGAGCAAGCAGGCGATATATGGGTGTTGTTGTTTTTTTTAAAACATGTGAGCACGTCCAAGCTCCAGGAGTGTAGTTCTCTCCACAACACATCGGCCAGCTGAGCACAGTTATAACTCCATTAACTACACCGGTCACGTCCTATCTCTGCCGAGCTTGTCCCCATGCACGTCGGTGTCCTACAGGTATCCCCCCCTAGAACAGTGGCAGTGGGCTGCTAAAGAACATGTGCTCTCGTTCTGCAGCAGGCTGTAACCCCGACAGCAGGCGGGATGGATCCGGAAGCGTTAATGAAGCCGCGTCCCGTTTGGAGGATTGATGACTTATTAATGGAGATCAGCTCGTAGCACGCGCGCGTGCATGGCTACTACTACTACTACTACTACTACTACTAGTGCGGTTACCACAAAAAAAGGATGTAGATTTCGTCTCGTGCATCGCTCAGGTGTTTTTTCTGCTCTACTATGCATGTGTTTGTGTGTGTGTGTGTGTGTGTGAAATTGTTAATTTAACCAATAGCGCCTCGGTAGAACTCACATTCCAGGTTGAGAGATGAAGAAATGCTGTTTATGTAATGCTGCTGCTGCAGAGGTTTCTCACATTTCTTTTTTCTGCAGAAGTCAGTGAGGGTCTAAAAAAAAAAAAAAAAAAAAAAAAGAAGACTCTCGCTACCCCCTCCTCTCTCCCTTTGAAGTTGGGGCGGATCTGGTTGTGATTAGATCAATACTTTGTGTTTCAGAGAGAAGACGGGCGGCCAGAGAGAAGCTCCCCCGCTGACAGAAGAGAGTGAGGAGATTACAGTAGAAGCTCGGAGGAGGAGGAGGAGGAGGAGGAGGCGAACAGCACACGGGCTCTCCGCCGCCGCCGCCTTCGGAGCCATGAGCCGGGCGCTTGTGGACCACATCGCCAGCAGTTTCCGAGAAGATGCCCCTCGACCCCCGGTGCCGGGGGAGGAGGGCGAGGCGCCCCGCTGCCCCGGCAAACTCTCCCCGATGAAACCCCTGGAGCCCCCCAAGTCGGTCCCGCTCGGCTCCCCCGGGTCCTCGGCGAGGAGGAACGAGGATGGACTCGGGGAGCCGGAGGGCAGCGCCTCCCCGGATTCCCCGCTTTCCCGCTGGACGAAGTCTTTGCACTCGCTCCTCGGCGACCAGGACGGGGCGCTTCTCTTCCGGACGTTCCTGGAGCGGGAGAAGTGCGTCGACGCGTTAGACTTTTGGTTCGCCTGCAATGGCTTCCGGCAAATGGACCTCAAGGAGACCAAAACGCAGAGAGTCGCCAAAGCCATCCACAAGCGCTACATCGAGAACGACAGCATTGTCGCCAAGCAGCTCAAGCCCGCCACTAAAACCTTCATACGGGATAATATCAAGAGGCAGCACATCGACTCCGCGATGTTCGACCAGGCGCAGACGGAGATCCAAGCCGACATGGAGGAGAACGCGTACCAGATGTTTCTGACCTCGGACGTTTACCTCGAGTACGTGCGGACTGGGGGGGAGACCCCGAATCACGTCCACTCGATCGGCTTGGTCGACCTGAAAGCTGGATGTGGATACATGCCCACGCTCATCGAGGAGGAGGAGTGGAGTTGCGATTTCAAAGCCAAAGCGCTGCTTGGATTGTCGGCGAAGGCGCAGAGGGCCACCGCGTCCACGCGGGCGGTGGAGGTGATGGAAAGAGGATACAGGTACGGGCTGCTACTTTTTTATTTATTTATTTTTTAACTCTTCCAGCTTATGATGCACGCTGTACATGGTGATAGTTCACATTTCTCTCATGCAGCACCTCTCCAAATCACTTCAGGGTTACTTTAGAGTTTGTAGAAAACTCTCTCTGTGTCTTTCTCTCCCTGGCTCTCTGGCCCCTCTCACCATCTCCATCTCCAGCAGCAGCAGCAGCAGCTCTCTGCTGGCGCTCTCCTGGATTTCCGGGGCTTTGAAATAGTCCAGCAGAATGAGGGATCGTCTTCCACGGGGGAAAGTTCACTGAGCACGGCTGGCTCTGGCCCCAGCCGGCAAATAATAGATGATGCCATTGCCGCGCTATGCCTCCCCCTGTACCGCGCTGTCCTCAAGCCTCTTGGCAGAGATGTCAATCTATAGCAGATCTATAGACTGGATGCTCTCTATATAGCTTCATTTTGATATTTTATTATGACCCTTTGCATCTCTAGCTGTCCATTTCTAGAAAGGGCAAAATCAAAGTTAAAACAAATGCATGCTTTCTTTGGTGGGGTAGTTTGTAAATATATTGAATGTTTGTTGGGACATCTTCCGATGTTGCTACGGGACACTGAGTTGCAAGTTAACTTTTTTTTTTAGTGTAACAAAGCTGACAGCTACCTACCTGCCTGCTTCGGGGCAACGTGGACTGACAGCTTGTGTGTGATGACGGGGGTGGCGGGGGCTTTCCTGCAGCTTGTTGCTCAAAGTGAGAGTGCGGTCCTCTTTTGACACAAAGCCCCCCACCCCTCCATTGTCCCCTTTACAGATTCCCAACATGTGGAACTCATTTCTACCTTTTTTTCCCCGCTTCCCTCTTCTCATCTGACTCTCCAAAAACAAACCCTGAACGGCAGCAGCTACAGTACAAAATCAACACCCACCTCCCCACCCAAACCCTCTCGCTCTCTTCTTCCCTCTTTTCTTGTTTGCGTCAATTCTCCTCCGATTTCCACCCTCCCTTTTTTCTGCTCCCCCGCCTTCACTTTTATCTCTTTTTTCTTCTTTTTTCTTTTGAAAACTCGGGGATGGGGACTACGAAGCATGCTTTTGGAGTGAGGGGAAAGAAAGCGGAAAGGAAGGACAGAGAGGGGGTGGGAGGGGGGGGGGGGGGGCAGTGCACCTCATGAAAGAAAGGGAGGGAGGAGAAAGGATAAATGAGGGGGTGAGAGAGAGGCAGGGAGGGAAGAATGCAAGGCCAGCTGTGTTAAATACCTGACTCTTTGCAAGCCCCTCTGAAGGTCAGCCTGGAGCTGGGGGCCTACAGCTTTAGTCCTGCTGGGTCTCTCCCTCACGAAGACCCTCCCTCCCCCTTTTTTTCCCCTCTCCCCTTTCTTTCCTTCTCTGACATACTCTCATGCTTCCGCTCTATACTTTTTCTTTTTTCTCTCTCTCTCTCCCCCCTTTTCTCCTCCTCCTCCTCCTGTGCCATGGCAAGAATGCATGCACAGCAGGAGATGAATGGTGAGGAAAGAGTGAGTGTGAATGAGAGAAATGGAAAGAGAGAAATTGTGGGCTTCTTAAGAGTACATAAATGGGGCAAAAGGAGAAAAAAACCACAGCGTTCCCAGTGCAGATTAGCTTCTATTTGAAGGGTGGAGGTTGCCAGGCCACAGAGTAGCTGGTGACATTCATTCATAACAGGGTGTAGCAGAGAGAGAGTCATATTCACACATTCATCACTTTGTTCTCTTCGGTGTTATTAAACATCAGAGGGTGCACACTGTCCTGATCCCCCAACACGAGTGGAATACAAATGACATGTCCACCCACCTGTTGGATACCGTTTCACAGTGTTGCGTTTGTATCCGTCTGACTTCTGTTGTCGTTACCTCCTCAGATCATACAAGAGAGGAGACTCCCTCAACCCCTGCCATGCGGGCTCCTTCGCCCCGGTCAGCAGCACCAACGACAGCGAGGTGTCCAGTGACGCCCTGACCGACGATGCCATGTCCATGACCGACAGCAGTGTGTAAGTGAATATTAACCAAACGCCAGCGCGTGAGTGCGAGAGAATGGCTTTCAGGAATGTAAAAATGAAGTGACGACTTAAGAGTGGTTTGCTGTCGTGAGGCTATTGGTGAATTGTGGCACCTTTTTAAAAAAAAACACTTTTTAGAGTTCGCTGGAGCAGCCAGGATAAGACGAGAGTCAGCGCCACGTCCCATCCCGTTGTGTTCTAAACGCAACACTCTTTTTAGTTTTATACTTTTAACATCACATTGTCAATGAAGAGAGACTTTAAGTATAGAAGGCATTAAATGCATCAATTGACACTGTGAGTAAGACAAAAAGGCCACTAATGGTTGGTTTCCTTATGAAGTTACTACTTTATTCTATTAGCTGATAAGTTTAGTCTATAGTCTCACAAGTCCAGTTCTTGCAGCTTGTTTTGTCTGACCAACGATCCCAAACTGTTCAATTTACAACATCAACCTGAGGTGAGGGAATGTTTGGCAGCTTTGCTTGTGTGACGTAAATGATTGGTCGACTGTCAAGTGTTGTTAATTAACCGCCTACGGATTGACTAATCAAGGAGTTGGCTGAGGTGCTCTGCCTCTGTCCACATGTGGTCGGTGCTTATCTGTGTACGTGCCTGGGGCCTCGTTCTTCAAAAGGATTACTTGGCATAATCACACGTCTCTCTCAAGTGACGGGTTACTATGAAGTCATTGCGTGGGGCGCAGCTCAAGGCCAAGAGCGCTCGGGGTCAGCTGGTTTTCGGACAGAAAGCAGAAAGATGTTGGTACAAGTTCTACTTTTACTTCATCTCACTTGGGAGGTGTCAAGGCCGACGTGGATGATGTCACTGACGCAGCAAGGTTAACCATGAGCTAGCTGAAGAGACTGAGATACGGATGTTCAGGGCAGCCAGTGGGGCTGGGCTGAACATATGGCAGCTATAAAGAGTGTTTTATTTTATTTTTTACAACGGGCTCCTCTGCCCCGGCATATCTCTAGACAGCCCTGCTTCAAAGAGACCGAGGCCCATATAGTCCTATTCTGCTGTACTTTGCCCAGTGCAGTGACAAAGCCCTGGCCGCAGGGACTCGACCCGCCACACACACACACACACACACACACACACACACACACACACACACACACACACACACACACACACACACACACACACACACACACCTCAGTTCCTGCCCGCTCTCTGGCCTTGATCAGAATATCTGCCTCTCTTTTGGTCAGTTAAAAGGACCCATAAACATTTGAATCTCATTTACAGAAAAAGAATAGAAAAGAGAAAAAGCAACGGGGGAGGAGGCATTTTTTTCGGTGGGAAGAGAAAGAGAGTGGTGGAGGGGGGGGGGATTTTTGCTTATATCTTATTTATGGATTTGCTTGGACGCTGGGGAATGCAGCTGCGCAGACTTCAAACATTACCTTATCTTACAAACCAGCCTTTTGATGTGCGGAGATCAGAGGCTGGCTGCGGCAGCGCTTGCCAAATGAAGATTGGGAGGAGGGAGGGAGGGAGGGGGTTGCTTATGCGCATGACTGTGGCATTTCAAAGCAAAAGTGGAAAAGTCCTCCTCAGTTAGGCTAGGTCACCAGAAAACTGCTGTTTAGCATGGAGAAAAGACACTGTTTTACACTGTCAAGTGCTTCAGTTTGAAGCTTGAGCTTTGCGGTTTGTTGTTTGATTAAATCTTTTTAGCCAGTCAGCCATTCGGTCCCTCGGATAGATTTAACCAGGTTAGCTGCACCCTTGGGTCCTGTCCTGCAGTAACTCTTTGAATCAGTATAATGAGTTGCTAATGCTAAAAGTGTCCTCCGCTCAACATAAAAGTCAGTAGGGGAATGCTAATGCTGACACTACTTCTGGCCGCCAGAGCAGAGCTCACTGTGACTGCAAAGTGTGTGTGTGTGTGTGTGTGTGTGTGTGTGTGTGTGTGTGTGTGTGTGTGTGTGTGTGTGTGTGTGTGTGTGTGTGTGTGTGTGTGCGCGTGTGTCGAAAGGTAATGGCCAGCAGGATAGCCAGTTCTGTGCTGGAGCCAGAGATGAAAATGTCATTTCTAGGGCAAACAAACCCTCCTCCCACCTCACCCGGTCTGCTCCGACACACGAAAGAGAACGGAAATGCTGACATTATTTACCCCGGAGTGTCTTTTTTTTTTTTTGGTCCTTAAATGAAATCTAAAAGGGGGTGGTTAATTGATTCGATTTATTCTTGCTTGAACTTTGTTTGATCTACCCAGTTAGCTAATAAGCTTCTTCCTGAATGGCTGTTTGGTCGTAAATGATGTATCCGATGAGGTAATTGACCTTCTGTGGTCTGTCTGTGCTCCCCAGAGATGGCATCCCTCCATATAAACTGGGCTCAAAGAAACAGCTACACCGAGAGATGCAGCGCAACATGAGGATGAACAGTCAAGTCTCTCTGCCTGCTTTCCCTGTAAGTACACAAACGCACGCAAGCAAACGCACGCACACAAACACGCACATGCTCCGAAGTCTTTTTGAACCTGGGTCCCACAGTGTAATTTCCATACCGCGCTCAGTTCCGGGTCTCTCTTGGTTCTATGAATAGTACCGCACAAACTGTATTCGGCATTCTCAATTCAACACCGGCAAAGATCTGAAGAGCAACGTCGGAGACTCAGCCTCCCACTCACACACACACACACACACACACTATTATAAGTGCACACACACACACACACACACACACACACACACACACGAGCCTCCTCGCTACCTTTGGTGTCACCTACACCCCCATTAGGGTTCCTTGAAGTCTGCGGGAGACGAGGGGGGTCTCTAAGCTGTTTATCGCCGCAGCGCTCGGAACACGCCAGGGTTTTTACTTCCCCACCGATGCTGTAAATATGGAAGATCTCTGCCGCTTTATCCCGAGGGCTCTGAAATCAGCCCGCTTCCCAACAAAAACACAAAGATACTCCGACACATTCACACGCACAGGCAGCGCTTTGATCCAAGGATGAATGGAGCAAACGCACAGGGAAGTGACAACTTCCAACAGAGCTGGCCCCCTTTTTTTTTCTCCTTTTTTTTCTCTCCACAGCACCCCCACCCCCTACATATACACACAGACTACCAGCCCCCCTCCCCTAAAAGTATGGGATCTCAGGGAAGAGCGTGTCATGTGAGCGCTCAGTGGGTCAGAGGGGAGGTGGTAGCTTAAGGCTTAAGAGAGGCGAACTTCAGTTTGAGAGAAGAACGGGAAAGGAGGTCCGAAACATTGATGGGCTGACATCTTGCAGAAGTAGTAGTTAAAGAAGCCGCTTGTTAAAATGAACTGTCGCCTCCTTTATTGTCAACATTATGAGACGCGCAGCAAGTGTTACTTGTATGGGGTAAACATCCACAGATTGGTTCTCGCCACTCCTCTCTCACTGTCCCGCTTTTGCTTTTATTTTCGCTTTTGTTCTTGTTTTGGTTTCCCCGTCTGATTTTTGGCGACGGCTTCCATTCCCATGGTGCACCAGCCCCGGGCTCCATCAGACAGCGCCTCTTTTTCTCACTCTTTTCTCCCCTTCATCCCTACTACAAAGGGATGGGAGAAACAAAAAAAAGAGGAAGAAAAATCAAGAAAGCCCCTGTGCAAAAAATGCAAATAATTTAAGATGTGTGCGAACAAACACACACTCACTCCTCATACTGTCACCATAGTGTACCTCAAAGGTGCCCAGTGTGTGACAAGGGGGGGAATAAATTACCTCAACCTTTCTGGTCTCTCATCCTTTTTTTTGGCACCTTTATCTCTTATCTCTTTCTTTCAGTCCTTCCCTCTCTTCATTTTCTCTTTCTGTCCCCCCTGTGAGCACACATCTCTGCATCTCAACTTCTCCCATTTCTTTTTAATCCCTCATCCTTTCCTCCCTGGAGTTCTCTTCCACCCCCTGTCGATATGTGGCTTTTATTCCTAGATGTAAAGCCACTGCTTCCCATCTATCTATCCCTCCATCCCTCCCTCCACCACCCTATTCTCCCCCCACTGAGTGTTTGATATTTGACGAGAAAGCCTTTGAAGTGAGCTGACTTTAAAGAGGCCTGCTGATGATGACAGAGGGAACCAGCCGAGGCCTAGAACAGCATGACCATACACACCCCTTGAAACAACCCCGTAGCCCTGGGTGCCCATGAAAGTGCCCTGATGTACCACCAATGGTGTAGCAGGCGCTGGTGAAGAACAATCCGTAAATGTAGACTGGCGAGGGGAGAGCAGTATGGAGATCTCTGTAGAAGTGAGCTGGTGGCTTGATCATGGAGGTCATGACACACGGCGCAGTGGCTAACGCATCTCCTTCTCCCCAAAGCGTACCCGCCGCCCTCCAAAGGAGATGGTCCCAATGAAGCCGTCGGAGTTCGCAGCTCAGCTCATCTCCCGCCTGGAGAGCCTGAAGAGAAAGCAGGACACCATCAACTCTCTGGAGGAGAAGCTGCAGCAGATTCAGGAGGTTTGTCTGAGATTTTTTTTGTTTTTTTAAATGGAAAAGTCAACTGTCAGGTGTTGTTTTTTTTTAAATGTTGTATTCCTCAGTTGATAATGTTGTATGCCTTGTTACCAGGAGGAGGAAAAAGAAGACACGGAGATGGTGGGAAGTGCTCCCCAGCTCTCTCCCCACCCCTTGACCCTCCTCCCTGGCTCCTCTGACGAGGACCCGCAGGCCATTCTGGACGAACACCTGTCTCGCGTCCTGAAGACCCCCGGCTGCCAGTCCCCCGCCGTCATCCGCCGCTCGCCTCGCTCCAGCTCCCCAGAGCACAGGCCCGCCACGCGGGCGGGCTTCGGAAACAAGACCCTGGTGAGGACGGGGCCCGCCGGTCCCGACCCGAACACTCCGGCCCCGGGCCCCGGCAGGACCGTCGTAAGCCGGCAGAGCACAAAACACATCCACCACCACTACATCCACCATCACGGCAGTCCCAAGACGCAGGAGCAGATTGAAAGGGAGGCCGCCCTCAGAGTGCACGGCCTGTGCTCCAGCAGCGGCGAGTGCCAGCCTTACCAGCGCAGCCGCAGCCTGGGCAGAGAGATGTGTGGGGCCGCCTCGACAGACGACAGCGTGGGGTGAGTTGCGAGCACCCTCTGTCTCGATTTTAATTCTGCTTTCCCGCGTTGATTGCCTGACAATTAACTGTACTAATTGCCTCTCTCGCTCGCTCCCAGGCGGACCAGCTCTCTGTCCAGGCGCGTGTGTCTGTCGGGGGCCGAGGATGGCGCAGCAGAGAGGTGTATGGAGGACGGCGGCGGGCCTTTACAGCTGCCCAGCGACACAACCGACCCCGCCCAGAATGTGCTGCAGTGGATCCTGGAAAGTAAACGACAAGGCAGGCACAAGTCTCACAGGTAAGCTGGTGCGGTGCGGGGTGCCTGGGACCTCTTGGGGTCTAAAAATTCATGTCCCACCGTTTCACGCCGTTGATGGGCGTAGTAGTCTTATTCTCCTTTTCTCTCTCTCGCAGTATCCAGAGCGCCAAGAAATCCTTCGGCGGCTCGTCCGCGCAGACGCACACGTGGGGTGGCGGCGGAAGCTGTGCCCACCTGCGTAGCCACCAGCCAGCCCAGCCGTTCATCCAGGACCCGGCCATGCCGCCCCTGCCCCCTCCCAACACGTTGGCCCAGCTGGAGGAGGCTTGCCGCAGGCTGGAGGAAGTCTCCACCAAGACCACCAAGCAAAGGTACCCAGAAACTAGAGAATGGCTGTTGTGTATATCGCTCTTAGCCCCTTGGTGATTTATGGATTAGTTTTTCTAAATGTATTGATGTCTGAAGGCCTGAAGGATCTGTGTGCATTGTCGATCCTCGTATTAAAGTTCACGCCATATCTCTACCCAGGCATCCAATGTCCAGTCTCCAGCAAGAGAAGAGCCACCTAGTGCCTGTCCAGGCCGAGGGGTCCGCCCCTCCGTCTCTAGCCAGTCCCAGCTCCGTTGGCCTCCTCACAACCAGCCCCGGCCTCCAATCAGAAGAGTACGATGCCTCTAGCGTCCTGCCCTCCCTCTCCTCTCCTCCTCTCTGCTCCTCTTCCTCCTCTTCTCAGCCATAACCTCCACCTTGCAGTGTACTTCTACCCTTTTAACTCTTCACCATCTGCGCTGCTCACCGCACATGTAGGGAGACAGGCCACTAGTCACGTGCGCACACACACACACACACACACACACTCACATACCCACACACTCACATAGTCACTTAAAAGAGAAGGTGACCCCCTTTTGCAAAGTTTATTTTTAAGCTTCGCACACAGATGCCTGGCTCTGCTTCTGTTTGCATGAATCTTGTGTTATTGTGCCGTGCGTGGGGAGTGTGTAGTCGCTGCACCACCTGACTGAGACAGCCCTTTCATATATATGTATCATGTTTATTGGCTGTCCTTCAGTGAGCGGGCAGTCGGCCGGGGTGAGCAGAGCTTTTGCAAAGAGAGCTCCTCTGAAGTGGGCCTACAAAGCCTTGGACATGGCTGAAGGGGAATTGATAATAATGTGCCCCTTCTCCATGCACACACATCACATAAGTACACACTTACTGGTGGCACTAGGTCACTCGCTCACATGTGTTATTCTTCAGTCAGGGTGCCGCCAGTGCATCTCTGCTCTGGTACTGGAGTAGATTGCTGTTAAAGTCTCTTAGAAGCTTTGCTCCATTTCCGATTTCTCTTTTGATCATTATTATTGTTAATTGTCACGTGCATGTCCTCTCCTAACACGCCGCTCTCTCTCTCTTTGTCTACTTGCAGAATGAAGGAGGCTAAAAAGGGTTTAGGAGGCGAGACGGTGGTGACGTATTTCTTCTGTGGCGAGGAGATCCCCTACCGGAGGAACATGAAGAGCCACAGTCTCACCCTGAGCCACTTCAAGGAGCAGCTCCGCAAGAAGGGTAACTACAGGTGTGTAGATGGAAAAATCAATGCCGGTTAAAGTTTTACAAGAGTGATGTGATGTGGACTTTTGCCACCGGCGCTTCTGTCACAATGTGATTGCCGGTAATAAAGCGCTATCAGTTCGCTGGCCTTGATGTAAAACAATGATTGGGAACACCGTGTTGTCTTTTTTTGGAGAGTAAACAAAAAACCCTCTGGCGGCACATCCGTGTGTAGGTCTCGGTGTGCCTCTAACTGAAGCGAGTGTCTAGTGTTCGCGAGCTGAACGGCTTCAAGCCAAACCGTCTCGTGGTAAATTGTGATCAGTGTCTGGGTGACCTTAAAGACCTGATGTATTGTCTCATTCACATGTGCTTTATCCACGTCTATGTGGAGCGTTGTTATCTGTGTGTGTGTGTGTGTGTGTGTGTGTGTGTGTGTGTGTGTGTGTGTGTGTGTGTGTGTGTGTGTGTGTGTGTGTGTGTGCGCGCGCGCAGTCAGATTCCGGCCTCTGTGGTTTTTGTATGTACGTGTTGAGGGGGATGCAATGAAAAGGAAAGGACAAGAGGGAGGCAGTGAGGGTGGGTGGTGTGGGGGTTAGTGGAAGAGTTTGAACTGCAGCGATTTGGGTCCCATCTGGTATTGATTTCCATGCTAAGGCACACTTAATACACATGGCTTTGAAGCCCCGGCCTCTTTCATTTCAACCAACAAAGACTCACACAAATGGCCAGCGTGCAAATTCTTCACTGATGCTATCAGGGGCCCTTTTTTTTTCTGCCCTGGTGTGTGTGTGTGTGTGTGTGCGTGCCTGAATGTGCTTGCGTTGAACGTGCACCATGTTTACACATGTTGTAATCATTTTATGGATATTTTTAAAAGGCGGATTGTTAAATGCCTGATTCGCTTGTTCGCTGTACTTTCAGTGCCCTGACTGAGGCCGCCGCACAGCTCCCATGTGCGTTTGCAGAGAGAGAGATTTTTACTTTGATTGCCCCTTTCCAGTTGGCTTTAAAGGGAAACCATCAACCATTTATTGTTGAGGCTGCCGTGGTCTCCAGGATACGCATGGCTTTAGTATAGTGTTAATAATCACAGGTATCAAACTATTCCTCGAGGGGATAAAGCGAGAGGGAGAAAAAAAATGAAGAATTCTTCCTGTCCAGATGCATACAGCGTTTTTGGATCATCAAATGTGACAAGCACTTAGCTCAGACTTCCCCACATCTGTCTGCCCCCCACCCCCTCTTCTTCTCTTCTCTCTGGCTCGCTGTCTCAGTTCCTGTGTCATACCATCCACATTTTTTGGATAGAGCTGCGCGGCGCTTTAATAGCAGCCAGAAAATGTGTGGAGTTGGGTCATTTCAACATGGCAGCGGTTCAACAAAGAACAGTACTGCCGGGCCCTGCCAGACGATATTGGTGCCAGATGTCAGTGCAAACGGAGAGAGAGAGAGAGAGAAGGGGGGAAAAACAGATCTAGCCACATAAAACATGTTCCAGTGGAAATTCAGGCTCTCTTTGTCTCTCTCTCTGTCTCTCGCAGCAGAAAATATCATGGCTTTTATTTATTTTTATTTATTTTTTTAAAGAATAGGACGGCTCCACGTATTCTTTTTGTTTTGTTTTTTTGTTAGTTTTTTCTCCTTCCGCCGCCATACAGTAAAGGAGGACCCAATTATCAGGCGCGTCTTGTGCTCTTTCATGTCCTCTTATTCATCTACTTTGTCGTATTTACTCACTTTAGTTTCCTGTTAGAGACCTCTTGTATTCCGTTTCGTCGAAGCCGTCCTGCATTTCAAATGCTTTTTAAAATTTATTATCAGAGACTGACTGCTGATTGGCGCATGTGCACTTTAAAAAAAATGTTTTAAACACTCTCGTTTTAGTATTGCATGTTTTCGACTTTGTCAGCCTCCCGTCTCATTAAAACCCAAATGCTCACAAACATACCCGCATTCCAGCCACCCCACACATGGAGCAGATAGAGGCATTTTTCCATTACATAGTTAATGAGTGAATTCTGAGACGCACTAACCAGCCCACCCCTGCTGGTTTCTCTTCCTCTAAAATGAGGATGGGGGGGTTGCATCATTAATGGCCCAGTGAAGTCATGGCTGACGAGAAGCCCCTCCTTTAGATTTTTGTTTTTTCCTACACACACACACACACACACACACACACACAGTTGTCAGTCGGCTGCCCTTCCTATAGCTCTCAGCGAGAGCTCACGCTATCAACAGGGGTAAGGAAGTACACAGTGTACTGCTTGCTCTTTCTCCTCCTCCACTTTGTCTCTGTTCTTTTCTTTGTCCCAGCAATAATGAAATGGGGATGAGAAGTGCGTGAAAGCCTGTGTGTGTGTGTGTGTGTGTGTGTCCTCTAACGTAGGGTGGGGGGGGGGTTGATGACGGACAGACTTGCAGGCACCCAAATTGTTCAACCTTTTGTCAGAGGACCCCTTCATTTGTACACTGGCCTAATTGGCCCCTGTTAGACGGGGTGAAACTCACAACAACACGGTGGAGAAAAAGGGAAGGAAGTAAAAAGAGAGAAAGAATGAATGAATGGAGGGAAGAAAGCGAGCCTCTTATTTTCGACTTTTTAGCAGCAGGTTACCACCCCACCCCGAGAAGTCAGAGTCTGTAGCTCAGCAGGTTCGGTTGATTGTGTACCGGGTGGCTTTTCATGGATGGGGGAAATGAGGCATGTTTTAAAAAAGGTCAAAGGGGGGCGGCAACAAGCTGTTTTGACTTTTAGGATCTTTCTTTTGACTTTTAGCTTCGGAGCCCGACTGTATTTTGAGTTGCGCTTGTGTGTAAAAAAAAAAACGTCTTTGGGTGTTAACTCTCTTTTCTCTCTCTCTCTCAAAGGTACTACTTCAAAAAGGCCAGCGACGAGTTCGATTGCGGTGCCGTGTTTGAGGAGGTGTCAGACGACGGCTCCTTGCTGCCCACCTACCAGGGCAAGATCCTGGGCAAGGTGGAAAGGATGGAGTGAGACCTTCCCATGTTGTGGATTTTAAAACGGACTCTTCACACCTCCATGGATGTACTCCCTTCGTATGCTCGCACACAGAGTGTCTGTACGCGTCTTTTTAAGCTAAGACGGTCGGACCGGAGACGTGGTTGAAGGAATGTTCACGAGCTTTTTGGGCAGATGAACAAAAAGGAAGGAGGACAAGTTATCGCTGATACAGGACTATCGCGTGAGCAACTCCCCTTGAAGTGAAGAAAATAAAAGACTGTGTGTTGCTGGACTGAAACATCTCTGCGTTTCCAGAAGAGAAAACTCGAGAGACTCTAGGTGAATGACCACTCCTCAAAGAAAGCCGGGCGGTGGGTTCAAATCTGGGACTGACGGCCCACCTGACCCTGCCTGTGCTGGCATCTGCCCATCGGGGCACCCGCTAGCACGCCGCTAATATGTATATGCAGATATACATGTACATTGCATTGTATTGTGATGCTCGTATTGCTGTGTGAAGATTTCTATTGCTATTTATTGGAAACATCCCTGCCCCAACCCCATTATTCCTCCATGGACAAGCTGCTTGGAGTTGGAGAAACTTCTCCAATTTTCCACATCCGTGATTTTATTTTCCCCCCTTCCTTCTGAGCATTGGTTCTCAAGCAAAGGAAATGGGTTTTATTAATTTTCTGCCCCTCATATTGAACTGTAAACTTCCAAAATACCTCTTAAAAAAAAAAAAAATCCACTCCAGTTCCTGGAGATTTAGCGGGACATCATCTCTGATCTCTTGGCTGGAGAGCTTACTGCTGAAGCTTTGAGAATGGCTCTCTATCACTTAAAAGTTTGATAATATATTTACTGCTGCAGTGCTATTTGTGGCTATGTCCCCATCTGCTCTGAGTGTACTATGGAGAAAAAAAAAAGAGAAAAGAAAATAGAACAAAAATGCCATTAACGTTTAATTCCCAACTCTGGGACTCTGCCCAGCTAGCCTTGATCTGTCGCGTCTTAGTGCCTTTGTTTAAGTGGCGCAGGCATCGCACAAATAGCCTACGTGTTAACTAAGAGGAAACTGCCCTGAACAGGTCCTAGAGTCCCCAAAATGTGTTTACACCAATATTAATATTTACCAACAAAAAGCTCTATAGTGTGCTCCCCCAACGTGCTTACCTATGTGATTGTGTGACTGAGTTGCTTTTGAGTAGTAGTACTCTGTGTGTATTTGAAACCTGCACTATGAGCTGCAGATGATAATGATGGTGGTGATTTATACACTATGTCCATAGTGTTTTAATTGAGTACAGTAGCTGTGCCTACATGGATTCTTGCCGTGTTTTACCCAATTTTCAGGGTCCTGTTACTCCCTTGGTTTTTACAAGGGGCCTTATGTTGAAAAGATATTTTTATGCCTTTTTAGTATCCGTTTCATCATGTTTATGTTTTATAATATTTTTCATGGCTTCTTTGGCTCCACTTGTAAACTGTAAATTACGCGTTCTATAGAGCTCGGTTGAAAAGATGCCTCGGTACTTTAATTATTGTAATTATGAAGAGATGTAGCCTTTATTAAAATGTTCTATTTTTCAAATTAGCAAATGGCTTCCCATGGTTTTGTGTGTGTGTGTGTGTGTGTGTGTGTGTGTGTGTGTGTGTGTGTGTGTGTGTGTGTGTGTGTGTGTGTGTGTGTGTGTGCAAACTTCACCACACACACCCCACTGCGGAGAGTGCAACTCGTTGGATCCGGTGAGAAATCTCCGCCAGATTTGCATCCATTATCAGCTCTTAATTTACTCCCTGTTGGAAATTAAAACATGCAGCATTAATTTGGCCACCAGAGCCTCTGTGTGTTTTAGTGTGAGACGGAGAGAGAGGAAAAGTACGTGTGTGTTTAATAAGACATCTGACAAAAATGCATGCCAGAAGGCATGAAAAAAGGTGCCTGTAAGGACTGCTGCGTGGCTGTAAGATCAGGGAGTTTAAATAATAAATGATGTCTTTTAAAGGATAGCTTCGCATTTGTTAAAATCCGTCTTAAAGCAATAAACACGTGCCATGATCAACATTTTATCAGGTTTTAGTTACGATAATCATTCCTCCCCTTCCTACTGGCCAGTGAAGCTGCATCTTAGTGAATCTGTAACGTAAGGGATGGACAAAACCCACAGTCCTCATTTTGGGCAAACATGTAATATCAACAAATCAAGGGTATAAGTTACAGACATTTTAGTACGACATTTTGAGTTTCTATCCTTCCATTGCAGCTCAACAAGGAAACAAAGGACATTTTACATTAAAACATTTTTGGGGGATGATACGCACTTGATTTTAAACTGCTGAAGTCTCATATTAGCACTTTAAAAAAAGTTAACTGGAGTAAGGGGTCCTCCCAGCATGAACAGGATGAATGATACAAATTAAAATAGGATGTGGACATTAGTATATAGGCAACCGATCATTATTTAAAGGCATATTTGAAAAAAAGAGTAGCCTATTCTTTAACTGCCGACACTATAACATCTATAAGGTCACCCTACCTGTACGAATTGTACGTATGAACTGAGTTGTAGGTATAATAAAAAGCAACATTCATGCAACATCTATATATTATCTGTAACCGCTTATTACGGAGTCGATCCCAGCTGGTTGGGAACATTGGGGCGAATGCAAGGTACACCCTGGATGTGATACACGCATGAGACAGACGACCGTTCAAGCTCACTGTGACGCATTAAATGGTACGGGACCATAATTAGCAATCACACTTGTTGTTTTCCCTGCTCTCACATGTCAAAAATGACCTCTGGTTCCTACGACAGACGTTTCCTTTTTTATTCTCTCGCAAACGGGACTCAAAAAGGAGTAAATGTTTTGCCAGGGACTATTTTCAGCTGTGGATTAGTACACATTTGGTGCCCTGGTGAGTATCAGCGATGAGGCTCATTGAGGTATTCAGTGGTTTTCTGTCAACAATTTAGGTGAATGAAACAGAGGAATAATCTGTGCCAGGCTTTGGCTGCACAGACGCTGTTTGTTAAAGGCATCAGCTCCTTTTTAGTTTGAGTCTTTTCATTGGATTTGTTATCCATAGAAAAACACAGAATATCCCCATCATTACACTTTAGTATCAAACACAGATCATAAAATGAACACCTCACATGCTACCTTACATGCTGCCTTATTTCATTTAAACATGTAATGGCTTCTGGCTACACATCAGCACTGATACCTTCACACATATTTTGCACACCACGCTCCTCGGCTACCCGCGCTCCTTTAAAGTTTCATTGGCTAAGAGTGTTTCTTATTCTGCCTTTCATATTGAAAGGGCATCATGATATTGTTAAAATACCATTTTCAGCTCTTTCATCAGCAAAGGTCAGTGCATACACTTGAAGGCCATCCTTTGGACTCTTTAGAACTAAGAGGCTCTCACTCAGCGGCGCTCCACTGTCAGAAGGCAGTGAACCCGTCTTTGTATGGAGGGCTATTTTAGATGGGGTCATCTTTTTGAAGAGTCCACTGGGCTGGGTAGATTCTCCTCTGCTATTCAAACATGAGGCTGCTTTCTTGGGTGGATATTAAGATGTGGAGGCATTTGAGGGTTGCTAAAAAAGTGCTTTGATAAAGTTTGTGTATATTTGTATGACTTCAATCTTAAATCAGAAGGTTATAGAACATTGTTTGTCCTGTGCTCCTGATCCACCGCCTATATCGCTGCTTTTCTTTGGCGAATGGGAAGGAAAATGCGATATTAGGCTCACAAAGTAACCTTAACTCGAGATCCACTTACAGATTTTTCCAGAGCTTTTAATGGCATCTCACAGTCCTAATCAGAGTGTTTGCTCAGTTTTCACGGCCACCTGTTGGCTAAAGTTAAATACTAATGTGACGTGATGCATGGCCAGATTACGCTGTTTGGGCAAAACATTTGCTGTTGGGCTCCAAGTTTCCATCAAGTACATCGTAAAGTATGCACAGACCTTGAAACCAACCAGTACTCCGATTCGAGGATAATGCTACCATGCTTCTTTGTATGTCAGTAAGTTTGTGTTGATTGATAATTACACAAGCGCCAGTTGCTATCGTACGTCACGGTGCTAATTCAAAAGCAAGTCATCAAATTACTAAATATCACACAATAAACCTGGGGCCTTTGAGACCACTGGAGGTCTGGGCCCATTGGTTTCAGAGATTGCTGATTGGTAATTCAGCCTTGGTGTAATAATACATTAGTAAATGTATTACTAATTGAGCAAACTCCATTCACTGATTAAAAAACAAACGTCCCATGAGATACAGTTGTAAACGCGGGGCGCTTGTGACTCAGAGGTAGAGCAGGTCGTCCTCCGTCTCCGGCGGTTCAAACCCGGCTCCTCCAGTCCGCATGACGTAGTGTCCTTGGGTAAGACACTGAACCCCGAGCTGCTCTCAAAGGTTGTGCCATCGGTGTGTGAATATACGTAAATGTGTGAATTTCTACATGTTGTGTCCAGAGCTTCGACTAAAAAAGAAAGAAAGAAGAAAGACTGTAAACCCACGACACTAATGCAAGTCCATTTAATACATCCGACATCCCCATAATCCCACAGAGTGTTCTAGCTTTGTGTTTGCATGTCTTATATTTGTATTTGTATTGACAGCTTTCTGGGGCCAGATACTGCTCACCACTTTAAGAAATCATCTGTAGACTATAATTAATTGGCACAACTTCGTGCCAACCTGCCACCTCCCCCCCTCATGTCCACATTCATGCCTGCTATTGTTTCCCCCGATGATATCCAACGTCTGTTACCTGTCCCGCCCACATGAGGCGAGATCAAAGCCTCTGACTGGGAACAACGGCACACAGGAACCCAAACAGGAAGTGGAACCAGGATCACACAGATGCGCTTTGATTGGTGCAGGCAAAGCTTTGACGTCCATGTGCAGTCATTACTGTGCTAGTCACTTTCCAAAATGGGTTGTTATAAAACAAAAGAGGTGACCTTGACCACCTTCAAAGAAAATCCATTACAAAGCAATGACGTGGTGCAAATAGTCTGAAACATGAAGCATGTCGTCACAAAAAAAAGACAATGTGGATGAAAACACAATGTAGGTTAATGTAGAGTCTAAAATATCAAACCAGAGCACAGCTGAGCCAAGAGGCCATGGGAAAAACTCTGCTCACTGTCGGTCACCGCGAACCTCAACCTCATTTAAATACACTCCAATCATTCCACCATAGATGGATACGAGAGAGTGAGACCCCCAATTTTGGGTCCCGAACCCCTTCATTTGGAACCTGGATCAGCCATGCGAGTTGTTCCACAAAGGCTTCGACCCAGACAGCAATGGGACTGTGGTCAACCAGGGGCCCTCGTCTGGATCCTGGCCAGGCGCCACTGTGGTAGCTGATCCCCTTACCATCTGACCAATCATGTGACTTTATACTGCCGGATACTGCGTCCTAACCAATGACAGACTCTCGCGCCTTCATCAACCTATGCCAAAATCTGCTGACATGTTTAGATGACAGCTGCTCGGCCAAGAAGAACCAGAACCCATCCATCAAAAATAAATTAACAGGGTCATTATTGTAGCTTACAGACTGTTCAAATGTAGTCTTAGTGAACGAGTGGAACATCGGCATCATTTAGGTATGCATTATAGGAGAGTGAGCTCATACAGAATACCATTAGAGAAGATATCCTATGTCTTTAAGGTTGGAAGAATGCATTGCTCCTGTTTTTAGAAGACCAGTGCCTGATCATTTAATGATATATGTGACCAAAACATTTGACGACTAACAAATCTTCCAAAGTAGCCACTCCCCCCAAAAACAAAATAAAGGACTGACAGAAAGAAAAGGCATTATATTTCCCTCCCTAATCACATGGCTAGAATCTGAAGAGATTATGTATCTCTCAAATGCTTTGGGAAATGAAGACAGGGGTTGGACGTCGAGGGCCAGAAACACAATCTGCCACCAGTGTAGCGCGGCGGTGTCGGATGCTGTGAAGCTAAAAGGCCGCTGAGGACGTGAGGTATGATAGCTGGTCGGGCTGCGCCGGGGGACTCTGTGTGCATCCTCCCTGCAGCTGAAGGAAAAGCATCTTTTGTAAGGAGAGTGAGCGCCATTGTCCTCCTCTGGTGTTTACGTTTGTCTTGAATTTCACCGAGTGCACAGCGCAGCCCCAGCAAGCCACAGGATAGGCATTGTTCTGGCCCCGTGCAGGAATGGTAGCCTGCAGTCACCTTCTTTCTGACTGTTGCCATTGTCCCGCCACCAAACCCCCCAAAACGTCTTTGTTTTTTGCTCCCCGCCACAGACAGCTCAGATTGTTGCCTGATGTTACTTCCTCTCGTCCCATTGTTTCCTCGTCTCCACATGTATGACTTTTCTCCTCCTTGTAGGTCGATGTGTGTGTGTGTGTGTGTGTGTGTGTGTGTGTGTGTGTGTGTGTGTGTGTGTGTGTGTGTGTGTGTGTGTGTGTGTGTGTGTGTGTGTGTGTGTGTATGTTGCTGAGGGGTTGGAGGAGATGGGAGAGTGGTGTTGGAGGTGGAGGGGGGTTAGGGTACACAGAGTGCATGTGAAGTTTTATGGCTAACCACATGTGTTTTTGAATCTTTGAGCTTCCACGTTTTTTTTTCTCCCACGGTAAAGGGTTGGGGAGAGTCTGCAGCATGAAGATGGGGCGGAGAGAGAGAAGTGGGGTATGAGAGAGAGAGAGAGAGAGAGAGAGAGAGAGAGAGAGAGAATTAAAGAACCAAAAACTGGGACATGTGGTTCTTGTTTGGGGCGCTGCATGCAAAGATGGTGGGTCTGGCTTCTCTTTGCTCCAACCTGCATCTACAATCTAAACATCCCACTGATTATTAAACAATATGGATGCTCTCATGCCCCCTCCATATGAACCAGAAACGGATAAACACAGCGGGTACCACAACCAATCAGCCTCACACTCCTCTCTATTTTCAGAAAGGCAAGCTTTTTCCTTCACTGAAGTACGCACAGAATTCAAGGACACGTTCTCATATTACAAATCTATCATATTTCCTTTGTAATAGTCTACTTCTGTACATCTCCAATGTCCTAGATAAGGTTGCTTGTTGGTTGTAACTGAGTGGGAGCATATGAGTATGATGCCTCTGGGCTCTGTGAATTCACTACAGTATGTAGTAAAGTTAGACTGTGAACCATGTGAACACCAAACCACAGCTCCTTCATTCTGTTAGATACAAGCGACACCCACATAACTCCAAAGCCCTCTGGGTAAAGAGCTGTTTTACATGTGCGCAACACACACACACACACACACACACACACACACACACACACACACACACACACACACACACACACACACACACACACACACACACACACACATTAAAAGGCCACAATGAAAGGGCATTGATTTTATATGATATACTCTTTTAAAGAATTACCCACAACAATTATTTTTTATCAGGATAGCTCATCTCCGTAATGCTTTATTTTACAGGTTAATAGTCTTTTTCTTATCATTTGGAAATTACTCACCAAGCGCTATGGTAATTGGTACTAATTATATATGTGAGATATATATTACTGAATCACTAGTGTGACCTAGAAAGCCTTTGGTGAAATTAAATTAGTCTACAGGCAAGAATACAATTCAATGTATGTAAAGAATAAAACTTCCAACAATTAATAAAAAATAAATAATAACTTCTTTGGTTTAACGGGAGAAGTTATTTAAAGGACGCTCCCTGGAATTTTACAAGAAATTAGCAGCCTGCAAAATAAAGCATTACTATTAAATGCTATGGGTAACTATGATATTCACAGTGACTATATTTGTTCATTCACTATATCAACTTTGATTGTTGCTCTTGAACTATTACCTTCGTAAATGATATGCTTTTGCTTAACATTTAAAATAAGCTACAGGCTGATTCACACATTGGGTAAAATCTTTGTTCAATATATGCAAATAAACATTGATGATCATGAATCTATTTATATAGACCTATGCACAAAAAACTTAACTCACGGAAACTAGTTGGTCAATAACTAAAATATTTGAAAGAATAATAATACAAAACATAATAATTGAATTGTATTTTCCGCACTTCAATCAACATCTAAACACAATGGCACAGAGGAAATAGACCCTTCTAAACTGCCTATTCAGTTTGTGTTGGAAGATGAAGGGTTTAATGAAAAAGCCCTTTTTGTCAATCAGAATTTAGTTGCCTCTGTTGCTCGGACAAAAATGTTAAAGAAAGACACGCTGCATCAAACCAAGGCTTTTGAGGGGCATTTCAATAAAGTCATTGTTTGCCTTTATGGACTTTCTGATGAAGAGATCATCAAAGGTTAGGGATTGAGGCTAATAGGCTGCCGTGCCAACAGATCGGATTCCTCTGCTGCCAATGTTCTTGCTGCTAAGGTCTATTTGGGAAAACGGTGTTTCGGTTTATCAAGCAACCATGTTAACGTGCGACTTTAAGCCTAATGCGTCTGTGGTTGTCGTAGTTACGTTTGTTTAGTTTTTCATTACAATGTCAAAAAACATCTGATGCATTTTTGGAGGCTTGTTTGAAGATATGTGCCCACTCAGTTGCCTTTTGGTTGTTGTGAATATGTTGAAAACAGGAAGAGAGTAAATTGTTCTTCCTGTGAATGTCTATCTCTAATAAAGTTTTTACATATTCGTTTTTGGGGAATGTTTGTGGGATTTTGTGAACTGGCATCATGCAGCATTACAGATCAATCTGTAAATTCAACAACAATTAATTCTGCATAATGACCGTTTTCCCAAATGATCCATAACAAACATATTTAATAGACCCCAAAAAAACAATTTATGAACAGTATTGCTCGTGGTGTTGGGTTTCAAACGGCCATCATCGCTGTCCACTGTCCATGGTTCTGAAGTGTGTGTCTCTAATGCTTTCTCGGCTGTGTGCGCGCTGTCATGGTGTGTAGGTTTACATGTTGGTGGTTTTGTGTGGTTGGAGGGTTGACTGTCATGTGGTTTGTCACTATACTCCACTGAAGTGCACGCACAGCTTGTGTGGTGATGCTGTCCGGAAAAGGAGGATTTACATTTTTCTTCAGACATTATTATTATTTATTTTTTGGTGATACCGCTCTTTCTCTTTGCTCGTTGCATTGCTGAGGCTGGACTTCGTCATAAGTACCTTTTTTCAGTATTATAATAGAGGACACAGTAAGCGAGGCTGGTATAGTTTGCTTTGTTCCCCAACAAGGTAAGAAGGGGTCAGAGGGGTCAGAGGGAAAAGGTTTAAGAGTCATAGCTCGCTACTGTAGCTTGTGAAACATGAGCACAAACGCAATGAAACATGAACACAACAACAAAAGATCAGAAGAAACATAAATAGGACAAGTGAACAACATAATTACAACACTGAAACGTAAACAATGATACATGGGGTAATAGTTGAAGAAGTTGCAAATAGACGAAATCTCCGACTACATGAGTCGAACTGAAACAATTGAATTTATGTAGTCTTGATATTGAAACACTGGGTAGAACAGGAGAGGTGCACAGGGAGTTACAATTCTACCAACTTCCTGATGGAAGAACACAAGAACACTCTGTAGTGTGCTGTGTAAACCAGAAGAACAACAGACTACAGCTGAGAAAAGATCCATGCTGGTAAGCTTTAAAGATGGAGGTCAGTGAAGGCTGTGGTCAAAATCCTTTCTTGATTACTTCACACAATCATCACTGCTGGATCGTACGTCCTCCTGCACTCCCTCTGAATGATATCATAGCTCCTTCCTCAGTCTTTACCTTGTTGGAAAGAAATAAGAAAGGGAGGAAGGAGACAAAAAGAGCCGGGGAGGGAGGTGAATACGTGTAGGGTTCCTCGCTCCTGCTGGTCTGCCTGGGAAAGGAACAGACCTGGCTTCACATCACACGCAGCCTGCATCAGCATACGTGTGAGCATGCATGTGAGTGCATTTGCTTGCAAGGGAGTGCGTATACTTGTGCGTGACTGGGAGAGCGCACAAAGAGAGGAGAACCGTTTCAAAGGAGAGAATTAGAAAGGATAACAGAGACTGTGTGAGAAGGCAGGGAAAATCAAGGCGAGGGAGTCAAAAAAAAAGAAGAAAAAAGAAGCGCTTCATAAATGTGATGAAAGAAGTCATGCAGAGTGCGACTGGATGAAGGCTCCACAGGTGCGGGAGAGAAGAAGCAAAAAGGCTAATCGATCGATTCGATTTGGGTAAGACCTACAAGAACCTTGGGTGTCTGCTGAGCAAAACTTTTCAGGGGCAAAGAGGGCAGAAGGGAGTCATCAGAAGTTGGAATGAGGGAAGGGAGGGATGAGAAGGCTGTGATCCAGATGAAAAGCACCAAAAAAAAGCCAAATGTGGAGAAAGAGCTGCAGAGCTTGTGCGTCCCTGGCTGGGCGTGGGTCAGAGCCGGAGTAAACAAACCCACAGCTTAGCAGCGCGTTTGATCTGTTCAACTACGAAACACTGAGTGGAGTAAACAGAAAAATTAGACAGGGTCAGCTACAGAGGAGGGCTGTGGAGGGTGTGTGTGTCTCTGTGTGTGTGCGCTTGGTGGTGGTGGTGGTGGGGGTACAGAACATACACAACACAAGTTAGATGTTCCAACCCAAAAGCTAACGATGACCACTTTTCAGCACCTCAAACTCAGCCTGTCATCGCTTATTTTGAGTTTCAAGGAAATACGGTTTATTCAACAAAGTGGGCCTCTGGATTAGACAAGGATGTTATTCTACCCCAGTGAGTGAGTCCTGTAAATATATATATATATATATATATATATATATATATATATATATATATATATATATATATATATATATATATCATGTTATGTTTCTTCTACAGTCTGTTACTAGGGATATTCCTCACCAAAAAAACAACAACAACATTGGTAATTTGCATAATGACCTTTTTGTTACAGCGGCGAAGCAGAAAGTAGCAGAACATTTTAGTACCGCTGCAGAAAATGAGGAGATTAAGGCAAATGGACGGCCGTACAAACCCTGGAATATGACGTTTCTGTGCTTCACCCAGGAGCCTGTGGTCGATTCTCCTTCCCCCACGCTTCACCAACATCCGAATTGGGAGGGCTGCGTCCCACAATTTTTCATACTCTGTCCGTCTCATTTGCGTATCATCTCCCAACAACAGATTAATGTGGAAGAGGTTTTAAACCTCACACCCTCCCGATACAGACTAGCTCAGTAACTAACCGAACAAAAGCAGAGTTCATTTAAGAGATTCATTTATATTGACATCTGAATATTGTCTCGAAACATAAACAATTAGATGGAGCAACACAGCTAATTTGAGAGCATCTTTTATGCATAGATTTGTTCTACTAGTCATAAGAATTGCATTGAAATGATTTGATTGTGCTCTGAAATGTCGCCGTTTTAAATGCTGGTGTGATTGGGTCTTTAGTAGTTCGGTTCATCCTTCCAATGAGGGAACCACCAGATCACCAACACGTCACATCAGAATAATGAAGCAAATGGTGTAGAAAAGGAATCCTTATTCAATAAAATTCACTTTTCCCATTTGTTCGACGATGTGTGAGTATAATCTCTCATAATGCGTTTGGTATCGTGATCATTTTCACAGTAATTTAAACAGGATGCCCTCAAGATAAAAGCTGATGTGCAAAAGCTGTCAAAGCCGTCAGCCCTCTGACACTGAACATCAGAGGCACGGTGTTACTTTGTGTGGACCTTTGCTGCCTTTGAACATCCGTTACTTGGCTGAAAAAGAAGCACGTCAGGCGGAAGAGTCTTAACGACACGCCTTTGCCGGTTTTTCCAGCCTTGAAGAAGTTAAAATTAGTCCTTTTTAAAAGGCAGAATTCAAAGCCGGTAGCATGAAAAGGGGGGCAGAATGAAATGTCGGCACTGCAGTGTTAAAAGGGAGATGGGAGATGAGAGATCCTAGTGTCTGACTTTGGTGCGACTTCAAAAGGCTGTGTTTAAAGCGGCAGGCCTTAATGCCGGCCTGATAGCAGAACTGTCATCTCTGTGTGACCTCCCACAGCTGGCTAGCAAGAGACACAGGACTCATGCCGCGTGGGCGTGTGTGTGTGTGTGTGTGTGTGTGTGTTTGGTGATTTATTTCTGTGTGCGTATGAGCTCGTCTGTACATTTGTGTGTCAGCACTCTTGTGGCTCTTGCTTTGTGTCTTGATGTGATTGTCTGTGTGCCCTTTAATGTTTGTGTTTTGATGTCGGTGTATGTGTTTGCCTGAGCCGGGACTTTGTATGTGTGTGTGTGTGTGTGTGCGCGCACAGAGGTTGAAGATCTAAGCCAGGCTCTGCCCTCTCTCGCTATGCACAGGGGCCTTTTTTCCTTCTTGTTAAGATTCAAACGCCGATAGGCTTTGAACTGCAGCTGTAGACTCTGCAGTCATTTCACCACTTTAGCTCGACTAGCTAAAGTCGCCCTTGCGCTGTCTGCCACCCGATCGCTGATGCCATTACAAACCATCACGCCAGCCACATTAGCTGCCTAGCAGCGGGGGCGAAGGCGTGTGGCACCGTTTATTAAAGCAGGGATTTGCCTTTGATGTGGCGAATCAGACAACTGGTCGCTCTGCTCAACTTTTTCCTTTCGGAGAAATACGGTTGATCTAATATTTTGGCATGTAGTAAACAACTTCCAAAATGGATTGAAGAAAGTTATATTAATTTAAACCCTATTAGCTTTTTTTCTGCCGTGCCAGCATGGCTCGCCGGTCTGCTGGTCGCTCTGAGCTGTTCCAGTCTGAACTATTGGATCAATTGCCAAGACATTCTGTACAGACATTCGTGGTCCCCAGAGGATGAACTGTAACAACATTGGTGATTCCCTTTTCATCTAGCAGCACCAGCAGGTCAAACTTTTCATCAGTCGAGCTTGGTTTGTGAATAAAAACCTGCAAAATCTTCAACATTCCCCTCAGATGTTGTGTTCAGTGCTAATTAACACATGTTAGCATGTTACCACTTTAAACTAAGATGGAGCACAATGTGAATATTAGGGATGAGTCATGACTTTCGATTACTCATTAATAATATAAGAACATCTTCTCCTCT